>CM042834.1:37825496-38263759 GCA_023653725.1 Bungarus multicinctus
GTGGCCTTCCGGGTGCGCTTCAAGGTGTTAGTGATCATCTTTAAAGCGCTCCATGGCTTGGGACCTGGGTATTTACGGGACCGCCTACTGCCACCATCGGCCTCCCGTCAGCCAGTGCACTCCCACCGGGCGGGCCTCCTCAGGGTGCCGCTGGCTGGACGGCTGGTGACCCCGAGGGTGCGGGCCTTCTCTCTGGGAGCACCTTCCCTCTGGAATGAATTACCCCTGGAGATGAGGACCATCCCTGAGCTATTAACCTTCCAGCGCGCGCTAAAGACCCACTTATTCCATCAAACCGGTCTGGCCTAGAGTTATTTGCAGGGTTTTAAATTGATTTTAAATGGTTTTTTAGTTTTTAACCTTTGATAGTTTTTAATTTTTTCAGCCAATTATTTAATTCTTTTAATTCTATTTTTAAATATTGTATTTATGTTTGTGTTTTTTTATTCAGCTGTACACCGCCCCGAGTCCCATCGGGAGAGGGGGCGGTATAGAAGATTAATAAATAAATAAATAAATAAATGAGGTGAACCGTGTTTTTCTGTTGCCACTATACTTTTTATTACACATAACAAAAGAAAAACAATACAATCTAAGGAGTACAGAAAAAGAAAAAAAATAAAGTAAAACTCCTCCCCTGCAAACATGCACAGTAAATCAAACATCACAAGACACTCATATCTTAGTTATCATAGAAACATGATAACAATTCTGGACACTTAGCAGACAAATCAAAAAGAAAGTAGTGACAACAATAAAGTGGATAAAAAGAACCAATGCATAGATGGAGTGGAGATGGGATCTTCTCCTAATCTACTAGCCGCCTCTAAAATGGGATACCTTCATCAGGGCCTGAAGGCAATTGGCAGAGCCAACTTTTCAGGCCCTTTAAATTTAAGGAAAGAGCTCCCAAAATATTTCCAGCATGTAAATTGTCCCACCAGAGGCAAAAATACTTTAGACCACTGCTACACAGCAGTAAAAGATGCTTATAGGTCTTTACCACGAGCAGCTGTGGGACACTCTGACCACTGTATGATTCACCTTGTTCCTGCCTACAGACAAAGACTTAAAACCATTAAACCAACAATTAAATCAGTGAAGACTTGGTCAGATGAGGCAAAGCTGAAATTCCAGGCCTGCCTTGATTGCACTGATTGGAATGTTTTTGAAGATGCCTCTGCAGACCTAGATGAGCTCACAGATACTATAACATCATATGTTAGCTTCTGCAAAGACTTAAGTGTACCAACAAGGAACCTGAAAATATATAGCAACAATAAGCCTTGGTTCACAGCTAAACTTAAGCAGCTACGTCGTTCCAAAGAGGAAGCTTACAGAAAAGGTGACAGAATGCTATACAACCAGGCTAGAAACATATTAACAAGAGAGATCAGAGCAACAAAAAGAAGCTACTCTGAAAAGTTAAAGAACCAATTCTCAACAAATGAACCAGCAAACATGTGGAAAACTCTTAAAAATATCACTGGCTTCAGCAAACCTCCTTCCCAGGCAGAAGGAAATCTAGCAGATGATCTGAATGTATTCTACTGCAGGTTTGAAAAGAAATTACAGCCACCTATCTCCGCAACACACATCTCAAACACACTAACAATAGCCAAGCCTCCTACAACTGGCGCCAATCCATTGGGCTCACAACCTCTGGTGATCACAGAAAAAGAAGTGCAAGATCTATTACACAGACAAAAGCCAGGAAAAGCACCAGGGCCAGACAAGATAACTCCTTCTTGCTTAAAAGTCTGTGCTGACCAATTGGCCCCCATCTTAACCCGAATCTTCAATAGATCACTAGAGCTGTGCTATGTTCCTTCCTGCTTCAAACGTTCTACCATCATCCCAGTGCCAAAGAAGCCCTTCATCAAGGAACTGAATGACTACAGACCAATTGCTCTAACATCTGTAGTTATGAAAATCTTTGAAAGGCTTGTGCTGTCCCACCTGAAAACCATCATGGATCCGCTGTTAGATCCCATGCAGTTTGCATACCGAGCAAATAGATCGACAGATGATGCTGTTAACATGGCTCTGCACTACATCCTACAACACCTTGAGTCTCCAAATACCTATGCAAAGGTCCTCTTTGTAGACTTCAGTTCAGCATTCAATAGCATCATTCCAGACACTCTTCTAAGTAAACTAAACCAACTAACGGTACCTGAATACACTTGTAAGTGGGTCATAAGCTTCCTAACAGACAGGAAGCAGCAGGTGAAGCGAGGCAGAACCACATCCGATACCTGTACAATCAGCACAGGGCCCCCCCAAGGCTGTGTGCTATCTCCACTTCTCTTCTCCCTATATACCAATGACTGCATCTCAAATGATCCATCTGTTAAATACTGAAGTTTGCTGATGACACAACAGTGATTGGTCTCATTCGAAACAACGATGAATCTGCATACAGACTTGCCTTGGGGTGTAACCGGAACAATCTGGAACTGAACACACTCAAAACCGTAGAAATGGTGGTAGACTTTAGAAGAAACCTTCCCATACTACCACTTCTTACAATACTAGACAACACAGTATCAACAGTAGAGACCTTCAAATTTCTAGGTTCTACTATATCACATGACCTAAAATGGACACCTAACATCAAAAACATCATCAAAAAAGCACAACAAAGAATGTTCTTTCTGCGCCAACTCAGAAAGCTCAAAGTGCCCAAGAAGCTGCTGATTCAGTTCTACAGAGGAATTATTGAGTCTATCATCTGCACCTCTATAACTGTCTGGTTTGGTTCTGCAACCCAACAGGATAGACACAGACTTCAGAGGATAATTAGGACTGGAGAAAAACAATTACTACCCACCTGCCTTCAATCGAGGACCTGTATGCTGCACAAGTCAAAAAGAGGGCTGTGAAAATATTTACAGACCCCTCACATCCCGGACATAAACTGTTTCAACTCCTTCCCTCAAAATGAAACTATAGAGCACTGCACACCAGAACAACTAGACACAAGAACAGTTTTTTCTTGAAAGCCATCACTCTGCTAAACAAATAATTCCCTCAACACTGTTCAACTATTTACAAAGTGTACACTACTATTACTGTTAATCTTCTCATCACTCCTTATCACCCTTCCCCTCCCACTTGTGCCTGTAACTTTGTTGCCTGTATCCTCTGTTTCCTAGTATGATTTGATGTTGATTGTACCCTATGACTATCATTAAGTGATGTATGTTATGATTCTTGATTCTTAACGAATGTTCCTTCTTTATGTATACTGAGAGTATTTACACCAAGACAAATTCCTTGTATGTCCAATCACCCTTGGCCAATAAAGTATTCTATTCTATTCCATTCTTTTGTAAGGTCAGGAAGGTCAAGGCAGATCTTGCCTGCAGGGGCATGAAGTTCCAAAGGGTGGAAGCCATAGCAGAAAAGGCTCTTCTTCTAGATCCCACCAGTTGCAATTCTTTGGCCATTGGGTTCCGGAGTATGCCCTTTCTGTTGGAGCAAGCAGAGGGGGCCAATCCCAATGCGGTGAGACAATTCTTCAGGTTACATTAACTCACAGCATGCTTTGATTCCAAAAACAGCTTGATTCAGACTTCTTTTTTAAAAAATTTCTACATAATTTTGCTTATCCCAAAAGAGAACAGCATGACATGTATGTATCTATAAAAGAAGTTTGTCCATCTGTAGTGCTGATAAAGTGAGGCTAAGTCAGGAAATATGAAGGCAGGTTCACAACTTTGAATTCCACACCTCCCTTCACTACAGTGAAAGAATGTCCTTGTGTTATTTGTCAGAAAAGGCTGTATGCCAAGATATGCAATCCAAAAGAACATCTTAAGACCTACCATACAGACACAGCTAAAAAACCTTCAGGTGCTTCCCTTCAAGAAGTCATGAAAAGAAGAAAAAAGACACAGATCCAGTTGGTGAACGTATCTTTTTAAATTCACTTCTTTCTTCCTATCAAGTAGTATACACAACTACTCCGTTTAGAAAGCTACAGAGAGAAAGTTTAATTCTTCCAGCAGCTGTTAATATGGTTACCACTGTGTATTGCAATTGCATTGGGATATGCAACAATGGACTACATGCTCTATCAGATTGCTACAAACACTTCAAGCTTTAACATGCCAAAAATCCCGCACTGCTGTTTGGACACACCGTATGATTTGCAGACAAGCTCTTGCTATGAAAGATATGAGCCCAGCATGGCAGAAGTTTCTACAAACAATTATAAATGTGTCAACTATATAAAAACAAGACCTGTAAAGGCTAGGAAGTTTGCAGTTTTCTGATGACATGGATGGTGAATATGTTTTACAGGGAGTCAAAATAAGGCAAAGTTTTGACATATATTTTTTAACTGAGAAATGAACATTATTAGCATTTAACTGAGGAAATGAGCAGAGTCTCATTTTAATATCATTTAGCATATCTAAGTGACATTTTTATAAGCTGAACCTTCTTGATACTTCATTGCAAGGTGCCAAAAAATAATATTCTATAAATCAGTGACAAATTAAAATTAGTTACTAAGAAAGTTGAACTGTGGAAGAGTAAAATGGGAAATAAAAATGTAGACACGCTTCCTACTTTAAAACCATGTACTACGAGCAGTTAGTCATAGATTAGTGAAGATGTTATAACTTGTGTTTTAAGTTACATTTTTTCCCTCTGAAATTACACTTTCAGGACTGTACCTCAGATGTGAAAACAGAAAAATTAACTGTTTAATAAATCCATTCCTTGTATCTGATACATTCATTACTATCAAGGAAAAGCAATTAATTCTCTTCTGACTCTCCTTTCAAAATAAAATTCCTGATCATGTCCCTGCCTGAAATTTGGATCAGTATGCGGAATAAGTTTTAAAAATTAAGTGAGAAACCTATGAAAATTCTGTCTCTATTTGTAACATCTTGAATGTGTAAGCCAGGGATTTCACTGCATTAAGAAAAAAAGAAAAAACTTGCTCAGAAATCAAACCAAGATTTCTAAAATTATGCAAAACTAAACAGATTCCTTTTTCCAGTTTTAAAATGATTTCAGAAACACATCCATGTATTTTTTTTCTGTCCACAAGGCCAAAATAAGACTTCTTACTGCTTTCTTCCAGAATGTCTTTCAACTTCTTATTCTACTTTGCGGTTCTGAAGTTTCCAGATGATCTAACCAAGTCCCAACCACCTCCAGTACTTCATCATTTTTCAAGATCTGCAATAATTGCCGTTACCGAGCTGATATTCTGATATTAACCCCTTGACAGTAATTTTGATCTGTTACCCTATTGAAACATAAAATATTAACAAACAAGAAATCTCTTCTTAATAAAGAAATAATATTTATTTATTAAATTTATATGCAACCATCACACAAGCAAGCCACTCTGTACGGACTAAAGGATAGCCTTTCAGGGTGATCTTGATTTTTATAAAGTTTCAGAAAAGGACGGCTCTACTACCACTCATTCCAAGATGGCTTGTTCTAGTGATGAATTGCCCTCATTCTTGCCACCTGATTGAGTTTGGTTGTTGACGGAAAACTTCATCTTCTCAAGATTGGTTTGAGTCTGCTGTGTGATTATTTTTTTCTTTACCCAATTTCCAACCACGAATCTATTGTAAAGCAAGTTATGAAACCTTGGAGCTCTAAGAGGTCTCAATCACTATGCTATACAATTACAAGATATATGACCTCATGTCTTCTTATTGAATTGTGCAATTCCTGAAAGTTAAGAAAATTGGCTGTGATACAATACGTACTGGGGATGTAGGCTATAATTCTTCCCTTACTCCACCTCTGGTTCTTGGCAATGAAATCAATTATCAGTGGAAATCACCTTACCTAAAATTGAAGGTAGTTGCACAAGGGCTTCAGAGTTTCAGAGGACCCTGGATAAAACAGATTATCTGGATCCTTTCCAATTGGGTTTCCAAACTGGATATGGAACAAAAATGAAACATTGTACTTTTCAATGATCTCTGGTGTGGGCGGGATGGTAGTGGTGTGCCCATCCTTGCCTTATTTGAGCTCTCAGTAGCTTGCAGTACTATCAACCATGGTATCCTTCTGGGTTGACTCAGAGCCACCCAAAGGCCACACAAGGTTCACCTCCTTTCTCTGGGGTTGATTTTAGCCAATGATGATTGGGAAGTAGAGATTCTGCCCTCAGGCCCTTCTATCTGGGGCTCTATTCTCCATTGTTCTATTTAACAGTTACATGAACTGATGGGTGAGCTCAACTGTCACTATGGAATGAAGTATCATCAGTATATTTCTGCTCCTGGCAAATCGAGCAATGTTGTGGACTTCCTATTCAGGTGTCCGGAGGCTGTGAGGATCTTCATGGAATCAATAGGCTTCAATTGAGCCCTGACAAGATGAGTGGCTTTGGGCATCTGGTTCTTTTGTGTTGGATGTGGTTGAACTGCCCCAAAGAGCTCCTATACACACTCTAGGGGGCTTCCAGAGTCACAATTCCTGCTCAAAAAGCAGGGGCAGTAATGGCTAGGAAGACTTTTGCACAACTTCGTATTGTTGCACTCTTTCCTGGATCAAGGGAATCCACTCACAGTCATTCATGTTCTGGTCACCTCCCAGTTGGAATACTGCAATGTGCTCTACATGGGGCTGCTCTTTAGATGGTACAAAATGCAACAACGTGAGCAGTTATGTGTATTTCTGGTAAACATAGGGTATAGCTGTGCTGCATGAGCTGCACTGGTTACCAGTTTGTTTCCAAGTCCAATTCAAGACTTTTAAAGCCCTATCTGGCATGGGAACAAATTATTTGAGGAACCTCCTTTTGTCAATTTCATCCACGTGTCACACCAGATCTTACAGAATGCATGTTATGAGTTCCGATATCTAGACAGCTACATTTGGCCCTATGTGGTGGGTCTTTTCTGCTACAGAGCCCATACTATGGAATCTTCTCCTTCCAGAGGTAAGTTTGGCCACATCATTCCTGAACTTTTGAAGGTCCCTCAAGACCTGGTTAAGCCAATAGGCTTGGGGATCCCATGAGACAGATGAACTCATAAAGTGGCTCCTTTAATATTAACATCCCTCCTTCTATTATTCTCTTTTATTATTTTAGCTTTGTGTTTATTGTTTTTAATTCTTTTTAATAATTGTTACATAATGGCTTAACTAATGATTCTCTTATTCAGATGGAATGTAAATTTGACTATGGAGATTCTCAATCATCCCATCCATGGTTTTCCAAAGGTGCTTTCTAAAAGACAACGGGACATGTTTTGGGTTTTTTTCCTTGAGAAAATATCACTTCTCGTCCAAGAAGCTTCTTCAGTTCTTCACTGAAGAAACTTCTTGGATGAGAAGTGAAATATTTTCAAGGAAAAACCAAGGAAGTCCAGTTGTCTTTTGAAAAGACTTTTGGGAGATATAAATTTGATTTTTTAAAAAATATATTTTTGAGCATTCAGAGCTCTATGAAAGATGTTAACAAAATAAAGAAATCAAAACCAATTAAACGGTAACACTCAGAATGTTTTCTCACTCTTGGTTATTTCAGTCTGTTTCCTAATGCATAAAAATAGCAGTATCTTTTCAAAAAGCAGGTTTTTGAAATAGTTATAGTGCGAGCAAGCTCCACAGTCTCCCAACCAGCTACCTACAAAATGTGTACCAAATCCTATGTACCAATGATTTCCAAGTGAAAATATAAAGAATTAAAAGGGACTATATTATATGATACTTTGCTCAGAAATTTCTTCTATATAGAGGTGGTCCTCAACTTACAACAATTCAATTAGAGACTGTTCAAAGTTGGAACAGCGCTGAAAAATGTGACTTCTGACGATTTTTCACATGACCGTTGCAAGTGGCCCCAGGGTCACATGATCAAAATTCAGACACTTGGCCACTAACTCATATTTAGGGTGGTGCAGTGTCCTGAGATCATTTGATTTACCTTTTGCAACTTTCTGGGAAGCAAAGTCAATGGGGAAGCCAGCTTAACTGAACTGCAATGATACACTTAACAACTGTGGCCAGAAAGGTTGTAAAATGGGGCAAAACTCATTAAACTGTCTCGCTTAGTAATAGACATTTGGGGCTGAAATGTGGTTATAAGTTGAGGACTACCTGTATTGCATATAACAGCATTTCATCCTGAGAATTACAAGATCTGTAGGCCTTAAGGGTATGATGGAATGAGATGGAATGAGATCTATAGAAGATCTGCATTGTCCTCCAATCAGTTGCTTTATTGGAAACCTGACAATCACTGGATTTGCTTTGCTAGTGTAACAAAGAGAGCAATACTTGTGCCTCTCTAGTCTTTGAGCTTTCTTTAGAGGTGAGTTTTTCCCCCACAAGAGTACTTTCAGGATATGACTGGGATACAGCTGTCACAAATCAATCATGGAGAGAGCAGAACAACCCATCCTTGCTAAACCAACTCCCAATGGACAATTACTTTAGTAAAGCTTAAGAGACAGTCTAGTCAAGGACAACTCCGTGTTTCTCACAGAAATGCTTAGATAGGTTTGTCCAAAGGCAATGTCAGCCTAACTATTCTTACCCAAATTTCTTCAGGCCCCTTCTCTGAAACCAGGGACTTCAGGGCTATTGGAATATATGTATATAGTTTGTAAGGTCTTAAAACCCTGAAGTCACATGGAAAAGTGAAACATTCAATGTAATGAAGTATAGTGTTGGCAATTTTTTAAAAATATATTTTTGTTTTCAAAATATTTTTAAACTAAAAGACACAGGTTTGTAAAAAAAATGAGACTAATATCATATTTTGAAGTATCAATCATTAAATCATTAAAAGCATCACTACTAATAAATGAAACACTGAAAATACTTACCTAACAAATTTAGTCCTACATAATTCTATGAGGTTTGTAAATACCCTGTTCATTCAGTTCTTTTTTTCTTTTTTCCTTTCCAAAAATTGCTTAATGAAAAAACTTTTTTTTTAAAAAGCATCATGACTAATGATTAAAAGTATATCTTAAGATGTTAATAGTTTAATTGTCATTGGCTGTAAAGAAAAGTATATGGAGATCCCACAAACTTGCCAATTAGAAATAAAGTAGACAGCCTTCTATTTCACAAAATTCCCCAGTCTATTCACAGATGTCCAAAATCCCTTTGAAACTTGCACCATCGCTGCCTGATATAGGGAGAAACAGATTGTTCAGCCCTTTTGAAAAGATTTTATGGGTTTTTAAAGGAGAAATCAAGGTGTTAATGAGCCGTGGTGGCGCAGTGGTTAGACTACAGTATTGCAAGGAGTTCGATTCTGACCAGTTCAAGGTTGACTCAGCCTTGCATCTTTCCAAGGTCAGTAAAATGAGGGGCCAGATGGTTGTAGGCAATATGCTGACTCTGTAAACTGCTTATAACATGATGTAAAACACTATGAAGCCAGTGGTGGAATTTTTTTTACTACCTGTTCTGTGGTGGGCATGGTGTGGGTGCTGGGCATGGTAGGGGAAGGATACTGTAAAATCTCCTTTCCCTTCTCATTCCTGGGGAAGGATACTGCAAAATCCCATTCCCTCCCCACCCCACTAACCTGTTTTCCAGCTCCATTCTCCTGTGCAGGGCAACAAAAGAAGACCCAGCACAAAAGAATACCACCTCTGCATGAAGCGATATATAAGTCTAAGTGCTATTGCTATTAAGCCTTGCAAAACTTTAAGTTGCCTATTTCATTGTTAAAATTTTAGAATAAGTATTTCATCACTCTACAATTTCCCAAACTCAAAGTTGTGCAATTTTCCAGAATCTATTTAAAAAATGGGTTTTGGAATTCTTTATTGGCCAAATGTGATTAGACACACAAGGAATTTATCTTCAGTGCCTAAGTTCTCAGTGTACATAAAGGATACAAGTGACAAATCATTAAATGTTAATGCAGCTAGAAAACCAACATGTTCATTCTCCAATGTATAACCTATGGATCAGTCAGATCTTCTCCAATAGAAGTCAGAGGCATTGATTGAAATTCTAGGCATATAAGACATCTAAGATAGCATGACATGTCACTGTAACCTGATGCCCTCTCCAGATATGATGGGGCTACACCTTCTCAAGGTGGCTAGGAAGTATACAACTTACTCATCTGGAAGTTATTAGTTGAGAAAAGCTGGTATATAATGAGAAATTTCCAGAATTCAGCATTGATCAAAGGACGTGCATTATATTAAACTCTGGAGTTGTCCTATTACAAAGTTTCTTGTTTTAGGTCTTGGTACAGGTAGAACAGGTCATCTAGTGACCATTCAAAGTTACAACAGCACTGAAAAAAGTGTCTTATGATCATTTTTCACACTTATGACTGTTGCAGCATCCCTATGGTCATGTGATTTACATTCAGACGCTTGACAACTGACTCACATTTATGATGGTTGCAGTGTCCCAGAGCATGTGATCCCCTTTAGCGACCTTCTATTGTGGTTAGCCGACAGCAGGTGCAGACGGCTGAGGATTCAGATGAGGGGCCAGGACCATTAGGGAGTGGACTGTTGCCTTCAGAGGTTGTGAGAGCTGGCAGCAGCGATGAGGAGGATCCCGAGGAGCCTGTGCCAAGTGTGCGTGTGTGCAGGATTGCTTGCAGGAAAGAGCAGCTGCAGCAGCATGGACGACTTGGGAGTAAGACTGCAAGGTAATGGCCTTTCCTTCAAGAAGATAAAAAGCAGCTGTGAATCGAACGTTCTTTGTAGGAAGCAAAGACGCTTTGAAACTCAGTCTCATGGACATTGTAGTATCTTAAGTTGATATTTGAAGACTCTTACATTGTAAAATATTTCTTATCTGTTATTCTTGGCAGTTTTGGCGAGGTTTGTGTTTATCACTGTTAATTAGTTTGCAGCAGCCTTTTATCTGGGAATTCGTAAGAATCATTAAAAGGTTTCTGTTCCCTTTGGTTCGTGTTTGTTTTATTGAAAAAGGGTTTGGATCAGAACACCTTCTGACAAGTCAAATCAATTGAAAAACCAGATTCATTTAACAACCGTGCTACTAATTTAACAACCACAGTGACTCATTTAACAAATGTGGCAAGAAAAGTCATAAAATGGAGCACAACACACTTAACCAATTTTTCACTTAACAGCATACATTTTGGGCTTGTTTGTGGTTGTAAGTTGAAGGCTACCTGTATCTAGAATTAATGTTGTAAACAAGCTTTAAGGAAAAAACAACAATAACTATAGGATATGTCAGAATATTGACAAAGGAAAAAGGGTCAGTGAAATTCTGTCCTGCCAATCATGCCATTTTGTAAGTGTCAGTCTTCCATAATAGAAACACAGAATTGTAATATTAGTATGGTATCAACCTCATAATGCTCTATTTGAAGCAGGGGTGGGCTTCTGGGCAGTGGTGGGATTCAAATTTTTAACAGCCTGTTCTGTGGGCATGGCTTAGGTGGTGGGTGTGGCTTGGTGGTCATGTGACTGGGTGGACATGGCTTGGTGGTCATGTTATTGGCTGGGTGTGGCCAACTCAATATCACTCACATCGAGGCATGCATCTCCTCATCTGGTCTCTCGTGACTGTGCGGATGCTGCAACAATCATAAGTGTGAAAAATGGTCATAAGTCACTTTTTTCAGTGCCATTGTAACTTTGAATGGTCACTCCACACAAGCAAAGTACCAGCAAAGAAGGGGAAAAAAACTCCAGAGATGTTCCTGAGACAGGAAGTCTAGTCCTGCCAAGAATGTAATAAGGGTTAACGGAGAGGCAGTTTCTGTAAGCAACACCAGAATGTTTCCTTCCTGCCTTCCTTACAGGATTAGGCCAGTAATTTCTTCTAACAACCGCTTCTCTGAACCACTTAGAATGTTAACAACCGGTTCTAGTGAATAAGTACGAACTGGTAGAATCCCACCCCTGCTTCTGGGAGTTCACAGGGTTCGGGAGAGCCCCTAACTAAGTTTCTGTGCAGTTTGGAGAACCCCCAAATCCCATTCCTGGCTGGCCCCGCCCACCCCTCCCCTCCCCTCCCCTCCCAGGAGTCCCCACATGGCATGTAAGTGCAGGGCATGCATAGAGACTCCAGGAGGGTGAAAACAAGCCTCCTGGAAGTTGGGCCCGTTTCCAGCTTCTGGAAAGCCTCCAGAGCACAGGGACAGCAAAAATACCCCTCCCCCACCATGGTGCAGGAGGTGATTATGCCACGTCCACCATGGCCACGCTCACCCATCAACCAGGCAGAGAACCCTTTGCTAACATTTTTGAAGCCCACCCCTGATTTGAAGATGTTCAAATCTTTTATTACATGAAAAGAAAACTTCCATCTGTCAAGAACAACAGAGCTCAGTCAGTGCTTAAGTATCAGCAGTCGTACTTACACTGTTCTGTAAAAAAAAAAGCTATCAGGTTATGTCACAGCTCCCCGCCTTTACGTTGAACTGCCTTATTGTTAACAGCCAATTTCCCAATCTGGAACAAAGCAAAGCCCAAGTGGATGTTATTTATTTTTTTAATGCAATAACTACAGGCACTGAAACATCTTGTGAGTTAACTGCCAAAGAGAAGGGAGCGAGAAAGAAGGATCAGTTTTAAGATTAGGCACTTTGGCACTAAAAAGTCAAGTATTGCTAATTAGGAAAATGAGTGATGAATCATAATCCTGGCATCACTCATTAAACAAAATTGCATTATCTTGGATTTATCAGACTGAGTGTTAATAGAAAAGAATGCAAATAAATTCCATTGCTAAAAGCTTCAGAGGTTCTTTACCATGGAAATAAGTAGTCTTTGTATGTTATAATGCTGTTCATCAAGGAATCCGTAAACATTTTATGGATATTAGACCCAGGCTGCAAATGAAGACGCCGTCACAATAAAAGATTGATGCCATTCACTGAAATTTATTTTATTTATTTATTTATTTATTTATTAGTTTTCTATGCAGACTGTATATACACAAAGCAAAATTCTCCACTGCTTCTCAGCTTCAAACCATTTGCCTGAATGAGAGACTGCCATTCTCATGTCCAAGCAGCGGGCAGAAGGAAGGAAAATGCCTTGGCAAATCTGAGAGATCACCAGATTAAATTACGGTAAAACTATTACATAATCAGGCATGCTTCTAGACAATGACACCATCATTTTACAGCCTTGCTCATTCAATTTTGGGGAACATTCTATGTCAGGGGTGTCAAACTCGGGCTGGATGTGTCACATGCTGGCCTCGCCCCTGCCTGGTTTAGCGACGGGGGGAAAGTCCCAATACGTCATGTGACGAAGCCGTGACGACGCAAGTTTGGCACCCTGTTCTAAGTAATGTCATATTTGACACCAAGCATTGTCCAAGATTATTGGGTAACATCAGAATAACAGAGTTGGAAGATCTCTTGGTGGTCTTCTAATCCAATCCTCTGCTCAGGCAGAAAATCATTTCAGACAAACGGTTGTCCAATCTCTTCTTAAAAGCCTCTCCAGTATTGAAGCACCTTCCACATCTACAGTATGTTGCCTTGTGCCATTTCTTTTTTCTTACTACAGAATAATCCTTGAAGAAGAAAACCCAAAATTGCCACACATCCTGTGTTTTGAATGGTAGCCCAAACAGCCTTTCATCTCTAACCTAAATCATAAGATTGAGGACACAGTTTGGCTTCTGAGAAGTTTGCTTCATTGTGCCATAAATAGCGGTATTTCTCAGCACAGATTTTCAGATCCTCATAAGTTACCTGATTAAAGCTCTGACACGTTTTTATGGCTTGCCTTTGTGGTGTTCTGTGATTAAAATGGATGTACTGGCTCCAAGTGTGGATATCCCCCTTGGTTTCTATTTCAGATTCTGCCCAGACTCCCTAAGGGTCCTTGGAAAGACAATTAACCTACATGTCCTCTGCAAAAACAGGGATAATGGCCTCTTTGTAGTGAACTTTAATTCACTCATATCTATGAAGTGTTTTGAGACAATCAGAGGAGCCAGCAATTTTGACCATGTTAAATTCTGTGGATAAAATACCTTATTTTTAAAAATTATTTTGCACATCCTAAATCCACCAGGTGTATATTAAATACTATGCCACACATCAATCGGCATTACATATTTACCAAGATCCCACTGAAACCTTTCTTCGCTTCTTCCACTTTTCATCTTTTTTATTACTATCTCCAGCCATTCCACTTATTGCAGGGCAAAGGTGGGATTCTACCAGTTCGCACCTATTCACTAGAACCAGTTGTTAACATTCTAAGCAGTTCAGAGAACCAGTTGTTAGAAGAAATTACTGGCCTAATCCTGTAAGGAAGGCAGGAAGGAAACATTCTGGTGTTGCTTACAGAAACTGCCTCTCCATTAGCCCTTATTACATTCTTGGTAGGACTAAACTTCCTGTCTCAGGAACTTCTCTGGAGTTTTTTTTTCTTTCCTTTGCTGGTACTTTGCTTGTGTGGAGTGACCATTCAAAGTTACAATGGCACTGAAAAAAATAACTTATGATCATTTTTCACACTTACGACTGTTGTCATGAGAGGCCAGGCGAGGAGATGCGTGCCTCGATGTGAGTGATATTGAGTTGGCCACACCCAGCCAATAACATGACCACCAAATCATATCCACCCAGTCACATGACCACCAAGCCATGCCTACCACCTAAGCCATGCCCACAGAACCAGTTGTTAAAAATTTGAATCCCACCCCTGCTTACAAGCCAAGCCTATTACAGAAGAAAGAGGGCAGTCTATTATCAGGACTAACTTCTATGTTAGGGGACCTACAGAATACAGAAATCTGGAGACCTATAAAACCCCCTTAAAAGGAGCTTTTATTGGTGACACTATATCCTATACATGCAAATGACCCAGGAACAAGCATTTTTTACTTTTGCCCTTTTCTCTTTGTTTTTCCATCTATGGAGCACTGATATTTGTTTTTTTGTTTTTTTCTTTAATTTATATGCCACTCATCTCATTATCATGAGTTATTCTGGGTGGTTTATGATAGTATAAAAATGTACATATAAAAACATTAAAAGCATTAAGAGTAACAACAGTTAAATAAAGAAAAAGTTAAAACCAAGAGCATGGACAGGTCAGGACTGGACTTTATATTTTACATTCTTATTCTATCAAACTCATTTGGGTTTCCAGGTAACGATTTCAGCAATCATAGGTCTGCCAATGTCAGGCTACAAAAATCATAGGGACCACTAGATGGCAGCAAAGGAAGGAAGAAAACCCAACTCTTTGCTGCCATCTCCTGGTCATCAGGATCATTGGAGTCTAGATCAATCTAGTCTACTCTACTCCAGTCTAGTGTCTTCAACACACTACAATTCAGGTATTAATACTGAAAGTGGTTCCGGGTTTCAAATGGCGGCCGCGCGCCTCCGTCGGAGCTCCCTCCGGCCGCGGCGGCTTCGGGTGCGGCCCCCCCTACCCCCCGGATCCCCCCGCCGGTGGCAGAGGCGGGGGAGGATCGGGGGAGCCCGGCGGGATCCTTCAGAGGCCGGTTGGGGGTGCGCTGGAGCCGCGGGACCGGCTGGGGGAGCGGCGTGGAGGGCGGCGCGGATGCGGCCCCGGCGACGCCGAAGTGTTCCTGGAGGCCTCGGAGGCCTTGCCCGGCGGCCGGTGAGGCCAGACGAGGCCCCCGGCGATGGTAATCGCGTCGGGGGCTGCGGGCGCTTCGGCGGCGGCGGCGGAGGTCGCGGCGATGGTCGCGACGACGATGGCGGCCTTGGCGGCGGTGGCGGCGGCTGCGGCGGCGGTGGCGGCCTCGGAGGCCGCAGCGGAGGTGGTGGCGGCCTCGGCGGTCGCGGCCTCGGCGGTCGCGGCGGCGGCCTGGATGGCAGTCGCGGCGGCGGCGGCCTCGATGGCGGTGGTGGCGGCCTCCGGAGGCGTCGTGGCGATATGGACGCCGGTGGACCCAGCGGTCTCCGGGGTGGGGAGACCACCGCAGTATGGCCCCGGCGGCCCCCTGGGGAGAGCGATGGCTCTGGATTTTCTGGGGCGGCGCGGACCTGGGGGAGCCGCCTGGGGGGGCCTGGACTGGCCTCTGCAGCATTGTTGAGGCCGCAGAGGCCCTGGAACAGCTACCGCGGCAACCCCGGAGTCCCGAGGGGTTATGAAGAGGTCTTGTTACCCCCAGCGAGGCACAACAGTGTGGCAGGCTCGGCGGCCTCGCTCGGGCCGCGGCGATTTCGTGGGGCCCCGACCAGTGCGGGAGTGGCCCCGCTGTGGACATGGCGGGCCTGGACTGGATTCGGGGCCGCCCCTATGGCTGCGAGGACAACACGGAGACTGGGGGTTGGATGGTGTTGTGACCGTTCCCCTCCCCTCCTTGGGGCCCCCACCTGTGGCAGGGGTGGTGGGCCCGGGGAGGGGGGGAGTGACCTTGCCTATGACCCCTTTTCTCCCGGGGGTCCCACCGGTGGCAGGGGTGGGGCGGCCGGGGGGGGAGGGGTTTACCCCAGTCCGCCTGGATTTTTCCATCACAAAGACCTTGGACGCTGCGAGACCGTCGGGGTGGGGTGGCCGGGGCCACGGATGTACTCCATGGCGGAGCTTTGGGCCTTGAGGGATGTCCCCCTCTCCCTTAAGTGGCCCTCAAAACTTTCGAAGACGTTCCGCTATGAGGGATCCTGGGATCCGGAGCGATGGTGGGGCCGTGGAAGCCGGAGGAATGGGAGGAAACGCGGGAAACCCGGGATTGGTAATTTTTTAATGGGGTTTTTTAATGGGTTAAAAGGATCCAGGGTGGGCAGGGGAGACAGCCCACATGGAGTTGGGGGCAGCCGGGCCGGCCCGCGCGCCTGGGGGGCCTCGGGGGTTTCCGTGTCGGGGTGGCAGACTGGGGGTGGGCTGCCGGGGGCAAATTTTATCAGCACGGTGACTGGGAGAGGCAGATATGCTGGGGGTAGAGGGCCATATCCAGTAAGGGGATCGCGCTCCCGATGTTTGCAAGCGGTAGCGCGCTCCGACCCTCCATACCCATCCTGCAGCCCTGGTTGTCTGGATTCTCAGGCCCTGAATACCCGGCTGCTGTTGTGCAATGCCAGGTCCGTGGTTAAAAAGGCTCCCCTGATCCATGATTTGGTTCAGGAGGAGGCCGCGGACCTGGTAGGTGTTACCGAAACCTGGTTGGGCCCAGAGGGCGGTGTCCCTCTGGTTGAGATGTGCCCACCAGGTTTTCTTGCATTTCACCAGCCTAGGGCTCAGGGAAGGGGTGGAGGGGTGGCGGTGCTTATAAAGGAAGCCCTTTATCCTAGGGAGGCCACTGTCCCTCAGACGGCTGGCTGTGAATCTCTATTTGTGAAGTGGGGGCAAGGGGTTCAGATGGGTCTTTTGATGGCGTACCTGGCTCCCTGCCACGTCTCATCGGCCCTGCCCGGACTCCTCGAGGTGATAGCCGGGCTGGCGGTTGAGACCCCCAGGCTTCTGGTCATGGGGGATTTCAACCTGCCATCGTCCGGTGAAACCTCGGGGTTGGTTCGGGAGTTCTTGGCTTCCATGACGGCCATGGACCTGACCCAGTTAGTTTCTGCCCCCACTCACATTGGAGGACACATGCTGGACCTGATTTTTGTCTCTGGGCAGTGGTTGAATGACTGTAATTTTGGGGAGTTAGTTATTACACCCTTGTCATGGACAGATCATTCCCTCCTTAGGTTGGACTTCTCTTCCACCACCCCCCACCGTAGGGAGGCGGAACCACTTAGATTGTTCCGCCCCAGGCGCCTGATGGACCCGGAGCGGTTCCAGAGGGAGCTTGGGCCGTTTCCTGAGTCTTTGGCTCACAGCTCGTCTGGAGACCTGGTGGCGACCTGGGATGGGTTGGCCGCCGGGGCTCTAGATCGAGTTGTGCCCCTGCGACCTCTGACCCAGCACAGATCCCATGTGGCTCCGTGGTATACGGAGGAGATACGGGAGATGAAGTGCCGGAAAAGACGTCTAGAGGGCATTTCGAGGGCGAGACGTTCTGAGTCTGACCGAACACAGGTGAGATCTCATATTAAGACTTACCTTGTGGCGATAGGGGCGGCGAAATCTTCGTATTTCTCCGCCCTTATTGCATCAGCAGAAAATCGGCCTGCCACCCTGTTTAGAGTGACCCGCTCTCTACTTGAACCGAGAGCGCGGGATGACCTCTTGCAGGGTAGGGCGGAGGAGTTTTCCCGATTTCTGCATGATAAAATCGCTCAGATTCGGGAGGGGCTCGACTCCAATTGTATGGTCCTGGAGGAGGTGTCCAGGGCAGGTCTTGTGAGTGTTATCTGGGGGGAGTTCGACCCTGTGACCGCCGAGGGTGTGGACAGGTTGCTGGGGGGTCTGAATGCCACCACCTGTTTATTGGACCTGTGCCCTTCCTGGCTGGTTTCGGCCGCCAGGAAGGGCACAGGCTGGCTCCAGGGGATTGTCAACGCTTCCTTGAGAGAGGGGGTGCTCCCTACCGCCCTGAAGGTGGCGGTGGTGCGCCCCCTCCTCAAGAAGCCTTCCCTGGACCCAGCTATTTTAAACAACTATCGTCCAGTCTCCAACCTTCCCTTCGTGGCGAAGGTTGTTGAGAGTGTGGTGGCACGTCAGCTCCCCCAGTACCTGGAGGAAGCTACTTACCTCGATCCGTTCCAATCGGGCTTCAGGCCTGGACATAGCATTAAGACGGCATTGGTCGCGTTGGTTGATGATCTCTGGAGGGCTCGTGACAGAGGGTTCTCCTCTGTCCTGGTCCTATTAGATCTCTCGGCGGCTTTCGATACTATCGACCATAGTATCTTGTTGCGACGGTTGGGGGGGTTGGGGATTGGTGGAACTGTCCTTTGATGGTTCTCCTCCTTCCTCTCCGACCGTTTGCAATTCGTGTTGGCGGGGGGGAGAGGTCCACCTCTAGGCCCCTGGTTTGTGGGGTGCCTCAGGGGTCGGTCCTCTCTCCCCTCTTGTTCAACATTTACATGAAGCCGCTGGGTGAGATCATCCGTGGTCTTGGAGTGAGGTGTCATCTGTATGCAGATGACACCCAGTTGTACATCTCCACTCCGGACCACCCCAACGATGCTGTGGGGGCTATGTCTAGGTGCCTGGAGGCCGTGCGGGACTGGATGGGCGGGAACAGGCTTCGGCTCAACCCATCCAAGACCGAGTGGCTGTGGTTTCCGGCGCCCCGATATAGCCAGCTGACACCTTCGCTGGCTATCGGGGGGGAAGTTCTGCCCCCCACAGAGAGGGCTCGCAACCTGGGAGTCCTCCTGGATGTACGGCTGTTGCTTGAACATCACATCGCGGCCGTCTCCAGGGGGGCGTTTCATCAGATCCGTCGGATCTACCGGTTGCGGCCCTTCCTGGATCGGGACGCCTTGCACACGGTCACTCAGGCCCTTGTCACCTCTCGCCTGGACTATTGTAATGCCCTCTACATGGGGCTCCCTGCGGGGAGCATCCGGAGACTCCAGCTGGTGCAAAATGCAGCCGCGCGGGTGATCATGGGGGCGTCACGTAGCGCCCATGTGACGCCTCTCCTGCGCGAGCTGCATTGGTTGCCGGTGGCTCTCCGGGTTCGCTTTAAGGTTCTAGTTTTGACCTTTAGGGCGACCCATGGCATGGGACCAGGTTATCTTCAGGACCGCATTCTGCCAGCGTTCTCCAACAGGCCGGTGCGTTCCCACAGAGAGGGTCTGCTCCGGGTGCCGTCGGCCGCTATGTGCCATCTGGCGGCGCCGAGGAGTAGGGCCTTCTCTGTGGGTGCCCCCGCCCTCTGGAATACTCTGCCACCGGAGCTCCGTACCGGCACGGACCTGAGGGCCTTCAGGCGCGCGTTGAAGACCTGGCTCTTTGAGCAGCCCGGCCTTGGCTGAGATGGTTTTAATTTGGTCTCCATTTTATTAATTCTAAATTGGGTTTTAAGGGGGGGGGGGGTTGTTAGTTTTATCAAGCAGCCGATTGAAATTTAATATTTTTTAACTTTTGTATTCTTTGTGGGGTTTTTAGATGAGCTGTTCACCGCCCTGAGTCCCTCGGGAGAAGGGCGGTATATAAATGGAATAAATAAATAAATAAATAAATAAAATACTAACTAGAGAACCAGTTTGTGGTTAATGCACCATGCCAGAACAGAAGAGAGTATGAGTTCAAGTCCTGTCTTAGCTGTGAAAGCCAACTGGGTGACCTTGAGCCAGTTACTCTTTCTCTTTCAACCCAATTCAACTCTCATAAATATGAACCAGTTGCCAAGCATCTGAATTTTTGATCACATGATCATGGGGATGCTACAAAGGTGAAAAACACTCATAAGTCACTTTTTTCAGTGCCATTGTAACTTTGAATGGTCACTAAACAAAGTATCATAAGTCAAGGACTATACCTGCAGGCAACCCCCATCTCTTATTTAACCATTCCCTAGGCAGCATCTCTTCACATGTTTCTCAAGGACTTTCTCACTTACCATTAGACTTGCCTTATGCAAAGCCCAAGAGGGAACATACAGAACATACAGAAAGGACCAAGGACAAAGATTCAAAGTTAAAGTATGGTGTAAGCAGAATTGAATGAAAATCAGGAGAGGACGACGCTGCATTGTTTTAAAAAGCATCAAATTAATCGATGCTTCTAAATACTTCTCTTTTTAAAGCTTCCTGTATAAAGCAAAATAGATGCTAAGAAAAAAGAAAAAGTGGGCCATAGTGTTCCCTCCAGTGTCATATATGCTCTTGTATGTTTTGGATTATTTGTGTATTGATGCAACTAGTTAGCAGTACCACACCACTGAAATAAAAAGATATGCTTGAAGAAGAGTTTTTTACTCCATCATCTGTAAATTAACCCTACTATTCTTTCAATTCTGGTGTGTTTCAAAATAGAATAGAATTTTGGGAAATGCTAAATAGCTCTCTGGCCATTACATTATCTGGTTACCTACTCTATAATGGAAATGCTCCAGGAAACACAAGGTAAATACATAATCGTATGCTAAACAGCCTTCATTAGGAATGCTAAAACTGCTGCCATTATGATACCAAGGTTCGCTGTATGCTAATGTTATGTAAAAGTAGAAAAGATTTAAAGAGCAAACAAATGGATTGCTTTAAGCAAAATTCCAAGTATTGGAATGCTGTGAACTTTAAGGAGCCTGGAAACAAAGTCATTTTTCACAAAGAAGGTAGGAATGAAGAAATGATATTTTACTTCAAGCAAATTTGTGGTGTTATATAGCCAGATTCCACTTTTTTTCTTTTCTATTTTTTTCCCTCGCTAATAAATGGAAGGCTTTGACAAGGCTTATTTTGGTCCGATTACATCACCCCACAAATTTATTTATTTATAAAGATGCCCTTCATCTTAATGGAATCAATGTTTAAAAGCTGCAGTCAATTCAGAAAATCAGTAGCCCTAACAGAAGGGATAAGCTTGGACGATACCGTACTGTATCAAATGCATTGTTCTAAACTTCACTAATCTATGACTTTTTCTAAACATCACGTCCACTCATGACTTGGAATAAATAATATCCATGGTGCCTCAAAGGCCAGGGGCATATTTAAATAAAAGTATTGATCTAAAAACAAATAATGAAAGTTAAGCCCTCTACCGTTCTGACATTGAAGCTGAATCCTACTAGCTTTTCCTTTTCTGTTTCTCAACCACCAAATGATGATGGTGACAGTTAAATTTATAGCAGGCTTGTGACCATAAGCAATCAATCATAGAATCCCAGAGTTAGAAGGAACAGGGAGGGTCATCTAACTTAATACTCTGCTCAGTACAAGATCTCTTAAAATATTTTGGGCAAATGCCCATCCAGCCTTTTGAAGAATCCATGATACAAATAAGTTGCAGAAGCCTAGGAAGAATGCAGAGAAGAACAACAAAGTAGACACAGGGTCGAGAAGCTAAATCATACAATGAGGGGCTAAGGAAAAAAGATAGCTTAGGAAAAAACCAATATTTGAAGGGCTGCGAAGAGACATCGATTTATTATCTTGAAAGAGGCGGTAGTGAGACCCCTCCTCAAGAAACCGTCCCTGGACCTAACTTTGTTATCTAATTATCGTCCGGTCTCCAACCTTCGCTTTGTGGCGAAGGCTGTTGAGAGTGTGGTGGCACGACAGCTTCCCCAGCACCTGGATGAAGCTGTCTATTTAGATCCACGCCAATCAGGCTTCAGGCCCGGGTACAGCACGGAGACGGCGTTGGTTGTGTTGGTGGATGATCTCTGGAGGGCCCGTGACAGAGGTTATTCCTCTGTCCTGGTCCTGTTAGATCTCTCGGCGGCTTTTGATACTGTCGACCACAGTATCTTATTGTGGCGGCTGGGGGGGTTGGGAGTGGGGGGCACTGTTTTGCGGTAGTTCTCCTCCTTCCTCTCCGACAGTTCGCAATTTGTGTTGGCAGGGGGGCAGAGATCGACCCTGAGGCCCCTGATCTGCGGGGTTCCTCGGGGTCGGTGCTCTCGCCCCTGCTGTTCAACATTTATATGAAGCCGCTGGGTGAGATCATCCGTGGCTTTGGGGTAGAGCTTCATCAGTTCGCTGATGATACTCAGCTATACATTTCTACCCCAGGCCACCCCGACAAAACCGTTGAAGTGATGACCCAGTGCCTGGAGGCTGTGCGGGATTGGATGGGGTGGAACAGGCTTCAGCTCAACCCAGCTAAGACCAAATGGCTGTGCTTTCCGGCACCCCAATACAGCCAACTAGTTCCATCACTGGCTGTGGGGGGGGGAATTCTTACCCCCACAGACAGGGCTCGCAATCTGGGTGTCCTCATGGACATACGGCTGTCATTAGAAGAACATATAGCAGCCCTCGCCAGAGGGGCTTTTTCTCAGGTCTGTAGGATCTACCAGTTGCGGCTCTTTCTGGATTGGGATGTGCTTCGCACAGTAACATCCGCCCTCGTTATCTCCCACCTAGACTATGCCAATGCTCTCTGCATGGGGCTCCCCTTGAAGAGCACCCGAAGGCTCCAACTGGTGCAGAATGCGGCCACGCAGGTGGTTTTGGGGGCTTCTCGGAGCTCTCATGTTACACCACTCTTGCGCGAGCTGCATTGGCTCCCGGTGGTCTTTCGGGGGCATTTCAAGGTGTTAGTTACCATCTTTAAAGCGCTCCATGGCTTGGGACCTGGGTATTTACAGGACCGCCTACTGCCAACATCGATCTCTCGTCGGCCAGTGCGCTCCCATAGAGTGGGTCTCTTCGGGGTGCCACCGGCTGGACAGCCGGCGACCCCGAGGGTGTGGGCTTTCTAGTTGGGGGCACCCTCCCTCTGGAATGAATTACCCACAGAAATGAGGATCATCCCTGACCTTCCGGCGCACATTGAAAACTTATTTATTTTATCAAGCCGGTCTGGCCTAGGGTTTTATAGGGTTTTAAATTTGGTTTTAATTAGTTTTAGTACTTATTTTTAAACCCTTGTCTCGTTTTTATTATTCAGCCATGATATTTAATCTTTTTAATTGTTTTTAATTATTGTGTTATTATTGCATTTTTTAACGGCTGTACACCGCCCCAAGTCCCGCAGGGAGAGGGGGGCGGTATATAAATCTTGTAAATAAATAAATAATTATCTGAAGCATCTGAGGGCAGGACAATAAGCAATGGGTGGAAGCTTATCAAAGAGAGATTCTACCTGGGAATAAGGAGGAATTTCCTGACAGTGAGAAGGATTAATCAATGGAACAGCTTGCCTCCTGGAGTTGTGGGTGCTCCATCAATGGAGATTTTGAAGAAAAGATTGGACAACCATTTGTCTGGGATAGTATAAAGCAGGGGTGTCAAACTTAATTTCATTGAGGGCCACATCAGGGTTGTGTTTGACCTCGGGAGGGAAGGGGAGGGGCTTTGCCAGGATGGGAATGGCCAGCTTGATTTCATTAGTGTCAGGGGTACCAGTGTTGGCCCAAGTGCTCTGACAGAGAAAATGCAGCTTGGGTGGGCCGCTTGTGCTTCTCCCCCAGACCCTGTTTTCAGCCACAACAGCCTCCCAGAGCTCCATTTTTGCTGGCAGAGGCATTGGGGGCCAATCCTTCACTGTTTCCAGGACAGCCCCATGGGTCATTCTAAGCATCCCATGGGCCAGACTTGGCCCCCATGCCTTGAGCTTGACACCCCTGGTATAAGGGCTCTTATCATGGGTGGGAGATTGGACTAGAAGACTAGAAGCATGGCTGGCTGGGGAATTCTGGGAGTTGAAATCCACACATCTTAAAGTTTGACAAGATTAGTAAATCAAGGCTTACAGTGCTCTCCCAAAGGTGCTTTTTTCAAGAGGCAACTGGACTTTCTGGTTTTTCTTTGAAGACGTTTCGCTTCTCATCGAAGAAGCTTCTTCAGCTCTTCCTCTTCAGAGCTGATGGATGAGAAACAAAATGTCTTAAAAGAAAAAAACCAAGAAGTCCAGTTGCCACTTGAAAAAGAAAGCACCTTTGGCACAACCATGAGCTGGATGACTGAGAATCTCCACAGACACTTACAGTACTCTGTCTTTATCATATCTCTGATTCTTGGAGATCCCAGTGACAAAGATAAAAGATTTGTCTGCTCAAGACAAAAGGTAGAATATTTCATATATGTTAGAGCAATATGTAAATTGGCAACATCCATCATCCTGCTAGGGCAACACTTTTCAGAAGTTGTGCTTCCCCGAAGTTCTCATTGTCATTCCCCGTTCTTTCTCCAAAGTTTTCCCTTCTTCCTCATGTAGGATGGACTTAGAATTTGGAATTCTAGGCAATACAAAATAAACACATGCTCATTCCTAAAAATCAAGGAAGGTCCAACTTCTGCCCTCGTGAAAAAATTCCAAACACCCACCACATATTTCAAAATGCTCACTACACAAATCCAGAGAAAGGAGCTTTGCCTTTTTTGGAAATGTATCTAAGTACAAAAAAAGACGCCGTATCTTAGTTCATTAAGATAAAAATAAACCAGGTAGTACTTCATTAAAGCACCAGGGAGCAATGTGATTTTGAAATGTCACTTTCTCCTTTAATTAGTGCGCTCTAATGATAAGTGTGTCATTCTTGCCTAATGAAAGTTTGGAGAGTACATGAAATCTGGGTCACATTTCACAATTGGGAGTCATATAGGTAAACACAGAATAAATTACACTTGCCATCAAAGGAGGGAACAATTAAAGTGACGCTTTTGTTGCCTACCCATTGTGTAGTTGGCGAAACAATCTCTCCCACCCACCTAGCTGCTAAATTCTTCTCAAGCAACGCTGAAAGCTACAACAGTAACAAGATGGTCATGAGCTCACAGATATTATTATTATTTTAGTCTAGTTCTAAGCCCCTCCCTTAATAAGTTTCATAGCAACACAAAGTCTCCAATGTATTTTGCCAGCCACGTCTTAAGAAAGTGCACGGCCACCTGCTCAAGGGACACATATTTAATAACATATAACAAACAGAGCCACCTGCTCACAAGTGGGGGGGTGGAATTATATCTGTTACTAGATTGTACTGGTTATAGACAGAGAAGAGGTGCATTTATTCTTTCAGAATAAATCAAACCCTTACAAAATGGAAATAGATTGAAACAAGATCAGTGGTGGGATTCAATTTTTTTTTACTACTGGTCCTGTGGGCATGGATTGGTGGGCATGGCAGGGGAAGGATACTGTAAAATCTCCAGTCAGAGGTGGTATTTGCCGGTTCTCCGAATTACTAAAAATTTCCACTACCGGTTCTCCAGAACTGGTCAGAACCTGCTGAATACCACCTCTGAACAAGACATCCCCCGCCAAATAAACACCACAGTATGGTCCTCTTTATCAAACTTGTAGATAAATTCCATTTTTTTAAAAAAACTTAAATCATAGGGTTGCTGACTCGAGAACAGCACCTAAGATTTAAAGGCTACTTGGAGCAAGAAATTCCAATGCCAAATAGGATATTCAAAATATTTATTTCGCTGTCAGCATCCAGTGGTTCTGGCTAACATTTCATAGCAGCCTTTCCACACTGGCTTTTAAGAAGCAGAAATTGAAAAGATTTTTCAGAAGAAGCTTTTAATGCACCATGTTTTCCTTTAAAAGCATTTTGCATGAAGGATTTCTGGAAACCTCTTTTGGCATTTAGCCCTTCCTTGCTCTTTGGTGCAATACTTATAAACTTCTCTACCTGAACATCTCCCCCCCCCTCCCCCCCGCTTTATAACAAATCTTGCAAGAAATACTGCTCTGTGATAAAATTATGTCAAAGCAAAGTTCTTTTATGATGCTTTTAACACAACAGGACTAAGGCTTTTAACACAACGGGACTAAGCTAGATAGACTGGGCTTTAAAAGAAAGCTAAACTTGCATGACAAATGTAGATCATGCTCCAACATGCAATCATCCAATTTTTTTTCTTGACATAGTTCCCTTCATTGAAACACTGTGCTAGAAGTTTCAATCACAGGGATGGTTATTTTCTCTTTAGAACACTGTTTGTTCTCTTGGGCATACAAGCCAACTTCTTATAGAAATTCAGCTGGGTGGCTTTTTCATATCAACTAAGCTAATCCGTAACTTGTGGTCACAACAGGGACTAGAGTTTCTATTGCTAAGCAAGATGGTTATGAAGTAAGTCACCCCCAATGTTATAACCATTTTTGTCATGGTTGTTGAATGAATCACTGCAGTGATTTTGGAACAATGAATTGTACGTTTAATAGTTTTTGATCCACCGTCAATAATCTCCACTCTCAACGTATAATTCATTTTTCTACCAATTTCTCAGACAGGCCTATACTTTTATTTGATTTGATTTATTTGATTTGTCAATCGCTTCTAAGATAATAGGTATAAGTATCAACATAAGTAAGAATACAGGAAATAAGTACAAATAAATGGGGATAATAGGACAGGGACGGGAGGCACGATGGTGCACTTATGCACGCCCCTTACAGACCTCTTAGGAATGGGATGAGGTCAATAGTGGATAGTTTGAGGTTAAAGGAGTGGGGGTTTGAGAATGTAACAAGAGAGTCAGGTATGCATTCCAGGCATTGACCACTCTGTTGCTGAAGTCGTATTTTCTGCAATCAAGTTTGGAGCGATTAACATTGAGTTTGTATCTGTTGTGTGCTCTTGTATTGTTGCGGTTGAAGCTGAAGTAGTCATTGACTGGTAGGATATCGTAGCAGATAATTTTGTGTACTACGCTTAAGTCCAACCATAGGTGGTATAGTTCAAGATTGTCCAAGCCCAAAATTTCAAGCCTGGTGGTATAGGGCATTCTGTTGCGAGCAGAGGAGTATAATACTCTTCTCATGAAATACTTCTGGACTCGCTCAATTGTATTAATGTCCGATATACAGTGCGGATTCCAGACAGATGAGCTGTATTTGAGTATTGATCTAGCAAAGGTTTTGTATGCCCTAGTTAGCAATTAATATTTCCAGAGGAGAAGCTTCGTAAGATTAGATTTACAACTCTTAATGCCGTTTTGGCAATACTGTTACAGTGAGTTCTAGTGCTTAGATCATTAGATATGAGTATTCCTAGGTCCTTGACAGAGTGAGGGTCATCAACGAGATCATATCCTCCTAGCTTGTATTTGGTGAACTGATTTTTTTTAACAATGTGTAGGACAGAGCATTTGTTGGTCAAGATTTGGAGTTGCCAAATGTTTGACCATTCGGACACATAATCAAGGTCACTTTGAAGAATAGTAGCATTGTCGGTGGTGTTGAATAGTTTTACATCATCAGCGAAGAGGACACAGTTGCTAATAAGATGATTGCAAAGGTCATTTATATAGAGCATAAAGAGTGTTGGTCCTAAAACGCTGCCTTAGGGGACACCACTGTTGACTAGAGCAGGGTTTGATATAGCACTCCCTATTTTTACGATTTGTTGCCTGTTTGACAGGAATGCAGTAATCCACTTATGAAGGGATCTGGAAATGCCGTAAGAGTTTAGTTTTAACAGTAGTTTATCATGTACCACTGAATCAATGGCTTTGCAGAAGTCTATGTAAATTTTGTCTATTGCTTTACCCTGGTCAAGTAGAGTAGTCCATATGTTTTTGCAGTGTAGGAGTTGTAGGTTGTAGGTTGTATTAGTTCTTACCATACGGTTGTATCATCTTATGACACCTATTTGCAAGAGGTACAAAAGTGCTTTTTCAAGAGGCAACTAGACTTTCTGGTTTTTCTTTGAAGACGTTTCACTTCTCATCTAAGAAGCTTCTTCAGTTCTGAGGCTTGTTTTCAGCACAGAGCTGAAGAAACTTCTTGGTTGAGAAGTGAAACATCTTCAAATAAAAACTAGAAAGTCTTTTTGCCTCTTGAAAAAGCACCTTTGGGACAACCATGACCTGGATGACTGAGAATCTCCATAGACAAGAAGTACAAAAGTTCATTAGAAAGGACAAATGTTAATTGCTTCCTTCTTCTGAACATGACAAATTCTTTTATATACATGTATATATTTTAGGTTCTCCCCCCCAAAAAAAAGATTGGCCCAAAATGTATCCAGCATATGCTTAGCATGAAAATATATAGAACTTCCTTGCTAAAATAAATCAAGCAAGAATGCTACCAAAAAAAAGTCAATTTTGACGTTTTATGTTTAGCTGAATTCTATTTCTGCAATGGCAATCACTGTCTCTTACATACAAATTAACAGCCCACCATCTGTCAAGTTTTTAGATAATCACTGGGTGTAATGCACAGTATGGTTATTAGAACATGACTTGACAAAAAAGAAAATGAACACTACTTAAGTTGG
Organism: Bungarus multicinctus; assembly: GCA_023653725.1. Lineage (NCBI taxonomy): Eukaryota > Metazoa > Chordata > Lepidosauria > Squamata > Elapidae > Bungarus > Bungarus multicinctus. Next base: position 37,854,147 of record CM042834.1, read on the forward strand.
ACTACAAAAACTATGACCTCACCAATGGCAAGGCATTCTTCTTCTACATTTTGGCTTTAAGAGTACAATTATTTTATGCTTAGGCAATACCATTAGTCGTTCAACAAAATGCCTGAGATTATGTTAAACTGCAACATTTGCTTGATCATGCAATATTTTGAACAGATCTTTTGATAATCATTTATGTATGCCTTGATGAAGTTTACTTTTTTCATACTTACAATGTTAGGGGGGGGGAATCATAAACTGTACTGAAATGGAGGATGACTGCAAATGTTTTAAGTCTGAAACAGACCATGAACTTCCTCCAACATCACACAAATATGTTTCTTTTCATGTAATGTGACTTCACCTTCCTTTTCACTCCTATCCATTTCTTCAGCTCCATCTACTAAGAATTTCCAGTTCTCCTTTGCAAAATCTAGAGAACACACAGGTAGGTAAAGCGAAGACAGAAAATCCGTTCTGCGGATAGATGATAGTCCATTTCCAGACAGTTATGATCGCCTATGCCCTTGTAAATGTCTATATGTAGCATACACTCAAGCAGAGAAAAGTAATATAGGAGTTGATTCTCAGACTGAAAATGACTCAAGCAACTTCTTCTTTCTCCAGGAAAAGACAAGCTAGCTTTCCAGTGCCATGTACTGTTACAAGAAAAAGGCTCAAAAAAAGTCTAGTCAAATGAACACTGAGAAATATGAGCTAGAAACTAAAAACAATTGCTTGTTGGAATTCTTGCAATACTTCTGCTTATAATCCGAACCTCAACTTTCATACATCTGACAAGCCAAACATACACTGATAGTCCTTCATTTACAACCTTTCGTTTAGTGACTTTCAAAGTTACAATGGCACTGAAAAGAAATGGCTTATGATAGTTTTTCACATTTAAGACCTTTGTAGCATCTCCACAGTCAGGTGATCAAAACTGAGACACTTGGCAATTGGCTTGTATTTATGACAGCTGCTGTGTCTCAGCATCCTGTAGAACACCTTTGTGACCTTGTGACAAGTGAGGTTCAAGAAGAGATTGGGCTGCCATTTGTCAGAAATGGTGTAGGGTCTCCTGCTTGGGCAGGGAGTTGGACTAGATACTTACAAGGTCCCTTCCAACTCTGTTAATTTGTAATCTGATGTCAATGGGAAAACCAGATTAATTTAACCGTGTTACTCACTTAACAACTGCAATGCTTTACTTAACAACTGTAGGGAAGACACTGGCTAACAGCAAGAAAGGTCATACCATGGGGCAAAACTCACTTATAACTGTCTCATTTAGCAACGGAAATTTTGGGCTCAGTTGTGCTCATAAAGCAAGGACTACCTTGCTTTATTGGTCCCTGTGAAAGAAGGAAGAAAAAATACTGTTTGGGCTGAGATGATCTCTATGACTGGAATTCGTTTCTGTATATCTTATTTCTGAAACATGACTTCATGGTGAGAATTTATAGATTCTTAAATAGTTGAAGCTTAACAGAAAAGGAAGAGACATCTTTGTCTGATTAAACATAGCAAATGTTGGCTGATTGAGGAAGCTAACCAGGGTCAACCCTGCTTGGTATTTTAGGGGAGGATCAATGGTTGTAAGCTAGGCCAGGAAGCTGAAAAAAAAACATTCCAGAAGGAAACAGCAAACCACTTCCACTCCGTTGCCAAGGAAACTGCATGATTGTCCATATGGCCACAGAAGTTAAGGATGACTTGAAGATGATTTTTGCTCATGGAAATAACAAAATGTGTTCTTTCAAAGAAAAATTAAACATATTGTTGCACTCTCTGTTACTAATGAAAGTTAAGCACACTGCACATGACTAAGACTCCATCTCACCAGGAATCTTTTCTGAAGAGAACTCCGTATGTAAAAAAAAAATTATGCACAATAACCAATTGTGCTGTACTCATGGAAGACTGGCAAGACAGTATGACTTTTCAGAGGGAGGAACAACTCATTCTGTTCCCACAGTGATTTACTACCCACAAACCCACCTATGGTTATCCATTTCACTGTGTAATTAGCCATACACAGAAACACGCATCTAACAAAAACATCATCTTCTACCAATGAAGAAGCTAGAATAGGTTCAGAGAGGTGCTACCAGAATAATAAAGTCTGGAAATAAAATCCTATAAAAGTGAAGGAACTTTAGCTAGCAAAAAAAGAAGAAGAAGGTAAAAAAGGACAATAGAACAAGAACAAGTTCTTTACGATCTTTACAGGCTACTATCCTATCTCATTTTCTTAAAGAACTTGTTCTATATTGAAACTGAGGGGAGGTCAAGGATCAAGAGGTATAGTTAAAAACAAAACGTTTCTGGAAGAATATTAGAAGGAACCCAACAAGCTGTTCAGCACTGGAACATTCTGTGTAGAATAGTGGTCTTTCCTTTGTTGAAGGTTTCCAAAAAAGCTGGTTGCTTCTCACCTCTTACACTAGAACAAGACCCTTTCAATTCACATACTCCATGGTTTTGATTCTAGTTCATTCATTAATCTACCCAATTAGAAGCTCTGTTCCTTCCACCAGTTTCTTGCCATCAAGTATTCTAGCCTGTTCCAAAAATTTATTTCTTCTATGAGAGGAAAGGCAAACAGCCTTACTCTATCTGCATTCCGCATTGTGAATTACCAGCATTTGTTTTACCTCCTCCTAATTATGGATCTGTAAGCTGCTTCTGTAGATTAAATCTTTACTCCCTTTCTCTATGGTTCAGAATCCACTGGACATTTCTCTTCTAGGGAAACTTTCACCTGTCGATAGATGATTCTTACTCAGCTAGGTAAATCTTAATATGCATCAGGCAGAAATCCATTGATTGTGTCTGTTGAAAGTGAACATAGATGGATTAGAGGAAAGCAGTATGCCTTACACTGATGCATTTGATATCGATATAACAAATGATGTGGAAATCTGAACCTCTTGGTTGTCTACCTAGATATACATTCCTAACTCAAGGATGAATGGAAAGATCAATGCAAATCGTAGGTGCAAGGACCACAACTTGTAAATCCATCATCTCTACAAATACAGTATCTTAATCTAATATTTCAGATTCCTCAATTTTTACAACAGATATTTAAAGCGAGTTCATACTCTGATCTAAACTAACTTTTTATACAATTATTAGCACTCAACATCCCTAGGACTTTACAATTGTTACCGTAGCATTCCTTAATATTCTCATTATTTTATATCAGCCATGTATCTTATGCTATTTCTAAACATGATAGATTTTCAAGATAAATTACACTATCCAAAGGTTTAAGGATTAACAACTAGATTGGAAAAGACTTCCTTGTAAGGATGGATAAATTAATGGAAGGATAAGGAAGGTGAAAAGCAAATCGGAGTTTGAATGCAATTAGACTACTGACATAATTAAGGAGAAATAACCTGCCCACTAATTTATATTTCATTTTGCTTATGCAGCATCTATATTTTGTATTAACTTTCCTATTTACTTTAGAGTCAAGAAAAGGAACGATGCAGTAGCTTGTTATGCTTCTCTAGGAAAAAAAGGAATCAGGCTAGGGCCACTGCAGAAAGCTGGCGTAGGCATTTTTTTCAACAATGTTATCCATTTTCAAAGCTTTAGTTAAAATGCCTCTTTCTATTATAAAGATTGTAAATATCTCAAAGAGATCCTGTAGTAAGTAAACAAGCAAACAAAACCCACAATTTTTGCCAGTTCTGCAACTGCTGCTAAGGAGGAAAAAAAAATACTGTATTTAAATCTAGGCTGAGCAGTATCTACCCAACAGACGGAGGCTTGCAACTGCATTTGACAGTCACAAAAAGGACAAGAGAGTAAGATAAAGTGTAGTTGCCAAGGCAGTGAAAGGTTTCCTCCTTCTCCAAGTATGCATAAATCAGTTTAATGGCACACAAGCAACTTTTATTATTGAACCAGCAGTTCTGTGACTATTTTGCTTGCCACATGGAAAATCCATATGGATCCCTTGTTGAAAGCCACAAGGTGTTTGTGCCTTTATGTATGTGAGTGAGTTTGTGTGCATGTGAAGACGGGAGAGAGGCTGAAAATGTCACTGATTCTGTTATAGAGACACTCTCTTTAATTTTTACCCTTCATTAGCTCTTGCTAATAAAAGAAATGGAAAAGTTAAACTCTGCATGGGCGTTTAAGGTATATTTGCACTTACTAGATAACCCTCCTGTGGTATTTTGCTGAATGTGCAAACAGCTTCTGTGCAAAAAGAAAAAGGCCGCTTTGCACGTACAGAGGTTTTACATGTATGCATGAAAGCCCATGAAAACAAGATCCCTGACAGCTGAACATTATTAATTCACACACACATACATAACAGTATTCTGATCCTAGGTGGAGGCACATATTTCTCTCTCTGGGAGCAATGAGAATATATCTGCTGAACAAAACTCTGCATTGGTGACAGGAAGGGCATCTGGCCAGTAAACATTCTGCTAGCTCTGTTTAATTGCCCAGATTCCACCCCGTAAGGGATTATTGGGTCATTAAAAGATGATGACAACAGTACTCTGTTCCTGCTATTGTGCTGATTTTCCAGTCTCTTACCAAGTCTTAAGCAAGATTGCAAACCCAAAACAGAGAGTCCCTTTCCTTTGCCTGACTCTTCCCACCCTACTACAAAGCAGAGAGATTAGAGAAGGATTTCAAGAGAGTAAGCTGTCTGCTCTTCTATACATTGAAAACAGTGAAATTGTTGCAAAGGGTTAGGCAAAGGACAAATTGTCTGCATAGACTGTTTGCATTTTTCTTCCACTTCACTAACAGAGTGGAGAGTTTGGAGAGAAAGGGATTTCAAGACAATAAGCTGTTTGCATAAGGTGCCTGCAAATCCCAGTCTTGGGCTGGTGGCATAATTGCATTGCTCTGAATGTGTACAAGACACTAAGCAGGCACTCACACCATGGAAGTGGTTAGGAGGCAAATAGAAGCCAAACATGTCTTGTCTCCTTCCAGCCAGAAAGCACGGTAGCAGTCCCATGATTTCCCATGTAGCAACTGTTTCACTAAGCTGCAGAGCTGCAGTCTCAAGTATGCTTGTCAATTGAGGACTATCTGTAATAGGAAACAATCCTTTATTTATTTTGGGAGACAAGAGCTTCCAATTCACAAATATGCTTATGTTCCTGCCTGCATGGATAGAGAGATCATAACTATAATGATGTTTCCCCAGTCTGGCAAGCAAATATATCAGGAATTCTAAGGGTTACAGATTTCTCAGTGCTCATCAAGTACAAGCTTGATTGCAGAAAGTAGGACTTCAGCAACAAAGTGATCAATGCCCAGAATGCACTACCTGACTCTGTTGTTACATCCTCTAATTACCCACCACTCCTTTAACCTCAAACTATCCACTATTGACCTCACCCCATTCCTAAGAGGTCTGTAAGGGGCGTGCATAAGTGCACCATCGTGCCTCCCGTCCCTGTCCTATTGTCCCCATTTATTTGTACCTATTTCCTGTATTCTTACTCATGTTTATACTTATACCTATCATCTTGTAAATCATTGACAAATAAATCAAATAAAATAAAGCTAGTCAAGGCTGAACTAGCAAAGGAGTGACAGAACCTGGGGGCGGAGTTAAAAGAGGAATCAGCCAAGAATCCCTATGTTAGACTAAATCCAACCCCCTCCTTGAATTCAGTTGACTGTTATTTAACTCCAAGTATGTGCTTTAAAGTTAGCTATGAAGATTTCCTGTCCACAGGCATAATTAGCAATAATTCAGTTTAATTGGACCTTCTCATGTAGAGCTGGTCTTTCACATCTGACAGCTAGTATACAACCATGACCAGGATGTTTACTTATTTATTTACTAAATTTATATAGCTACTCAACTCATCAAAAAGTAAAATTGGATGGTGTACAACAATCAAATAAAACATTACTATAAAATTTATCTGCACAGAAGATAAATTTTACTATAAAGTTTACTATAAAATTTATCTGCACAGTATTTGTAATTGTGCTGAAAAGCTTTTCCAAATCAAAAATCCATACAGATAATTTGGATTACATTACCAGTAACACTAGATAGTGTCTCCAAAAATTTGAAAGAATCCCAAGTTTGTGAGGGGGAATGAATTTCAAAGCAGAATAACAGCAATAACTGGTTAGGATTTCTGGGAACAGGAGTCCTGATATATCTGGAAAACGTACGGTCACTCATGCCCTTGTCACCTCTCGCCTGGACTACTGTAACGCTCTCTACATGGGGCTCCCTGCGGGGAGCACCCAGAGACTTCAACTGGTACAAAATGCGGCCACGTGGGTGGTTATGGGGGCATCACGAAGCTCCCATGTGACGCCTCTCCTGCGCAAGCTGCATTGGTTGCCGGTGGTTTTCCAGGTTCGCTTTAAGGTTCTGGTTTTGACCTTTAAAGCGATCCATGGCATTGGACCAGGTTATCTGCAGGACCGCATTCTGCCGGTAATCTCCCACTGACCTGTGCGTTCCCACAGAGAGGGCCTTCTTTGGGTGCCGACACCTTCTATGTGCCGTCTGGCGACTCCTAGAAGTAGGGCCTTCTCTGTGGGGGGCCCCGCCCTCTGGAATGGTCTTCCTCTGGAGTTACGCAATAACATTGACTGAGAGCTTTCAGACGTGCATTAAAAACCTGGCTGTTCGAGCAGGCCGGCTTAGGCTGAAATGGGATTTTTAATGTAATTTAGTATTTGAGTTTTAAACTGGGATTTTAAAATTTGGGTTTTAATAATTTATTGGAGGAGGGTATAATTTTAGACAGCCTAAGATATTTAATTCTCTTTTAATTTTATAATTGTAACAAAGTTTTATGGTTGGCTGTACACTGCCCTGAGTCCTTCGGGAGAAGGGCGGTATATAAATATAATAAATAAATACATAAAATAAATAAATAAAAACTGAAGTTGAGTGAATAGAGAAGTGTTATAACTCACTACAATATCTGAGAATACTATACCTAATTGTACAGCACTGTGTTTTCAAAAGTGAACATCTAAGGTGAAAGTCCAGCAACATAAAATATTGTCTACAGATCTCATTTCTGATGGCTTTGGTCACCAGGATTATCTTGATTTGAGGATAAACCTACCAACCAATGAATCACTAGTCCTATAAAAAAATTTATCAGAACCTGGGAAAGAAGATGATAGTTTGCAAAATAGTTACCAACTCTGGAACATCTGCACATTCATCCGTTATTAGAAAAATGGGTAGCCACGTCCCAACTGTAACAACAGGTGGTTAAAAAGAAGATAAAAAGCCTGTATCCCAATGAACCAAAAAAATAAATGGGTACTAAAGTGAACATATTGAGTTTCCAACATCTTTTTAGCATATGCTCCATTCTACTCAGTAAGGTAAAGGTAAAACCCTTCGCACATACGTGCTAGTCGTTTCCGACTCTACGGGGTGGTGCTCATGTCCGTTACAAAGCCGAAGAGCCAGCGCTGTCCAGAGACATCTCCATAGTCATGTGGCTGGCATGACTAAACATCGAAGGCGCACGGAATGCTGTTACCCTCCCTATAGTGGTCCCTATTTTTCTACTTGCATTTTTACATGCTTTCAAACTGTTAGGTTGGCAGAAGCTGGGACAAGTAACAGGAGCTCACTCCGTTACATGGTGCTAGGGATTTGAACCCCTGAATTGCCGACCTTTCTGATCGACAAGCTCAGCGTCTTAGCCACTGAGCCACTGCGTCCCTTTGAAGTACTCTACCATTAATATTCACTGGCATCGGTTCTCCTGGGTTATAAGGAAGAAAGGACAAGGAATGAACCTGAAATTTTTCACATGCAAATCAGGTGCTCTTATTAACATGCTTTATCAAAGCTCATTCACGGCTCAGGAAGAAGCTGAAACACTGAATGATGTCGACTTCTCTGCACTGCATCCATGCAGATACATAGACAAGCTTCACTTCTGCAACAAAGCATCCGTGTAAATTCATTCTGAGGGGGATTATGGCTGTGAATTTAATTTTGAGTTGATTTAATGCCCTTCGAAATAGGCTATAATCTTGAGTGGCCTATTTAAGTAAAGAGCACACAATTGCCTTTAGGTTAATGGTGTAGGTATTGATTTGCGGTTTAACTGTAAAGGAAATAAACTAATCTGAATTAACAAAATGGGCAGAAGTAAAGGCAGAAGTTTTCAATCCAATATGTTGGGAAGTTTTTTTTAACACACACACAAATATACACACACATACAAACACACACACAAGCACACACAAATATACAGAGGAAATTAATGGAAAGCTACTTTGTACTTGGCAAGTAATTAATCACTTAATTAGAAAATAAATAGAAAGTGCTACTTGTACAATAGAACTGAGATACAAAATGCCAGCTAAGAGACAATGTTGATGTTTTCAGTCTAGCAGTTTTGTGATTAATCAATGACCATCAAAACACTGGCATACATTCAGGTGGAATTCAACATTCACTTCAACCAATGGCACAGCGCCCAGGCACCATTTGGTTGTATTTTACAGATTTCCTTACAACTTTCTAAAACTATTCCAACAGAAGCATCATTCAAAGAAGAGAAGAACAATAGGAATCTGTACAAATTGGATAAATACACAGACAAAACTTGGAAACATATGTCATTCTAAAACATCAGTACATCGCAATAACTCTTGTCAACAAAAACCGCTAAAATCCCTGCAAAATCTCAGTTTGAGATATGATATGTCACATCTGGATGATAAACATGGTTTAAAAATAATTAGAAAGTAGATTTAAAATGAATTTAATCTACTTTAAAAGCCATCTATAATAGTGGCCAATTACAACTGGCTTTTCAATCTTACATTGTAGGAAATATTACAGTTTGGCTTTATAATAGTTTTGAATATAAAAGAGCCTCAATCATGCCCCCTCCAGTCTATGGAAAAATCTCTCTCCATGGAACTGGTCTTTGGTGCCCAAAAGGTCAGGGGCCATTGGTATAGTCTATTACATGTTCCCAAATTGAAATAGAGTTTTTAGAGCAGTGGTGTAGAGGAGAATTGGTAGAGTGTGGAAGAAGAAAATCAAGATTGCAGCCATGGTAGTGTTATTGAAATTCCACCTGCTTTGTGTGTGTGTTGTACAATACACATAAAATATGGGCAGAGCTTCAAAAACATCACTGCAAGCACCATGTTATTTTACCATACATTATGTGCATCTCTGATGGTACACCTTCATCTTCATTGGACCACATGTCAAATCTCACTTCTCACAAATTTCTGTGATGGTATTCTGAATTTATACAAAAAGATGTAAAATAGTGAAACATAGCTATGACACATGGGCAACCATCATTTCAACTGGGAAAACTATCAAGCTAAATAAAAAAATGCTAGTAAAGTCCTGGAAGATTGGTATTCCAACAAATCAGCGATTAACATATACATAGAGATAAACCACACTTACGCACCATTCAAAAGAGACTATAAAAAATAAAAAAGCTACAAAGGAAACAAAACAAAACATCCTCTCCAGCAGCCAATACCCAGATAAGTAGGAATTAATAGCAGGCAAACAACCAAGCAGGAAAGAATAGCTAATCAAGGAACTAACAAGGAGAAAAACTACTAGCAAACCAACCCCACATTTACTAGCAGTGATGATGTTATCTAGGTGAGTAATGAAACATTTGCAAGCAAACAATCAAGCTCAGAGATCAATGAGGACTCCAAGGTCATAGTACCAGTCTTCTTTTAGTCACATGTCCAAAAACACTTGGAAAATACTATCAGTTCACCTCTGATGTAGAGTCAGTGCTCATCCCACAATCTTTCATCCTTCAGTTAGCCCTGTGCTTCGGCAAATAGAATTCCCAACTAACTCTGTAAAGCAACAGATGGAAACAGACTAGTCTCCACTGTGATTGTCATTCAACAGTGACTTGCTGAATGACTTGCACTCTGACAAGAGTCTGACCCCCACAACTGAAAAGCAGTGACCGTGCAAAAAAGTAAAGTATAATACTTTTTAAAATTTAAAGTACAACTTTTTTTTGAAGACAAGCCAATGCACAAGATAATCACCAGGGATGACAATGTCCAGATTCTTCCTCATTAATTATCTTGTGGTTTTATAGACATTTATAAAAATGTTTTCTCCCTGAATAATGATGGGTTTAAGCTGAAGTCTTACACACATGGAAAACAAGTCAGATTGAGGAAAAATAATTTGGAGGTATTTTGCAATAGCAATAGCACTTAGACTTACAGTATATACCACTCCAAAGTCCTTTACAGCAGCTCTCTAGGTGATTTACAATGTCAGCACACTGCCTCCAACAATCAATAGAAGGCTGAGTCAACCTTGAGCCAGTGAGGATCGAACACCAGGCTGTGGGCAGAATTTTGCTTGTAATATTCCATTCTAACCACTGCGCCATTAAGGCTCCTTTATTTAGGAAAACCGATTCTTTAAAGTAGGCCAGGTCAGGAAAGAGATACCGAAGCCATTTCAGGAATGCTCCTTTAGTGTTGTAGGATATGTTAACATAATTTGGAAAACCTATTCAAAATCTTAATTGCCTTCTTTAAGGACAACTACCTAGATCAAGGGTTTGCCTTTTTTTTTCCCCAGGGCTAAGCAACTCTTTCCCCTTTAGAATAGAATAACAGAGTTGGAAGAAACTTTGCAGGCAGGGGTTGGATTCTCCAGGTTCGGACCAGTTTGGGCGAACCCCTTGTTCCAACAATCAGCTGGCTCTGAACCGGTTCGCTCCAACGAGCATGTGGGCCCACCCACTCACCCCTGCTGCTTCCTGTGTTTTGTGTCTTTTTGTTAGAGCACAGCTGATTCGCATGGCAGAGCGGTTTCCTGCGCCTCAGCTGTTTTCTTCAGCTGCAGTTGAAGTTGTATTAGCTTTCTTAAACGCAGAGCAAATGTGCTGGGTGTGCATTTGGTGCGCGTTCACACCCCTGCTTGGAGGTCTTCTAGTCCAACCCCCTGCTCAGGCAGGAAACTCTACATCACTTCAGACAAATGGTTATCCAATTTCTTCTTAAATCACTTCCAGTGTTAGAGCATTTATAACTTCTGGAGGCAAGTTGTTCCACTGATAAGGCCAAAATTGAATTCCTCTGCACTGAAAGCTGCATTAAAACTACAACTTTCTGCTCCAGGAAGCCAAGTTCATACTTTGCATTACACTACACTTTGGTTTAATTATGGATTTACTGAATAATGCATAACACCCACATAACTCTCAGCCATGAGCCACTGTTTACAAGCGACAATAGCTGGATTTACATGTGATTTTACAAACAAACCACTGCATAACTTAGTGATTTTAACTTAAGCTCAATAGAGTGCCTCAGTAACCAAGAGTTTGTCCATAAGCTAAGATGATGTACAGATAAGTCCTTGACTTATGACCATTCATTTAGTGATGAATGAACAATACTGAAAAAAGTGATTAATGAACAGCTTTAACATGGCCATTGGAGTATCCCCATGGTCACATGGTTAAAATTTGGACTTTTGGCAACTGGCATGTATTTTTGATAGCTGCACTTTTCCGGGGTCATGTGATCACTTTCCCCCAGCTTCCAACAAAGTCAATGTGGGGAAGCCAGATTCATTTAATGACCATGTAATTCACTTAAAAGCTGCTGCAATGATTCACTTAACTATGGCAAAAAAGTTCATAAACTCTTTTTTCCAGACCCCACTTAACAACTATCATGATCTGCAATGAACATTTTGGGCTCAACTGTGGCCACACATTGAAGACTGCCAGGGATGGAATACAAATAAAGTTGCCACAGGTTCGGTGGGCATGGCTTGGTGGACATGCTTTGTGCACGTGCACACACTTTGCGTGTACACGCGCACCAAACACGCACTTTGCGCAGGCGCAGAGGCGTTCTACCTTTCCTCCTGCAAGCCTGAACGATGCTGGTTGCTGCAGCAGCTGCCGCGCGACGCTATTCTGTGCCATGCAAAGCAGCTGTGCTTCGAATTCTGGCCATAAAAGTGAGTATAGGAGACCGGGCAGGTGGGCGGGCCAAACACAGAGCAGCGGAGAAAACCGGTTCTCTCTCTGCTGCTCATTGCCGCTACCGGCTCTCCAGAACCAGGCAGAACCGGTCGCATTTCACCTCTGAAGACTGCCCACTGTGCTGTGATTCTGTAGAGATAAATGGTTCAAAACCTAACCCACAGCCCTGCAAATGGCTTCATTTTTCCCCCTCCCTTGTAACATTCTACCGTATACATCAGGGGTGGGATTCAAATGTCTTAACAACCGGTTCTGTGGGTGTGGCCTAAGTTGTGGGTGTGGCTTAATGATCATGTGATTAGCTGGGCGTGGCTTGTATGTAAATATTATAAATACTTATGTAAATATTGATTTTTTTTTTATAAAAAAGAGCAACTTTTACCCAAAATCAGGCAAAACAGGTAGGCAGGTTGAGTTGCTCACAGAATCACAGAGTCACTCTGAGATTTATCTTTCTGCAATCTGCTGTCTGAGTCTGCACTGAAAAATAGAAGCTTCAGTCCTAAGGGAGGTTCAGCCCTGCTTTTAAATTAACTAGAAAGCAAGAAATCCAATGATTTCCTGCTTTCTAGCTACTCTAAATCTCCTGGCACAGCAGAACAGCTGATGCTTGGGGTGGGGGGGAGAAAAAATAGCAACTTACCAAACGCAGGCAAGTTTGATGGTGCACATGCCAGGTAAGGAGTCAGTGGGAGGGGAGGGGAGGGGAGGGGGGACAAGCCAGTGGCACGATTTGCCAGTTCTCCGAACTGGGCAGAATCATAACAACCAGTTCTATAGAACTGGTCCAACTAGGTAGAATCCCACCCTGATGTACACCCAAATAAACCACCGTAAAGTCACTGTGATAAATAGCTCAACCCTGAAAACAAATCTTATCTCTTAATTCTGCCACTCTGCACATCTCTTATCTCTTAATTCTTTCACTTGGAACAACCTATAACATTTAAATCAGGAAGCCCTGGCTGAGCAAAGGGTCAATCCCAACTGCATTCTGGCTTCCTTGATTTGCAGCTCACCTATTGATTGGGTTCATGTACAGAGGCGTTTGACTAAGGGCGATGTGTGACATATATATACCCCAACGTACATATATGCCTTGGAAGTGGAAATGTTTAAAAATAGGGCTGAAATTCAAGAAAATCAAGCTATTTATTTACTGATAATATATCTCTGTGCGATTTTTTTCTTTTCTGTTTTTTTAACTGATTAAAATAAAGATAAAATTTTATTTTAGATAAGATAAATACATCTTTTATTTAAAGATAAATAAAAATAAACTTTTAAAAATAAAAGTTTTTAATGAGAAAAGTAGGGTAAATTAATGTTTGTATGAAAAACAACAAAATATTCTCATGCAGATAAACAATTCCAATAGTTACTGCAATAGTTGGGATCAAAGCAAGCAGGAAGGCTTTGTTCCCCTCTATCATTAGTGACACTGCTTTTATTGTAGGAGATAGAGGCATCTTCAAAGCCTACAAAATTTGCCCACCTCTGTTTCCTCTGCTACTATTAGTATCCCTTTATGCTGCTCCATTGAATGTCACTTGAATGCCACTTCGGTCTTATGGAAGTAATCAGACAGACAACGTAATATTAAGCCCTTCACTTTATTCCCCTATCTTTACTTTCCTTCACTTCTGTTCATCAGGAACGATTGTGATTATGAGCTGCCAATCCCCAAATTGCCACCTATATGACCTTCTTTATCACATTAGCATTGAGTGTGGAAGGTTAAAAGGGATGAGCAGGTCACACTTTTCAGTGGTGGCTCACACACTAAGTACCAGCAAGTGTGGGAGAAGACTAGAAAACTGTCTTTATTAACTTAAAGATACAGATACGACATTTTTTACTGGCACCTGTGCATGATGGCAGCTCCAATTAAATTGGAATAAATTGTGAAAGGGGAAAAATATCTCGTACACAGTGCCCTGAATCCAGAAACACCAGTGGAATTCTTCCCTAGCGGAGGCTTTTAACATCTTTGAACATATGATTTAGAGAACACCCTTTGGTATATTGCATTTTCATCAAGACCCCAAGATTCTTAAGAGAATGTCTTTTATATCGGGATATGACTGATAGGTTTGTCCCCTTAAACAAAAAAATAAAAAATCCTAGGCCAGAAATTATTAGAAAAATATGAGCATCCCCAGTGGGCTTTAGTGCAATCTAATTAGGAACCCCAACACTCAATTTTGTCAGAAAAGACTCTGACAACCTAATAACCAGATTGTCACTATATGACACTGAAAAATGATATTGTGTTTTCAAGCAAGGGAAAAATGTAACACTGTTCTCTGCTGGGCTCCCATAAATCTATTGGTTTGCAGAAGTATTTAAATCTTCCCTTTTCAGCTAACAAGGTTATCTTGGCATTTTCTCCTGTGTAACTTTTCTCACAGCCCAATAAGAATGGAGAAGCTCCTTACATCATATCTGATCCCAAATACGCCAACAATTGCATTTTCCATTAGAGAAATAAAAATGTGATCTTTCCACTCCTTTGTTGAGAAACTCTCGTTCAATTCCCCGCCCATGGATTCTCATTCAATCTGAAAAAAAAAATAATTTGCTTCATAGACTTCTCCGAAGAATAAAATAATTTTGATGAAATACTTATAGGTAGTGTGTGTGGTGCTTTTGCAAAGGTGTCAAAGGTGGTATTCAGCAGTAACCAGTTCTGGAAAACCAGAAGCAAAAATTTGAATAGTTCAGAGAATTGGCAAATACCACTTCTAACTGGCCCTGCCCCCATCTATTCTCTGCCTCCCGAGTCCCAGCTGATCAGCTGGGTCTTCTTTTGTTGCCCTGCACAGGAGAACAGAGCTGGAAAGCAGGTCAGTGGGGTGGGGAGGGAATGGGATTTTGCAGTAATTTTCCCCCTGGAGTGGAGTGGGAATGGAGATGGATATCCTTCCCCTGCCCTGCCTACCAAACCATGCCCATCAAGTCATGCTCACCAAGCCAGGCCACGCCCATCAAACCATGCCCACAGAAGCGGTAGTAAAAAATTTTGAATCCCACTACTCTCCCAGAAGGCAAAGAGGAAGAGGAGCCTGGAATGTCTGGTAGGCAAGAAGACAGACCCCTCCCAGCAGTTCACAGAGTTATGCAGATAGTTGCTTTAATCTGGTACGATTCTGTCTGTAGGTCAGGATTAATAAAGATACTACACAAAAGTAATTCCACATGTCGGTCTTGGAGCCTGATACTATTTTTCAAAATGCTATCATCTCCTCAATGATCAAGTTCCCCTGGCTTCCAATAAAATTCAGCAAAGACATCATGAGAAACTTCCATGATGCATTTCTCAGACTGGGAATTATAAAAAATCAAGTTATGCTAACCAAACAATGAAGAGATATTTCTTCAAGCAGCTGTAATCTTCTCCACTTCCAAATGAAATCCATAAGAAATTCTCTAGCATGCCAACAAGAAGATTAAAAAAGGAAGACAAAAACTCTAGAAGAGAATTGGAGAAATGGAAAGATGTCATCCCTCAACAGAATGAATAAAATGGACTATCATTACAGAAGGTGACCTATTGAAAGTTAAGGAATCCCTATGGAATGGAAAGTTATGAAAATAAGCACATGATATTATTTTAATCCTGGTATGCTGAGGCATGAAAAAACTTAGTGGGTTCACACACAGACTTAAGCAAGGGTGGGTTGCAAATATTTTTACTACCGGTTCTGTGGGTGTGGCTAAGTGGTCATGTAACTGGATGGGCATGGCTTCTTCTTTTTCCTCCTGGGCCTCAGGGTAGCCTCCTAGGTAAAGCAGTAAGACAGCGAGGGAGATGGCGGCACAACTGATCGCAGGAAGGGAAAAAAAGAAATACCATAAGGACTGACTGGGTGGGGAGGGGCGGGTGGAGAGGGGCGGGTGGAAAGGGGAGGGGCCAGCCAGGGTCATAATTTTCCGGTTCTCCAGAACTGCGTAGAATCGTAACAACCGGTTCTATAGAACCAGACTGAACTGGTAGAATCCCACCCCTGGACTTAAGTATGGAAGAACACATGCCTTTGAGTGCTTGAGAAAGTTGGCAAGCAGAAGAAATCAATAAGTTGATAGGCATTCATCCAACAGTAGGATTATCCTCCAGAATAGTGTTTCATGATTGACTGGGAAATTCTGAAATGTGAAGCCCAGACATCTTAAAATTGCTGAGATTGAAAAGCATTGCTCCAGAAAAAAGGTATGAATTTGAAGTATCCAGATTGCTTTAAAAGGATTCCAATAGATTCTGAAGCATCTTCTCTGGACAGAAGAAACTACCCTAACCCAGTTTAAAGTCAGTACTACAAATATACTCCCAAATGCAAGCAGGACATTTCTTCATCTTCTTTACTCATTCCCTGTCTTACAATGAGTGTTTTGACACAGGTCAAGTGGCAATCCACATCCAATTTAACAGGTAAGAGGCTATATGCCAGCTGTTGCTGCTGCCAAATCAATAAAACAATCCTTTATTTTTCCTCAAACATTTCCCTGTCCAGGTTTTCAAGAAAACAAAAGGAGGCTTATTATGCTCAGTTAACTCTCACTTCTTGATATCTGCATCAATGGAGGGAAAGTATAAAAGAATGAGAATTCAACCATTACACTACTTTCAAATTTTAGAAGATTCTCTCACTCTTTTTTTTTTTTAAACTAATAGAAATGTCTTGAGTAAAAAAATGGTCAACTTAGGTTTCTAGGAATTGTACCTGCAAGATGGAATGTTATCAGATTTTTTTCTCTGGTTTGGTACAGCAACTAAACTGGACAAGTACAGACTCCAACAGATAGTTAGCACTAGAAAAACAATTGCAACCACCCTGACTTCCACTGAGGACCCATATATTGTGTGGGTCAGAAAGGGGACTGAGAAGATATCTACAAACCCTTCACATCCTGGACATGTCATCACTCTTCCAAACCACTAATCCTCACAGCACCGTCTTATATTATTATTATTATTATATTATTATTATTATTATTATTATTATTATTATTATCGCCGACATTCAGATCTTCCGGCGTGCAGTAAAGACCCACTTTTTTCAACAGGCCGGCCTGGCCCAGTAATAATTGTGGGGTTTTAAATTTAGTATTTTAAATTTTTACCTGTTTTTTTTATACATTATGATAATTTTAGAACTCGGCCATTAATTTAATCATTTTAAATTGCTTTTAACTGTACAATTTTTATATCTTGTTTCTATTTTTACCTGGCTATACACTGCTCCGAGTCCCTTTTTTGGGAGATGGGGCAGTATAAAAATCTAATAAATAAATAAATAAATAAGTAAATAAATAAATAAATATTATCATCATCATCATCATCATTAGCATACACAAAAATGATGGTATGCACAGCAAACGAGATGCTGGATTTCGTATCACAAATCACTAGTCAAACACTTCCCAAGTGCTTGCCTAGATCTTTAGGCACAGCACCCAGTGTGCCGAGAACCACCTGCACTGGTTTATGCCAGAGTCTCTGCAGTTCAATTCTCCTGATATCTGGTGACTTTTTCAAGTTGTTTCTCGTCGATTCTGCTATCACCAGGTATGGCAACGTCAACGATCCACACTTTTTTCTTCTCCACAATCATGATATCTGGGGTATTGTGTTCCAAAACTTTGTCAGTCTGTATTCGGAAGTCCCACAGTAGTTTTGCTCATTTTTGACCACTTTTTCAGGCTTATGATCCCACCAGTTCTTTGCTACAGGCAGATGGTAGTTGTGACACAAGTTACAGTGGATCATCTGAGCGACTGTGTTGTTTGTAGTCAGATTGTCTTGCAACAGCTCAGTATGTGATAGATGGTTTCGTCCGCTTCCTTGCAGAGTCTGCATTTGGGGTCATCAGCAGATTTTTCTATTCTGGCTTTGCTTACATTCATTCTGATGGCTTGTTTTTGGGCTGCAAGAATCAGGCCTTCTGTTTCTTTCTTCAGTATTCTGTTGGTCAGCCATAACCTGAAGAAAGAAATAGAAGGCCTGATTCTTGCAGCCATCAGAACAAATGTAATCAAAGCTAGAATAGTAGGGTGGCTATTATAATATCATCATCATCATCATCATCATCATCATCATCATTATTATTCACTGCACAGTCAACAGGATGTTCAGACTAGGTTTGGCATTTTTGTCTACCCACTGAGTCCTTACCAAGGACCTGGGATAGGCAAATCTGGATGTTTGATGGTGTTATAGATATCACTGCAGGATGGAAGCTGTTCCAAGTAAAGCTGCCTTCTGCAATTGACTGATGGCAAATTTGTCAATGCTTATAGTGTTTAAGTGTGCTCCAGTTGTTTTGGGACTGCACCCAAGGCACCTATTACTATTGGTACTGCCCTTGCTTGCCTTTGCCATAGTCATTCTATTTCTATTTGTAGGTCTTAGTATTTTGTTATCTTCTCCAGTTCTTTCTCTTTTCTTCTGCTGTCTCCAGGCACTGCTACATCCAGGGGTGGGATTTGACCGGTGTAACTTCCGGTTCGGTGATTTTACATTCTGCGCGCATGTATATTGTCATCATCTAGCTGCCTGGACAGCTGAGCAGTGCTGCGCGCGGGTTGAAAGAAAGTTGAAAGACCACTTTTTTCCTGCTTTTTCAACCGCGCAAAACAGCTGCAGTTGAAAACACAGGAAATAAAAGGTCAGATAAGAGCCCGGGCGGGCGGGTGGACCAAAACAGCAGCAAACATAGAACCGGTTCTATGTATGCTCTCTGTTTGCTGCTTTTCAGAGCAACCGGCTCTACAGAAGTGGACAGAACTGGTAGAATTCCACCCCTGGCCACATCCACTATTCAGACTTTTTTGTCTTTTTTATCGACAACTGTGTATTACTATTATTGTATTATTATATACTTTATTTATTAAACATGAAACTGAGTCAACTGAACAATCAAAAATGCCTCAAAGATATCAACCAAGTACCTTCTTACGATGTTCTGAGTAGTGCAGTTTTGCTGGTGTTATTACAGGAAGCTGCAATTTCCTGATATATTTTATAAAATTCTTGGACATGGTACCAAGTGCCCCGATGACAACGGGTATCACTGTTACATGTTTCATCCCTAATTGCATAGTTTTGATGGCTAGGTCGTGATACTTTGTGATTTTTTTTCCAGTTTTTTTCCTTTGACTCTGGCTTCTCCTGGTATAGAAATATCAATAAATTGTACACTTCGGTTTTTGACTATTGTCATATCTGGTGTGTTGTATTCCAAATGATGATCTATCTCTGTTTGAAAGTCCCACAAGATCTTCACCTGCTCATTTTCGACAACTTTTTCCACTTTATGTTCTCATGACTTTTTGGATATAGCTAAGTCATATTTTTTACATAACGACCAATGGATTAATTTAGCAACTCAGTCACATCTAGGTTTGTAATCAGTTTGTGCGATTTTGCTGCACTCACATATTAAATGTGAAACAGTTTCAACTTTGTCATTGCAAAGTTGGCAGTTTGGATAGTCGGTGTTTTTTTGTATCTTCACTTTCACGGCATTAGCTTGCACTGCTTGTCCTTGAGCAACTAGTATTAAACTATCAGTTTTTTTCTTGATGGTTTGTCTCTTAAGCCATGCCCATGTCAAGTTATTATCACATTTTCCTTCAATTTTTTCAAGTGCTGTCCATGCAAAGCTTTGGTTTTCCATCCATTTAATCTGTCATCCAGCAGTTTTTACTTATATTCTTCCTTTGTTTCTGTTGTTTTTATACTGTTCTCCATTTTCACAGCCTACAGCAATTTTTCTGTACGTAATCATTCAAACTGTGTTTTTCTTCTTTTACAGTTTGATGGATTTGCAATAGTCCTCTGCGCCCTATTCTTCTTGGCAGATATAACCTGTTGATGTCACTTTGTGGATGTAAAGCATGGTACATATTCAAAAGTTTACATGTTTTCTGGTCTAAGTTTTCCAGTTCAACCACAGTCCAGTTGATGATTCCAGCTGGGTAGCATATCACTGGAACTGCCTATGTATTAACGGCTTTAATTATGTTTCCAGCATTCAGTTTTGATTTTAATATTTTGCAGGCTCTCCTGATGTATTCCTTTTGCATTGACTCTTTGACTTTTCCATTCAAGATATTATCTGCTTCCAATATGCCTAGGTATTTGTAACCATCATCCTTTGCTAATGCTTTCACGATGCTTCCATTTCCCAGTTCTACTCCTTCTATTTGTTCCATTTTTTCCTGGCGCATGCATGCACGCCGGCCATCTGGTCTTTCGGCTTCTAATGCACATTTGTATGTGAAGACCAGCTGGCCGGAGCATGCATGTGCTCCAGGGAGCTGCTCTTCCGGTTTCTGGTGCTCCCGCATGTGTGAAAGACCAGCTGGCTGACACACACGCTCCAGGGAGTTGCTCTTCCAGTTTCCGGTGCTCCTGCATATGCAAAGACCAGCTGACTGGCGTGCATGCACATACGAAGACACATGTGTGCTGGGAAAGCTGCTGTTCCGGTTTATGGTGCCTCCATGTGTGCAAAGATCAGAAAGCAACAGGCAATGGCTGGCATGCCCAGAGAGACGGCTCTGTGTGCCACCTCTGGCACGCATGGCATAGGTTCGCCATCACAGCAATACAGCATCAAAAAGAAATAAGAAAATGCAAATGGAAAGGTAGCACAGAGCAAGCTAAAAAGAAAAAGAAGAATTAAAGATAGCGGAGGAAAGAGGGGAAGGGAATGGACTAATTGGCTCATGTTGGAGACTCATAGAAATTCAAAAGAGCTGACAGTCTGAATAAATTGCAAGTTTCATCCATCTCACTTGTGTGCAATTGTTGTAAAATATTAATATCACCTCTTTTCTCCTGTTTTGGTATTCTACATCTAGCAAGCAATTTACAGTGACTAAAAGTGGTTTGTACTCAGTCCACTATTTAACCAGTGATTAAAAGCTATCCCAAACTGCTAAATAGTTAAGCAAATATTAACTATATCATATTGCAAATGAATAAAGTAGGACTGCAGCAACAAGGTGGACAAAAAAGTCTTCACAAGTGACCCCCCCCCCCAGTCCTGTCCAAATGCATTGGACAACTTGCAGAATTCACATCCAGTCTAGATAGATAGATGATAAATAGATACATGATAGATAGATAGATAGATAGATAGATAGATAGATAGATAGATAGATAGATAGATAGACAGATAGAATGTATGTATGTATGTATGTATGTATGTATGTATAATAGATCTATATTTAGATATACAGTATAAAGATATATTATGTATTTCTATTCCCCATCCATTTCCAACAAGGAACATTCTTGTTCATGGAGCAATTGAAGAAAAAATTGGTGGATATGACTACTGTTACAGTGATACAGTTAACACAAATCAATGTCCTGCAAAGTCTGCCCAAAATAGCTTTTTCCTATATTTGTTCAATTAAATTGTTTTCAATTTCTCCCAATGGAAGGCAGTTGTCAGGTGTGAAAGACCA
Organism: Bungarus multicinctus; assembly: GCA_023653725.1. Taxonomy (NCBI): domain Eukaryota; kingdom Metazoa; phylum Chordata; class Lepidosauria; order Squamata; family Elapidae; genus Bungarus; species Bungarus multicinctus. The sequence continues at coordinate 37,875,629 of CM042834.1, forward strand.
GCTCCACAGGTGAGGATTCAATTAAATTGATTTATTGCTAAGAGCTACTCTCAGGTGTTTTCAGGTGTTTTCTCAACTAATGGTCAGCGCTTGCTTAGAGTTAGATAAGGGGAGTTGAGTTAGTTTTTTTTATGGCTGCATTCACTCTAGGTGAATCCTCCATTTCACCTCGCCCCCAAGGTTCTAGCATCCCTTGTCCTACATCAGCGATGGATAGGTGGAGGGTGGAAGTTCGAAACTAAAAGACAAAAAAACACTTTCATATGAAAGAAAGATTGTGATTCTGCATTTTTCTGCTCCAACTAATATTATTTTTGAGGAATGTATATTCTACATATAGACAAATGTATAATATTTGCATGTGTGCTTTTCTTTTTTCTTTTTTTACTTTAAAGAAGATCTCACTGACAGCTTTTAGTTTAGTTTAGTTTATTGTCATTGCATCTTGTGCAACGAAATTAAATACCATCTTCAGTGTACATTATGACTATGAAAATAAACACAAACACACATCCTTCACATTCTATACATTGAATTGAAAACTCCTGATATTGCATTAATATTGCACTATATAGTAGAATTCAATATTAGCAATATTAACAACTATTGATACATTGTAATCCTTAAATAACATTCAGGTCCATTGTTAGGGCATTTTATACTGTCCAAGGTTTAATATACTCTTTGTCGCACACAAAACAAAGTTTAAAAATGTGATCTAATGATATACAGGGCCTCTCTATTCCATTTAATATTATTTTAAAACCTTGGCCAATAAACATCTATCCACTGCTCCAAGAAAGGTAGCTTTTATTTTATTTCATTTGAAACATTTACATAGCCAGTCATCTTAAGTCAAACTCTGGATGGCTCCTATCAAACTGTGGAATTTACACAGACTTTTCTATAGAAAGTTCATCCAAGTGGCTACCTTCTAGATCTTAAACAGATGAAAAAAAATATTAGGATTCCCATAAATTTGATGGATGAAATAAGACGAATTATATATTCCAAGTACCACCTAGAAACACCAGCAATGTAGGAGGGTTTTTAATTCAATAATGAAAGTAACAAAACCAATATGTTAACCGTATAAGAATTTGGGAATCATTTTTAAACTGTTTTTGCTTAAAAAAATATAAGTCCATTGATAAACTGGCAACAGCTAATCTAGTTCAGGAACGATTATGGTTTTACCCAAGACAAATACATTTCTTCTCATGAGCGAATTGTATTTGAAAAATTGACTTAAAGTCATATAGAATTCTGGCATTCTGTCTCTGTCTTCCTTTCAGATTGGGGTACCCAGGTTTCTCTATGTTGACAGCTGTAGTGAACTCCCTCAAAACTAGTAGGTAAAATAATTTTAATTTCTTTTAATTATTTAGGGTTTCCTGACCTAAATAAGATCTCATCAAAATGACGCCATAGGGCACTGAACGCAAGAACAACTAAACTCAAAGACAGTTTTTTCCTGAATGTGATCACTCTGCTAAACAACTAATTGCCATAACACTATCAAAGTATTTAGTAAGACTATAATACTATTATTCTTCTCATCCTTCCTATTATCTATCTCTTTCAACTTATAACTATAACCGGGTTCCTTGTATCTTTATAAAACAATTTATATTGTTTTATTTGTTCCCTAGTATGATTTGATTGCTTATTAATAACCTATGACTATCACTAAGTATTGTATCTTATGATTCTTGATGAATGTATTTTATTTTTTCTTTATGTATACAGAGTTTATGCACTAAAGACAAATTCCTTGTATGTCCAATCACACTTGGCCAAGAAATAATTCTATTCTATTCTATTCTATTCTATTCTATTCTATTCTATTCTATTCTATTCTATTCTATTCTATTCTATTCTATTCTATTCTATTCTATTCTATTCTATTCTATTCTATTCTAACTATTCAATTCAATTCGATACTGTTTGTAGAATTCAATGCCCCACTTTCTTCAAATCTGACTGACAATGAAGACACACAGTTTAGTTTAAAAACAAGGAAATGTCTTTGTTTATGGCTGGAAATTCAACTACCTTCCTTAAGAACCTCTGCCCTGCTAAGATGCAAGGTGGAAACTTTCATATTTAAAAGAACGCATAATCTATGAAAAGTCAGCCAACTTTTGTTAATGTGTTTTTGGCTGCCATTCTGGATTTTTTTAACCACTGAAACTGTGTTGAATAAGCCTAATTGGAGAAGTATGTTAGATCTCAGGCATGTATTAATATGTGTTGGGATGTGTATTTTGTTAAGTTATATATATATAAAATAAGCCAATCACTAAAATTTTGATTTATGATTATACCTGGGCATACGTTTCGACTGTTCATTTATATAATTGTATTCTCAGTTATCTTGTTCAATAAAGGTACTTGCTTTATATATTTCATTGGGAAAAGCATATTATCAATATTTTAAATAACCATACTGTTAGATCGTTCAGAACTATTTATCTCTGTATAATTATTGGCCCCATCCGGTATTGATTAGATCGCCAGCCATCAACACACCAATCAACCAATAGAAAGACATCACATAAATATGATGCAGAGAATAGCCCAAAGCACATATTTCAGTAGAGAGAAGTCCCCTGAGAATGGGCTCCAGCACAAGTCAGAAAGCTTGGAAGACTAAACCTCTGGTCCTGGTTACCGACCCATATTGGATCTTGCAAAAAGATCTGAACACATTTATTGCACAGTGCCAACTCAGATCCAAATACTACGCAGTAAGAAATAGAATAGAGCTGGAAGGGACTCTGGAGGTCTTCTACTCCAGCCCCCTGCTTAAGCAGGAGAATCTATACCATTTCAGATAAGTGACTGTCTAGTCTTTTCTTGAAAACTTCCAGTATTGAAGCACCTACAACTTAACCTGTTCTACTGGTTAACTGACTTCACTGTTAGGAAGTTTCTCCTACAATTCCAGGTTGCTTCTTTCCTTGATTAGTTTCCAACCATTGCTTCTTGTCCTACCCTCTGGTTCTTTGGATAATAATTTGACACCCTTTCTTTGTGGCAGCCCCTCAAATATTGGAATACTGCTATCATGTCACCTCTAATTCTTCTTTTCTTTAAACTAGCCAAACTCAAATCCTGTAACTATTCTTCATATGTTTTAGTCTCCAGGCCTTTGATTATCTTAGTTGCTCTTCTGTGAACTTTTTCCAAAGCCTCAACATCTTTTTGGTGACCAAAAGTAATTGCGGTATCCCAGGTGTGGACTTACTAGGGTTTTATAAAGCAGCACTAATACTTCATGTGATCTTGATCTTGAAAACTCTTGTCTACAAGATCACTTCAAAGTGGCATTCTAAATGAATTTGTTAGATAACAAGGGCCAACCTACAAGCCAAGAAATTAAATGTATTGCCTGTTTAAGCAGATGTTATTGTTGTACATATGCTTTATAATTTTTTTTGAGTCCCTAAACAATTGTTGTACAGAGTTTTTTTTTCCTGAATACAAATGGAAGATTAGGCATGGTTGTGTCACATACATACACACACGGTTGTGTATATTCTGTAGGCGCCTTCATAAGCCTTTCTTTTGTAACATTTTAAAAGATCCTTACAGAAGAAGAGTTAAGCTGGGGCAAAGCAATTTGGGAGGCTTGCCTTGGATTTAACAGAGAAAGCCACAAGAGCCCTGAGCTGACCTTCATAAAACTGAGATAGAAAGAATGCAGAGGCTTGCTGAAAGCAGTCCAAATTTATTCAGCACACAGTTATCCTCTGTAAAATGGCTATTGCATCTTTTGACTGGCAACTGCTTATTTCTTAGACATCCAAAAGTGAGCAGGGAACCACTAAGGAGAACATAAAAGTCAGCCCAACATAAATGGGCGGGGGGAAGCATTATTAAGTATGACTGTTTTCCTTAAACTACTTTGAATAGGTTTCTTTTAAGAGCATTATTCTTGCAACAAGATGATTCTGTTGAATGCTGTGTAGTTTCACTAGAGGTAGTGCTCAACTTACGACCACAACTGAGTCCCAAAATTATGTTGCTAAGTGAGACATTTGTTAAGTGAATCTTGCCCCATTTTACAACTTTTCTTGCCATAGTTGTTAATTGAACCTCTGTAGTTGTTAATGTCATGCCCTTGTTAGAGTCAGACTCTGAGGGAGGGGAGGAACAGCTGACAGGGAGTGGAGGTATGATTCCGGAGGTTGTAGAGGAGGCTGGGGAAGGGCAGAGGCCTGCTGGGCAGTCAAAGGAAGAACCAGGCCCATCCCCTCTGCATCCTAGGACACTCAGGGAGGAATGGAGAAGGAAACAACTTGGCTTATGAGAGAGGAAGCAGCCATGATCCCCCTAGTTGGTGGCAGCTGGGGAGAATAGTATATAAAAGAGACAGTTAAAACACAGTGTTGCCAGAAGCAAAGCATGTGTTATTTTGGGCTGAAGTTATCTTGGTTGGCATCCTTCCAACAGACTGTGCCTTGTTATCTCCTTGAAGTTGGTAATTACTTATCCTGGTCTATTGTGGAAATTCCTTCATGGTAGTTCGTTTTAGTTTTTTATTTCACCTCTATTTGCTCATTAAGTTCAGACTGTATTGCTTTCTTTTGAAAACTATTTTTGAGTACGTTTTATCTCCATCTGAGAATTATTGAACAGTGGGGCCAAGTTGGAGGCATTAAAGGACATTTATTTACGTTTTGGATTTTGTTACATTTGTGTTACACTCCGGGTCATCACAGTTAAATTGGTAACCCGGCTGTTCATGAATCTGGCTTCTCCATTGACTTTGCTTGTCAGAAGATCACAAAAGATGACCACATGACCCCAGGATGGTCATAAGTATGAACCAGTTGCCAAGCACCTGAATTTTGATCACATGATTCTGGGGATGCTGAAAAGGTTGTAACTGTGGAAAATGATCATAGTCACTTTTTTCAGTGATTTTGTAACTTTGGTCACTAAACAAACTGTTGTCAGTTGAGGATTACCTGTATTTCATAGCGTGGCATTATTATAATCCAACTAGAGTTCAGCGTCCAAGTGATAAAGGCCTTAATACAGTTTTACCCAAAACTGAGAATGAATCGTGGAAGTAGTCCTTGAACTTACAACTGTTTGTTTAGCATTCGTTCAACGTTACAATGGTACTGAAGAAAGTGCCTTACTCAAACTTACAATTATCGCGTGGTCACGTGATCAAAATTCAAGCACTTGGCAACCGGCCTGTGTTTATGATGGTTGCAGTATCCCAAGTCATGTGATCACCATTTGAGATCTTCCCAGCTGATTTTTAACAAGCAAAGACAATTGAGGGAGATTTTTTTAAACAACTAGGTGATTCACTTAGCATCTGCAGTGATTTGCTTAACAACCATGGCAAGTAAGGTTGTAAAATGAGGTGTGATTCAGTTAACCATGGCCTTGTTTAGCAATGGAAATTCTAGTCCCTATTTATCGTCATAACTCAAGGACTACTTGGATATTGGGGAAAGTCTGATACTAGTGATCTCTCTCCCTATGCTGTAAATAGCATGAAAGCATTTTTAATTCTTTATTTTAAGAAGTGCAACTTAATATAACATATATTTATATGCCTTATATGAAACTACAAATACGTGCAGTTCGCAGTTCTGCTTTCTTGACAGAAGGAATACTACGCAAATGAAGAAGAAATCAAAAAGCTCAAAACAATCTAATAGACAAAATGTATCGATCTTGTGTAAGCTAGGAGTCACATATGAGAAAGCCTAAAAGCCAGTGTGGCGAAAGAACATTCAAGGCCTAAAAAACATGTTTCAAGAGTGCTATTCTTAACTTATCAACACAAAACTCTTTGCTTTTGATAGCCTATCGTAAAAGGATTCTGAAAATAAAGCATACAGCAAACAACAGCTTAGAAGTTGTTCCTGACGGCCAGAAAAAAAATGTATTTAGGATGAGGAGCGACTTTGGGAAATCATTCTTCCTCAAAGATTTTACTGGTATCATTTTGCTTTTTTGTATCTTCTAGTTGGTGGGACGTAGGCAACAACCTTTTACCTCTAGTCTAAAGAACTTAGCTTGTACAGAATACAAACAAGGCTATGATTCCGCTTGTGATATCTGTCCAAGATGTGACATATAATTAATATATATTACTTCTTGTTAACAGGGGAAACTGCATATGGCACAATTAAAGCTGGAACCAAGTCTATATCTACAGTATATAGCTTCAATTGGCCAAAGTCATGATAGGCAGATGAGAACTGTATCTAGAAGAAAAATCTTCATTAGAAGATTTCTTACTTCTGCCAGTGAACCATCTCACTTCTCTCTATATTTTGGCTCAATATCTTTGATAAAAGACCACAAGACTGTAGTGACTCTTAAGCTCATATTTTGTGTGGTTTGGGCATGTTACATGAATCTAACTTTACAACTATGCTTTGTAAACCCTCTTATGATTGAGCCTATTGTGTGAACCCAGACAATTGTGGTTTAATCAACAAACCATAGCTTACTGTGATGTGTGAACAAAGTCTACATAATACGAAAGTCCGCTTAGAAAAGTTATGAGATTATTTATTTATTTATTTAATTAAACTTTTATACCGCCCCCTCTCCCAAGTTGGGACTCGGGGCGGTGTACAGCTTAAATAAAACAATACAATCAAATAGAAAATTTAAAATAGATTTAAAAAGATTTAAATTGGTGGCTGAAGTTAAAAATTATGATAGAATAATAAAAACAGGGTTAAAAGTTAGAGAAATTAAAAACCCTCCAATGATACTAGGCCAGACCGGCCTGTTGAAAAAGGTGGGTCTTCAATGCGCGTCAGAAGGTTCGCAGGTCAGTGATGGCTCGCATCTCCGGGGGTAATTCGGAAGGTGCTCCCGCAGATAAGGCCCGCACCCTTGGAGCTGCCAGCCGGCATCGCCCAGCTGACGGCACCCCGAGGAGGCCCACCTGTGGGAGTGCACTGGCCAGTGGGAGGCCGATGGTGGCAGCAGGCAGTCCCGTAAGTACCCGGGTCCCAAGCCATGGAGCGCTTTGTTCTTTGACAAACATATGCTGATCAGTCTGGATGAAAATTCAGACATTAGAACAGCCTTTGATTTAATATTAGACAAACATTTTAAAGAATTCCCTACAGATGAGTTAAATCAATCTATACCATCCCTCAGTTCTCAGCACAGAAATGTACCATTAGAAGAGGAGTGCATTTCCCCCTGAATAAGATATATATTTAACTATGTTATAAAAGAAACTGCATTTTTACACCGTTGGAAAGCTTCATAATGTTTTGCCACATAGTTTGGGGCTATTGCAAGGAAAACGCTCACAGAATATCAAATCCTGCAATCCATCCAGACCCAATTCTATAAGTTTCTTTATGTACATAAAGCAAATAACTGTCCTGCCTCACACAAGTATACATTTCCTCCTCCAGAGATTTTTTTCCCTTTCTAGAAGCACAATTTTTCCGTACACTATCAAGTTTCCCTTGCATTACTCTACCTACAAAGCTATTATGTTATATGTATAGCCTGTTTAAAAAAAACAATTTAGTGCACCATAAAATAAAAGTATACTTAGGAAAAACAAAATATTAAATTCTGCTCAGAGGCAAAAACTATAGCACGATTTCATAAATCTGTTGCTTAACCAGTGTTTTCCGCCATTGATCATAGTGGTTTACAATTGATGACATTCTGAGCCTTAATAACTCACATATCACTGCATAATGTAACAATCTTCAGTTTCTTAAAACCCGTCATTTATGCTTTAGGCTTCTTTAATTATCACAGTTCTCAATTCTAATGTTTACCTTTTTGGAGGCTGATAGGAAATAAGCTCAGCATGTGAAAAAACATTTTAAAAAATGAATTGTTGCTTAACTATAATATATAATCACAGGTTTTTCTGCTCCGTTGTTAATATCTATCTTTCTTTTTTTAAGAAAGAAGGGATAATAGCTTTCATATTTTAATATTTTAAGGACTTCCAGAACTAATATGTTTTGCTATTCTTCCCCCCCAAAAAATGACTATATTGCTGGCCGTTTTTTTTTTTTAATGGCATCTGAATTCTTCTTTTTTCTCTTTCTGAATGAGGAGTGTGGGAAGATTTTGGGGAGCTGAGTGGTTTTGTTTGTTCGTTTTGCAGCCAGGACAACAATATCGCCATCACCATTATGATTATTGCTATTTTCTGCATTGGAGCAATGCTCTGTCTTATTTTCTGAGCTTTGTTTGCTTAGATTTGTGTGCGTTGTGTGGCTTGGTGTGCGTGGTTTGGTGTGTGTGGCTTGGGGGAGGCGATACTGCAAAATCTCCATTCTCTCCCCACCCCGCTAACCTGCTTTCCAGCTCTGTTCTCCTGTGCAGGGCAACCAAAGAAGACCCAGCTGATCAGCTGGGACTCGGAAGACAGAGAATAGATGGGGGTCAGGCCAGTCAGAGGTGGTATTTGCCGGTTCTCTGTACTACTCAAAATTTCCGCTACCAGTTCCCCAGAACTGGTCAGAACCTGCTGAATACCACCTCTGGAAATAGCCAGACATTTCCAAAACTTACACAGGTAGTCCTCAACTTATAATCACAACTGACCGTAGAATTGCTTGGTTGCTCAGCAAGACGATTGTTCAGTAAGTTTTGTCTCATTTTACGACCTTTCTTGCCACGTTTGGTGAATCAGTGCAGTTGTTAAGTTTGTAACACAGTCGTTAAGTGAAGCTGGCTTCCCCATTGACTGTGCTTGTCAGAAGATCACACAATTGCATGATCCTGGTACGCTGCAACCATCACAAACACATGCTGGTTGCCAAGTGCCCAGATTTTGATCACGTAGCCATGGAGATTCTGCAATGGTTGTAAGTGCGAGGAAATGGCCGTCAATCCCTTTTTTTTCCGGCGCCGTTGCAACTTCAAACGATCCCTAAACGAATGGTTGTAAGTTGAGGATTACCTGTACCTAGGCACAAGCCTCCCCTCCCTACCTTCTCTCCATTGAATGGCTGCAGTGAATTAAGCACAATGAGATTAAAGCTCCCCTCAGAAGCTCACTTTAAACACATTAGTGTGCCAGCCTGCTATAGTCAGCTCTTACCAAAAGCAGCCCGGCTTCACACAACACCCTTTTGTTCTTTATTCTTTGGCATTAATCTCCGCGTAGAGCTACCCTGTTAATATCTCAGCTGCCAAGAATAAAACACGTCAGCAATCACACCTAAATTTGGCCACGGTCAGCACATTGCTGCCTTTCCCTTACCCTTTCCCCTCTAACTAGGGCCTGGTGTTTCATGTGAAGGACAAGCATGCGGCGAACGAAATTGCCCTGTCAGCTCTATCATTAATCCAAGTGCTTAAATCCCTGAATAAAAGGGAAATCAATGTTGCGCGGCCATGTTTGTCAATGCAGCGTAATAAATACACTTACCTTTACGGAGTATTCTCAACAGCTTAACAATTCTCTGCTTCAAAGCTGCGAAAGGGAAAAGGAATGGAAATTGAGCTTTTTTATATACTGTATATATAGGGTGTAGGTTTTCTTTTTTTAACAAAAAAATAAAAAATGAAAGGCCTGCTGTATATTTTGTATATTTTTGCTCTCCATTATCAAAATACCACAGTTGGGGTATTGGCACAGAGATGTATGAGAGGGGGAAATGGTTTGTCTTTCAATCACTGAAAAGCTATTCAGGTCAAAAGCACTGGACAAAAGCACTCTAGGACAAATGAGGTCCATGTGTAACTGCATTCAAAAGGCCCCTTTGATAATTGCGTGTGACAGTTTCCTGCACAAATCTCCTCACCAATGGAACGGCAGGCAACGGCAGGTGGGCTTGCAAGACGAAAAGAAATTTAGTAACCCGCCGAGATTTTTGCAAAATGGCAAGGCTGTAAGTGCAGTTGCAGGAAGATCAAAATCGGGATGTGGTTTGCTTATGGACAGCTGTACAATCCGTTTAGTACAGGTAATCCTCAACTTACAACAGTTCATTTAGTGACCGTTACAACAGCACTGAAAAAGTGACTCATGACCATTTTTCACACTTACGACTATAGCATTCCCACGGTCACAACGAGTTACATTTAGATGTTTGACCACTGACTCACATTTGTGACGGTTGTAATGTCCCAGAGTCACGTGATCCCCTTTTGTGACCGTCTGACAAGCAAAGCCAATGGGGAAACTAGATTCACTTAACAACCATGCTACAAATTTAATAAATGCAGTGATTCGTTTAAGAAAATGTCATAAAAATTCTTCAAAAAAAATTGTAAAATGGGACAAAATTCACTTAATCAATTCTGGGGTCAATTTTGGTCATAAGTTGAGGACTACCTGTACATACAAAGATCTTAGCTCAGGTTGACTATTGGAAGAATGTTGATGTTGTACAACAAGAAAGATAACCAGCACCAGTGTAAAATACTATAGGGGAGTAAGTTTGTTAAGGATGGCTAGGAAGATGTTTGGTAATATTCTGACTGAAAGGGTACATGGGATAACAATCCGAAAAATGTGAGACATGCAATGAGTCCAGCCAATTTTTGTTCTCGAGCAAGTCACTGAGAAATATACATGGGAAAAATGAATGTTACAGCTAATGGTTTACCGTAAACGTCTTAAGTAAACGTCTTAAGTTTACGTCTTAAGTAAAGGAATTCTTTGCACAAATAGATCTTAAGTAAAAGAATTCTTTGCATAAATATGGAATTGAAGGTTGGTTGAAAAATGCAATAAGAGTGATATGAGAGCTGGTTTGATATTTTGGTTAAGGTGCACAACTGAAAACCAGGAGGCTATGAGTTGTATTTCTTTGCTCACTCATGAAATAATTCTGATTGAGTTCAGAGTTCCTGTCTCTCAGTCCAACCTGATTCACAGGGTTGTTGTTATGGTGAAAATAGGAGGCAGAAACATTACATACATCAGCTGGAATTGTATAAAAATGAAGGTGGAATGTAAATCTAATAAGTAATAAGACAGAAATAAAACATGTGTAAGAACAAATGGAACACTTGGTGAATAGTTCCACATTTTCCAGAGAGTTAAACAACGATACTGATGGCCTGTTGTTTAATGTATTTATGGATAAATGTATATGCATTGTTTGCAGTGAAGTTAGAAGTGAGTTGGTTGGGGAAGGGAACAATATATTTTTATATTAAAATGATGCCATGTTGTTGGCTGAAAAAAATGATTTATAAGAAATTGCATATAGATCATACAATATAAGCAGTATGGATCTGAAAATTAATCTATTTTAGATCAAGAGGCTATTTCTCAAAGAAACATGAGTGAACAATTGCAAATTATAAATACATGATACAGAACTAGAATGTGAATTTGGCAGAATTTTCTACCAAATTTTATTTGATAGAAAAATTACTAAAATATATGATGAAAAGCTATAGAAAATGGTCTTGCTGTATACTAGTTTTAGTTAAATTCCCTGCAATGAGGTAAGCCAGTTTTATTTTAATAAGCAGTTGATGATTTTTCCTTTTCTGTTTGATGGTTAAAATGCAGTACTGCAGGCTAATTCACTGCTCACTGCCAGGTGCTACAAGGCAGTGAGGTTTGCTCTTTCTTTATATTCAAGTGGCTTGCCCTCTTGGTGGGAGTATTCTTGGTACTTCCTTGATTAGGCTGTTTACAACATCCTGTTTACTGTTGGATTGTTTTTCTGAGTTGGTAATTCGTTAAAAGGGGTGTTGTTTATAACTTGATTGTTGGTCTAGTGCTTATTTTGGTGTCATCTGGGCGTAGAAAATCGTGGTGGCACAGTGGTTAGAATGCAATATTGCAGGCTAAGTCTGCTGATTGGCAGCAGTTCAATCCTGGCCGGCTCAAGGTTGACTCAACCTTCCATCCTTCTAAGGTCAGTAAAATGAGGACCCAGATTGTTGGGGCTGACTCTGTAAACCACTTAGAGAGGGCTGTAAAGCCCTGTGAAGCAGTATAGAAGTCTAAGTACTGTTGCTATTGCTAATAACTATATTGAATAACTCAATCTGAAATTGAATCATTTTGCCTATCCTATAGAGAGAGGAGCTAGTAATGTGCTAGACTGTTGGGGATATATGCTTATCTGCTTCTTAAGTTGATTAAAGGAAAGTTTGGGAGAAAAAAATAAGTTTGTTGTTCTCTAAATGGGAAAGTCCAGAGGACTGTAGTCTTGTGTGACCCCATGGAGCGGGGTGAAACAGGCAGCCCGCAAGCCAGATGTGATACACTCAGGCCATGCCCACTCCAGCTCCGCTAAGAGAGAAAAAGTCACAATACGTCATGTGACGGCAATGTGATACCACGAGTTTGACACCGATGCCAAGGAGGATCATGCATTATTATTAATCACAGAAGTGATAATAGTTATTTACCAGCAAAGTATGCAAGAAATCAATTGTAGTGATTTGTCCTATTATCTGTCAGAATAGCACACATTTTGGCTCACATTTGCACATCTTTGTCAGAGCAAGAGCTGTATGAGGAGTTCAGAAAACATCACAATTTTAGCAGTTCAAGTCATCAGCTATTCTTTTTCTATCTCACCTGTCAACTAGCATTAATCCAAAAGTCTTTTATTCAAGTTTATTTCTATTTTAATCTCCCTCTCTCTCCATCCCTCCCTCCGTGTGTATGTGAGAGAGAGAGAGAGTGAGAGAGAATAAATAAATAAATAAATAAATAACTGTCTTCTGTGATGGGTTTATAAACCACAGTTAATTCCCAAGCCAGGTTACGAAAGAGCTGACCAAATCTCAAAGCTAGATTGCAAACATTTCCTGAAAAAAACAGATGAATGGATGAAATGAAAGATCTTCACAAAGCAATCACAAGGCCAAGAGTTAAAAACGGTACTATCATCATCAAATTAAAAGGAAGAAGAGTAAGCCTTTTCATTTTTCTCAAGGCAACAATTCATTTTCAAGCATAGACCTATTGTCTTGGACTTGCTTATTCTCAAAACTTTATATCTACTATAAACATTGAACATTTAAACTTCAAAAGTTCTGTTGTGAAATTAACTTGATAAATTCTCTTCTTTAAAGATACAAAAGAAATGGGGATTATGTGTTTTAATTACAGTTGCTGTGAATGGTATGCAAGTTTATTGGCACATATAGTGAAGTGCTAGCTAAGTTTCAAGCAACACCTGTCTATCAGCCTTTGCTTGCATTCTGTAGAGTAATTTATTTCTTCATAGCACATAATGCTTCTGCTTCTTCTTTATTATGGAATCTTGCATTAAATCCTTTCGATGTTTAAGATAAATTTTTTTTTTTTGAGCTCACCTTTTGGCTGAAGTATTTAATTTCATTTTCAGAGACAATTTAACATTTAAGTTTGAGTTTTAAAATGTAAATTGTTAATATAAATTCCACTATGTTTCCTATCTTTCCCTTTTATTTTCATGCATGTACATACATACATACATACATACATACATACATACATACATACATACATACATACATCACACCTAGAATACTGCATCCAGTTTTGGTCACCACATTATAAAAATGATATTGAGACTCTAGAAAGAGTGCAGAGAAGAACATAGATGATGAGGGGACTGGAGACTAAAACATACAAAGAACAGTTACAGGAACTGGGCATAGCTAGTCCAGTGAAGAGAAGGACCAGGGATGACATGATAGCAGTGTTCCAGTATTTGAGGGACTGCCACAGAGAGGACGGTAGTCAAGCTATTTTCCAAAGTACCTGAAGGCCAGAGAAGGAATAATGGGTGGAAACTGAATAAGGAGAGATTCAACTTGGAAATAAGGAGAATTTTTCTGACAGAACAATCAACCAATGGAACAGCTTGCCTTCAGAAGTTGTGGGAGCTTCATCACTGGAGGCTTTCAGGAAGAGACTGGACTGCCATCTATCAAAAATGGTGTAGGCTCTTCTGCTTGGGCTGGGATGGACTAGGTGACCTACAAGGTTCCTTTCAACTATTATTCTGTTCTGTTATACATACATACAGTATATATACATAGTACTACAAATTCTGCCCTACGAACAAAGTACTATACAGGTTTTAACCAATGGTGAGATTCAAATTTTTTTACTACCGGTTCTGTGGGCATGGCTTGGTGGGCATGGCAGGGGAAGGATACTGTAAAATCTCTAGTCAGACGTGATATTTGCTGGTTCAACAAACTACTCAAAATTTCCGCTACCGGTTCTCCAGAACTGGTCAGAACTTGTTGAACACCACCTCTGGTTTTAACTCTTTGCCTTCACATAAATGCTCATCCACTACAATTACTTACATTTGTCTTTAAAAAACAATTGCATTTCAAAGGGACCTTCTTTTTCAAAGCAAACATCTTTTCAAGATCAAAGCAGGGTACAAAAAAATAACCCTCCTAACACTATCTCCTACATCCTGGGAGTTGAAGTCCACAAATCTTAATCTTGCCAAGATTGGACACCCCTGTCCTACATATTGGAATTCTCATTCAGGTTCTTCCCATAAGGATGGTTGATTGTAGAGAAGGTATCCTACAGTACATTCTGGAAAAACTATATGATTATTGGGTAACTGGGTCTAGTTTATATTAGGTAATATTGAGAGAAAACATTGAAATCAGCAAAAAAACAAATGATTTAGATAGCAATCTCTTTTTTCTCACAATTATAAATGCCTCCCTTAGCTAGAATTACTGAGCAAATACCGGAAAAGATTGCAAGCTTCTTAAGCTGAAGAAAGAAGAAAAAGGGTTTAAAACAGCTATTAAATCTTTTTTTTTAACAAGGGGGAGGGAAATATTTTTACCTGTAAATGGTTTATGGTAGAAAAGAAAATTGCATAAATCTCTGCAGGATCAGATTCCGTAACTAAACTGATTGTGCACACTTAAGAGCCAATGAAGTAGGCAAATATTGATGCTGCCATACTTAATTTAAAGGGATATAAGAGTTAATTTGTTTATTGTTGTAAACAAAGGCATTTGGTTAAATGAAAATTCCGTCAAAACTTAACAGCCAAATTCAAGTGAACATAAAGTAAAGGCTTACGTATTTTCTGTGGTTTTTATAATGGCTAATCTAATAACTCTAAAAGGAGTGTTGCTGTTCATTCCTTAGCTTCTGTTCCATAAATTAGTTAAAGCAATCTGACAGTTACAGTACTTGAGAATTGTATTCAGCTAAGTGTTTTTAAAGGATTTTGAAAGTCTAACAAAGTCATAAGTTGAATGACTACTACCATGTTGTTCCAGTTCTGTGGTAAAAACAAAACAAAATATAGATTTTTTTTTTAAAGAGCCTGGGAAAACTACCCAGAAGTGGAAAAGAAAAAGAACCTACTTTCTTAAAGAGGAAGCATCCTTTCTGAAATATAGTCATATGTTTATTTTAACTGAAATATAATTTAAGTTCAATGTACTTACTCAATACGCATTCTTTTATTTGTTGGCTACTGGGTTTTAATGGATCCAGCATTATTATTGTAAGCCCAACTCACTTTTTTGCAGGAATCTAGAGTATTAATATTCATTAGAGAACATCTTAATTACTGAGAGCATTGACTCTTCTGCTTAAGTAACTGCACTGACATTCAATATCATTCTGGCCTCAATTCAGAATGCTGCTGGTGCTAAAATGCCTTTGTATTTGGGAGCAGAACTTAAAGAAAGTTTCCTATGAGCACAATTTTGAGGCCCACAGTTGGGATTCGTGAGCCCAAATATAACTATAATTTTAGTGCTCATTTAGTGCTAGTATTCATAATGCTCACCCGATCAGCTTGCTTGGCCCACTCTGCTTTCAAATGTTTAAAAAACAACTTTAATTTTAAATAAATTTAAAGGAAATCAAGCATAACGTAAAGCAAACTACAGCCCCGATAACTATTTCTATTTCTTAGAAAGCCCCTGAATGCTACATAGCTACAAAGGGTTCTTAAGAGTATATAATTATAAAATAATGAATGTAACTGATATAAAATGATTGTCTGTTTTGTCTGCTTACCTGCCTAGAAAGGGAGTAAAGATAAAGATTCTCAGTCATCCAGGTGAAGGTTGTCCCAAAGGTGCTTTATTTTTCCAAGAGGCAACTGGATTTCTTCTTGGATGAGAAGCAAAATGTCTTCAAAGAAAAACCAGAAAGTCCAGTTTGGGAGCAAAGATAAATTAACACAAAAAACGCACCAGGGGAGGGTTAAGGGGTAGAAAATTAGGGAGAAATTATGAGCTAACATGGTCCCAATTTAGACTTTCTGTATATCTACAACATTGCTTTTTTGACAAGAAATCCAGATAATCATTACAATGCACTGAAAAAAATTAAGAAAACTCTGCTCCCATCCTTCTAGTGATCATCTAGATATCATATCTGTAGTGCAAATATGGCAATCTTAAAACAACAGCTGTGAATTCTAGCACATTTCATCAGCCGCTTTAAGCAGCTGATGAAGTGAATGCAACTCACGAAAACTAGGTTTTTTAAAATAACAGCAGAGAAAAGCACTACCAGATTCCTTAGGATCATAGGAGGTATTCAGCAGGTTCTGATCAGTTCTGGAGAACCGGTAACAGAAATTTTGAGTAGTTCGGACAACCGGTAATGGAAATTTTGAGTAGTTTGGAATACCACCTCTGATTGGCCCCGCCCCCATCTATTTTCTGCCTCCTGAGTCCCAGCTGATCGGCTGGGTCCTCTTTTGTTGCCCTGCACAAGAGAATGGAGCTGGAAAGCAGGTTAGTGGGGTGGGGAGGGAATGGGGATTTTGCAGTATCCTTCCCCTGCCGTGCCCACCAAGTCACATCCACCAAGCCACACCCACAGAACCGGTAGTAAAAAAATTTGAATCCCACCACTGCTTATCTGTCCATCGGTGTCCTTTCACTTCAATTCAAGGTTGGAATCTTCTGAGTTTGGAGATCTCCTGGAAGATTTTTCCCTTTTTTACGACTATTTCATCTTCGTTATCTTTACAGATATTATTGTAATACTGCTTCTTGTCTCTTTGACTAGGTCTCTGAAATTCTTAGTTAAGTTTCTTCCTAAGATTTTGTCTTTCATATCTTCTGTTCTTCTTGGCCATTTCTTTCAGTTGTTTTGACATTGAGTTTTCATTTTTATGTGGTTCCCCCACCCCCACCCCTTTTTTTTTTCACATTCATCCTTGTCTTCCAAAGGATAATAACACCAATTTGGCAGGACTGTCTTAACTCATGGGCCTGATGGGCACCTGCCCGTAGGCCCCACGAGCATAGGAGCCCCATACTAATCTGTGTATGTTAACCCTTCAATGCACCATGTATCATTTAAATACAGCAACATATTTATTACATTATACTGCATTTTTTAATTAATCGGTGTTATTTTATTAAACAACACCAATTTTGTTGGAAGTGCCAATAACATAAGTATATGTTTAACTTTATCGATCATTATATTTTTATTCCTGTGAGTAGTTGTCGTAGGGGTCCCAGTATACTGCTTTGCCCAGGGCCCATAATGCTGTTAAGACAGCCCTGCGATTTGGATATCAGTATATCTGTCTCAGGACTTTGCTCAATATTACTTTTGATCTTATATAGAGCTGCCAATTTAAGCATGGGATTCTTTACCATTCCAATAGTCCCATATTTTAGCATTAGAAATGTAGGCAGGAGAACTTAAAAGATTTTAAAATTCCAAAGAAATGGAAGTCCGTGTTGTTAAGATAACCAACTATTTTACAATGAAAAGGAGGACACAAATAAATTGAAGAAAAAGAAACAAAGCCACTTGTGCACAGCACACTCTCTCAAAACAATTCTCCTGTGTGGAGTGCATGTGTCTCATAATTGTATCTCGCCACACTGTACCGAGCCTTGACGAATCGTCATGTCAAATACAAATACGTCACATCACACACAAAGGATCGGATCGGCATCAATCAAATACGGAGATTTACAGATTAGTCTTCAAATATCAAAAAGGAGGACATGTAAGAGGACACTTTTCGAGAGAGAACAGAACTTACAAAAGGAGGACGGTTGGTCACCTTAAATTGTTGTCCCTCTTATACGTTTGCATTCCTTTTAGCTATTCATTTTGTCTCTGTTCCCTGCAATTCTCTCTAAATCAGATAACTCTGCCTTTAAGAGAGACCAACCATGGTCATACAAAAAATGTATATGCTATAACTCTAACACTTCTAGATTACATGTCGTTTGGCATGCTGGGTCAGTTCCTTTTGGAATATTGCTTTCAAAAATATCCCCTTAAATATTTTTCTATGCCTTAAAATTAAAACAAACCCGTAATACTGAGATTGTAATTTTAAAAGATCTAGTTTTCAAATCTTTGTTCCAAATGTTAGTCAACCTATTTCCTAAAATAGATAGATGTGATTTGTTGTATTTTAAAAAACTAATCCAGATTTTCATTTCATATCCTGCATTGAACTGTGTGGCAATCCTCGGCATCCTTGCTTCAAGCAGGAGGCCATTATTCAGGAAATATGAGAAATCAGCATTCTTGGCCTCTAACAAGAGCAAATAAGGTGGCATTTTTCCTACTTGCTCAAACAGCATGAAAATAATTAAGGTCCTTCTGCTGGAAATGAGCTGCTTAGATTGTACTTAAACCCTTTCAAAGTTGGTGAGGTTACTGGATATTGCATAAGGCTGCAACGTTTATGCCAACAAAACACGCGTTTATCCATATCCGTTCTTTTAGCTATTTTGACTCCTGTGCAATCACAGTCTCACCGGCAAAAAGCAAAAACCAAGAAGAGAGATTGGGAGGAGAGAAAAGTCTCCCACATTTCATTCACGTAAGACTTTCCAAGCTGTTCTCAATGACAGCTGAGCACGGCAAAGCTAAACCCGCTTGTTCTGGCTGTCAGCATCTGAGAATCTACAGCGACGAGATACAATTGTGATGACACCATGGCAGTAGAATTGGGTCAAGCTTACGGTCACTTTTAAAAGCAGAATGTCAACCATTCCTTTCTCCCTCAGTAATTTGATTCGGTGCCACTCGGGGGGAAAAAACGTTAGAAACTATTAGTTTCATGTCTAGGCTGGGGATCAAAATGTGACAAGTGTTAGGAGAATCCTCCTGTGAGCTGAAGATCTACTAGAATGGGACACCAACATAGAATAGAATTACAGAGTTGGAAGAGAACTTGGAGGTCTTCTAGACTAGCCCCCTGCTTAGGCAGGAAATGCTATACTACTTCAGACAAATGATTATCCAATCTCTTCTTTAAAACTTCCAGTGTTGAAGCATTTACAACTTCTGGAGCAGAGATGGTATTCAGCAGGTTCTGACAGGTTCTGGAGAACCGGTAGTGGAAATTTTGAGTAGTTCGGAACATTGGCAAATACCACCTATGACTGGCCCCGCCCCCATCTATTCTCTGGCTCCCAAATCCCAGCTGATTGGCTGGGTCTTCTTTTGTTGCCTTGCACAGGAGAACGGAGCTGGAAAGCAGGTTACTGGGATGAGGAGGGAATGGAGATTTTGCAGTATCCTTCCCCTGTCACACCCACCAAGCCATGCCCACCAAGCCACGCCCACAGAACCAGTAGAAAAAAAATTTGAATCCCACCACTGTTCTGGAGGCAAATCACTGGTTCCACTGGTTAATTGTTCTCACTGCCAGGAAATTTCTCCTTATTTCTAGGTTGCTTCTCTCCTTGATTACTTTCCACCCATTGCTTCTTGTCCTGCCCTCAGCTGCTTTGGAGAATAGCTAACATAATTAACAGAGACCATGGGTTTCTCTAGAAATATCAAGTATATATTTCACTCCAAACCATCTCCCTGCTAATCATGATATTGGGCACCTCCCTTAATTCTGCAAGGTTTTCCAGCCTCATTGTATAGGGCAATCAGACTTTCATAAGATGTTTCCAAAACAAACAATCCTCCAATTATTTCTTCTTCTTCTTCTTTTCCTTCCCAACAATGGTAAAGATTTTTAAGAATAGCTATTGGATATAAACAGTCAATTTTCTATTCCTGAAAATTGGGGGGGAGGGGAGGGCTGATTTTCTTCTAGCATAAAAGTGAAATGCAAAGATATCGGAGCGTAATCTGTGCAATAAACAGGCAAGCAATGCTGATAAGATTAACTTGGGGAGGGGGGAAATGCATTCGCTCCAACTGTGCCAGTTAATCTCACAGGTTTTGTTTCCATTATGTTTTGATAGGAGTAAAATCTTGTACAGAATACAGCATTCACACTGTGCATCTGCTCACAGCAAAAATAATTGGATGTAAACAGCTGATCAGTACAACTTTCTAAATACTACATTATGGGTCTACACTATTGCCTTCAGCAATGAAAATTTAACATGATAATTCTTGCCTCCCAACCTTCATCCAACACCAGAATATTTTCCCTGTCCTCCCAAATGTTTTTAAAAATGTGTACCATGAATTTTCACCCAGACAGATGCATGATTGACATTTGATGGGCTTTTTTATATATTTTCTTCCATTGCTTGGTGTCCTTACATATAATGGATACAAAAGGAACTTACAATATGGTAGCAAGCAAACCAGGACAAACAGAAAGTGCAGCCGCAAAGACTGATGCTAACCTTTGACATATTTTTCATTTCTTCCCTATGAGTAAAATCTCCTTTGAGTTGCTTTCATGGCAACTCTACTGAAGGGTTTGCCAACTGATTATGTGTCTGAATGGTCAAACAATTGGAAACTCCAGATCTCGACAAACAAATGCTCCGTCCTACACATTGGTAAAAAAATAAAATCAGTACACCAAATACAAACTAGGCAGATATGACCTCGTTGATGATCCTAACTCTGTCAAGGACCTTGGAGTTCTCATATCAAATGACCTGAGCACCAGAGCTCACTGTAACAGCATTGCCAAAAAGGCATTAAGAGTTGTAAATCTAATCTTATTAAACTTCTCCTCCAGAAATATCGAATTGCTAACTAGAGCATACAAAACTTTTGCTAGACCAATACTCGAATACCGCTCATCTGTCTGGAATCTGCACTGTATATCAGACATTAATACAATTGAGCGAGTCCAGAAATATTTCATGAGAAGAGTACTACACTACTCTGCTCGCAACAGAGTACCCTATATCACCAGGCGTGAGATTTTAGGCTTGGACAACCTTGAACTACGCCACCTATGGTTAGACTTAAGCGTAGCACACAAAATTATCTGCTACAATGTCCTACCAGTCAATGATTACTTCGGCTTCAACCACAACAATACAAGAGCACACAACAGATGCAAACTCAATGTAAACCGCTCCAAACTTGATTGCAGAAAGTACGACTTCAGAAACAGAATGGTCAATGCCTGGATTGCACTACCTGGCTCTAACCCCCCACTCCTTTAACCTCAAACTATCCACTATTGACCTCACCCCATTCCTAAGAGGTCTGAAGGGGCGTGCATAAGGTCACCATTGTGCCTATCATCCCTGTCCTATTGTCCCTGTTTATTCGTATCTATTTCCTGTATTCTTATTCATGTTTATGCTTATACCTATTATCTTGTAAGCGATTGACAAATCAAATAAATCAAATCAATAAAATAAATAAATTGTCTTCTTCTGGAATTTTAATGTTGTCATTTGTTTCTTTATTTCCCAGTTCTACCTGCATTTCTGGTTTTAATAGTCCCCCCATCTTTCTAGTCCTAGCTCTGATCCAAAAGCTGATGCTGCAATTTCCTTGCCAGTAGAGACAAAACAAATATAATATTTGTACAGGTAGTTCTCGAACTTCAACAATTCATTTGGTGATCAATTGAAGTTATAATGTCACTGAAAAAAAGTGACTTATGACCATTTTTCATACTCATGACTGTTGCAGCACCTCCCGGTGGTCACATGATCAAAATTCAGATGCTTGGCAATTGACTGTTATTAATGATGATTGCAGTGACCCCCCCCCCCAGGTCACATGATCCCCCTTTGCGACCTTCTGACAAAGTCAATGGGGTAGCCAGATTCACTTAATGACCTGTTTTACTCATTTAACAACTGCAACAATTCTCTTGCCACAACTGTGGCAAGAAAGCTTGTAAAATGGGGTAAAATTCATTCAACAACAGTCTCACTTGGCAACAGAAATTTTGGGCTCAATTATGGTTGCAAGTCAAGAACTACCTGTATGAAGCATCCTCAAAATATTCAAGAGATTCTGGTTTCCACGGAGAACTTTATCTTGTAATATTTTCACCACACCACGAAGTTTAAAAGATGGTGTAGCGAAAAACTACAAGACTATGAAATAGCGTTCTTCATGCTTGCCTTAACTGGAAGAGGAATGCATTTGCCCCCAAAGCACAAGGTTCAGACCAGAGGTGGTATTCAGCAGGTTCTGACCAGTTCTGGAGAACCTGTAGCGGAAATTTTGAGTAGTTTGGAGAACCAGCAAGTACCATTTCTGACTGGCCCTGCCTCCATCTATTCTCTGCCTTCTGAGTTCCAGCTGATCGGCTGGGTCTTCTTTTGTTGCCCTGCACAGGAGAACAGAGCTGGAAAACAGGTTAGTGGGGTGTGGAGGGAATGGAGATTTTGCAGTAACCTTCCCCCAGGAGTAGGGAGGGAATGGGGATTTTACAGTCTCCTTCCCCTGCCACACCCACCAAGCCATGCCCACCAAGCCACCCTACGCCCAGAGAACCGGTAGTAAAAACAAAATTGAATCCCACCACTGGTTCAGACATAATTTGCCTCCAAAAGATCTGGAGGGCACGGAAAAGTAGGGGAAAGCACCAAGCAGACTTTCTTTGTGGCTGCCTCAGTAGCAAAGAGGGAACTACACCTTCAAAAGGACTGAGGTCACAATCCCTAATGGCTTTCAAAAAGCCCAGGGCAGCTCAATAGATCAGATGCTATTCGCTGCTTTTAAGTTGGCTGGCACAAAAACACCATGCTATTTTACTGTGATGTTTCTATCATATTGAGGTTTCTTTTCTTTTCTTTTTTCATTCTTTTTTGAGGGAGACAGGGTTGGTGAGTGGTGATTTCTCTTTTCCTCCATAAGCCACTTGTAGTTGGATGCTATCACAAAAAAAGTGAGATGTAATATCTAGCTGAGTTTCTAAAGATACCGTACAGCTGTACCTGGGAGTAAAAAAAACCAGCTGAAAATGAGCAGATTAAAATATATTTTATGGCGCAGAACTGCAGGGGAATGAATGAGCCATCTTAACAACCATGGGAAGATCTGTGCCTTTAGGAGCAAAGGCTATGAGGAGGAATAGAAAAGACTAATGAATTGAACAGATGGAGCAAGAGAAAAGAGTATGAAAGCACCTGAAATTAAAAATATATGCTTTTTAGTGGTTTGCTTCACGATATATATTTCATTGCCTTCTCATTGTACTTCAATAAATAGTATTTAAAGACTGAGATATTTGATACATAGATAGATAGATAGATAGATAGATAGATAGATAGATAGATAGATAGATAGATAGATAGATAGATAGATAGATAGATAGGCAGATAGGCGGATGGATGGATTATAGATGATAGATGGATGGATGGATGGATGGATAGATAGATAGATAGATAGATAGATAGATAGATAGATAGATAGATAGATAGATAGATAGATAGATAGATCTCCAAACCAAAATCAGTCAAAGTGAAATGTCAAAGAACAATGGGAACAGAGGATACAATAGAAAATGCTATTGAAAAAGCTCAAGGCAAAAAATGCAAAAACTCAGTTTGGTCACAATTTAGCAAAGTTTTGTATGAATGAGTGAGAGAGAGGGCAAACAGGTACATTTCCACAGACTTGATGCAAAATGGTTTCCTGGGCAGTTCTGCTCTTAACTTAACAAAAAGTAATCATGACTAGGATCCAGTGGAACTAATGATATAAAACCAGCTCAAAATTTAAGCTCCTATACGATACTTTCAATAGCTGAATAATAGGCAATAATGTTCCATATAATAGCGCTAATGATCTGAGAAAGAAGATGGTTAGGCTTCTCTTGGACTGGAGAGATTTCACCACTGCAAATGAGCATATTTCTTTCAGTAAAGTTTATATTTCGGCATTTAACAACCCAAAGTTTACCAGAGTCATTGAAAACTACAGCACTTTTCTCTCTCTCAATTTTTCAAGGATAACAAGCCAAATAAAAGTGTAATTGCCATTCTTAAAAAAACTGATTTTCTAAATTCCAAATCTATGTTATAATGTACAGGGCAGATTTATCAGAGGAACAGCACAATGGTTGATGACAATGATGTCGGCCATCAAGTTGATGTCAATTCTTAATGACTACATTTGATCTGGGACAATCTGTCTGCAACTTGATTTTCCAACAGTGCACCCATTACCACTGTAACTGAGTTTATCCATTTTGCTGCTGGTCATACTCTTCTTCTCTTTTCTCTTAGCTTTCCCAGGATTATAGACTTCTTCAAAATCCTAGGTATTTGCCTAATGCAGGGGTCCCCAAACTTGGCAACTTTACGACTTTTTGACTTCAATTCCCAGAATTCTCCAGCCAGCTGGAGAATTCTGGGAGTTGAAGTTCACAAGTCTTAAAGTTGTCAAGTTTGGAGACCTCTGGTCTAATGCATCAAAGTGTGATAATTTGAGCCTCTCAATAGAATCTCAGATAAATATTCTGCGTTGATTCACTTGTTTTCTTAGTTAACTATAGTATTCTTGGTAATCTTACTTAAAACGCATTAATATTCTGTCTAGACTGCTTCTTCAAAGTCCAACTTTTGCTTCCATAGAGCTTCAGAGGGAAAACAATTTGAATTGCCGACATGATTCTCATCTTTGAAGATATTGACACATCATAGCATATGAATATATTTTCCCAAGCTTTACATTGCTATCATACCTAATATTAATCTATATCATATTTCTTGCCTATTTGTTGCTTTACTGTTGATGAATAATCCTAAAAGGCAGAAACTATCCATCACTTCTGTACCTTCATTGCCAGTTTTAAGCCTACTTGCTCTATCCATTGTCATTCTTTACATTCAATTGTAGGACCATTTTTTCATGATCCTCCTTAACTTTCATTAGTAAAGTTTCCAGATCATCTATATATTTTCAGTTACCAGAGTATTGTCATCAGCATAGAACAGGTAATTGATATATCTTCTACCCATTTGAAAACCATGTTCTTCTTCTTCTAAATCAATTCCTCACATTAGGTATATCAGTAGAATAAACAAGGGACAGCGAATAACCTAGTCTCACTCCTTTGGTTACCTTGGACTAATCTCTTTTCGTTAGATTACCATCTTAATTTCGAATGACGGTAAAACTACCTGGTCTTATTTTTCTTTCCTCTTGGAAATGATGACTGGAATCATCAGCTCCAAATGACAAACAATAAGAAATTAACAACAATGTGTTACTATGCATATCAAAAGATGAATGAGGATAATGAGTTTAATAAGCTTCTAAGAAGAGAATGGCTATTCTTGGTTGAATGACTACTACTAATTGAAGGTGAAAGGCTGAGTTGCAAACAAATGAATCAAGCAACCTTGAGATCAACAACATACAGAGGCCGACTGATGCAATGAATGGTGATGATGGTTTTAGAAACACCGGAAGGCACATCATCCTCTGTTCAACATTTGTTGCTTGGTCAAGATATATGATGGAACTATGTCAAGATGCCATGAAATATATGTGGAAGCACAGCAATGTCTCATTTTTCATTACAGCGATATGCAATCCAAACTGGCCAGAAATAGAATAGCATTTTTAAAAAATCAGCAGCCAAATAATTGGCCAGATTTAATTGCAAGGGTATTTAAATTATGCACATTTGTTTTGACATGCAAGTCTCATTTTCTGAGCCCCATGATTAGGGGAAAGAGCTTTGACTCTGTAGACCAGACTCTTCTTGATATATGAAAAAAAGAATGAGGCCCTTCAGGGAATTTTAACAATTTGCTGTGGCGATTTTCATCAGTTCCACCCCTTGGGAAAAGGGGAAGTTATGCTGATGTGGATAAATCATGCATCAAAAGGAAAATCATACTTATAGAGAAGGCTTGGCAAGTTTTAATTGAGGAAAAACATGTGATTGGGTCAGGGAGAAAGAAGATACTCTGAGTTCTTACTGGAGGTTGGAGAACAGAAGTGGCATTCAGCAGATTCTGACCAGTTTTAGAGAACCAGTAGCAGAAATTTTGAATAGTTCGGAGAACCGGCAAACCTCTGACACCTATTTTACAGTATCCTTCCACTGCCATGCCCACCAAGCCACGTAGTAAAAAAATTTGAATCCCACCACTGTTGGAGAAGGTAAAGATCAGAAAAATCTAAATGGTGAAACAGTATTAACTATCCAGCAAGAACTATGGAAGAATGTAGAGTTCACCTACATTTTGACAATTCTGCAGATCTGTTCTAAAAGAATTCTGTCTCGGTTACTGTCAATGAATGATGAGAAGAAGAAGAAACTTGGGCATTTTACATATTTGACTGTCCCTCTTCTGCTTGTGGCAGCAAGAGGGTGGCAACCACAAGGGCAATGGTGGCAGAAACCATCAGGGGACAGCAATGGGGCTGCAGTTAGGGATAGCGAAGGAATGGCAGCAGGGGGGCAGCCACAGTCCATAACCATTCCAGTTTCTCATGTGGACCCCTGGGAAAATTAATTGTCCACCCCTGCATTAGATGCTTCCCTGTAATGTCGAAAGAAAATTGTTCCCTCAATGCTGTCAGTCAAGGAGCTAATGATAATCATTCCATGTGATGGCCTTCACATAAACTGGAAAAGAAGACAGGATCTCACATCAATTTAATGAGGAACTTGGATCTTCCACGGCTTTGCAATGGAACGCAGATGACTGTGGGAAAACTCCACAAGAATCTCCTAGTAGCAAAGATAAACACTGGTGCATTCAACAATGACATTGTCATAATTCCCAAATTTACCCTCAATTTATCAGAAAGTGAAGATGTCCCTTATCAGGAAAGACAGTTTCAAATGCTTTGCTCTCACTATACCTAAAGCACAAGGAAAAACCATAGGGAATATGCTGATTTTTCTGGAGAAACCAGTATTCCAGCATGGCAGCTGTATGTTGCTTTAAGCCGAGAGAAAGAAATCAAAATGTTAATGTATTCTTAACCACAAAGGTTGTCAATAAAAGGGTCCTTTGTTAAACAAAAAAACCATCTAAATTTGTCTTGCTATACATCTTTCTAATAAAATTTTAATTTTAAAACCAAAACAATAGCCATCCGCCCATGGTTATTCAGATTCTCTGTTTAGGTAAGCAAATATCTCTAAAAAGATGACCAAGCAGGTCACAGGTAACTATGAAAGTGTCTTAAATAGGCATAAAATACACATATTTGGCCTTTACAAATAATAATAGTCAAAAAGGTTCAGTAAAAAGCCAATTTATACTTCAGCTAATCCCACTTATCATCCTATTGGGTTATCGACAAAGTTCACAAACAGTTTTGAATTGGCATGCATTTGCTGAAATGTAATTATTTATAACATAGTAAATTACAACTCTGACATCCAAACTACAGAGAATGAATTCATTTGTAGAACTGCAGAACCAGCTATTTTTTAGAACAATTTGATTTTCGTTTGTTTGCATAAGCAAGCAGAGCCTGATTTTTATAATAGAGGCATTTTATTTTGCTACTATTTTTATATTTTTATCAATCAATCAATCAATCAGAACAGAGCTGGAAGAGACCTTGGAGATCTTTTAGTCCAATCCCCTGCTCAAGCAGAAGACCCTATACCATTTCAGAGAAGTGACTGTCCAGTCTCTTCTTTAAAACCTCCAGTGATAAAGCACCTACAATTTCTGATGGCAACCTGTTCCCCTGGTTAATTGTCCTCATTGTTTGGGAGTTTCTCCTTAGTTCTAGCTTGCTTCTCTCTTTTTTGCTTTTCTAAGTCAACAGACTTATATTGTATTTGATCTCTTTTTTTTCCCACTTCCTCTCTCTTTTTCCACTTTGATGAAGAAACTTGCAATGGCAATATATGGTCTAAATGGATTGGCTAGAAGAGACGTTACATTTTGGCCCACAACATCCCTCCTACATGCCTGCCAGGAAGCAGGCAGAACTAAATTAAAATTCAGTGGGGGATTTTTTTTCCTTCTCCCGCCTACTCCCTATTACAATCTGACCAACTCCAGGTTCTTCCATATGCCACAATTGCTCAGCAGTGACAAAACCTCATCCAACGATGCATCAGCAGCAAAGAAAGTACATTTAGGTTCATTTCCTGCCATGCTGAACTCAAAATGAGTTACTTAAATGATGTTCTACCAAATTCAACATAGCGGTAATAACTAGCTGGTATATACTGCTTGAGGGAGAAAGAGAGCAAGGATTGAAGCAATTAGGCTGTATGTGGGAAATGGTGAATGGATCTGAATTTCTCCTGGGAGACAAACATCCTGATCTTAATTACATTTTAAAACAAAAAACAAAACTTGGAAGTAAGTCCCTCTGCTTTCTGCCAAAGTTATGCTTAGGAACTAGAACCTAAGAGATTCATTGGTTGGGCATATGCTAATTATTTTGGATGATGAAGGCAGGGTTTTGATTTTGTTCTTCTAGCAACATAAAAAGCAATCATAGCTGTATTGGTCCATAGAGAAAAAAGCTCCATAAAATCCATACAAATTTAGAAGTAGACATTACCAAAAAAATAAAAATAAAAATCTACCCACACAGCAAGGAATAGATTTTATGTCCAGAAGAAGAGGCGTTTATACACTCTAAAGATGGATGCCATATTTTGAGATCCAATCTTTTTAAAGCTCTAGGTAGGACTACACAATTAGGGTTAATTGATTTGAATTGTTCTCTGGCATTGTACATATAAGATCTGTGATGTTTCTGCTTTGCTCTGGTAATTTCTGCTTTCAGATCTGGGGAGAGTTGAACTGTCTATATTAAGCTGATGTCGTATTTGAACTATCTTAATACTACAAATGTAATGGCTTTAAACAACTACCTATTTTTAATAATAATTGGTTTGTTCCTTCCTTCCAAACATTCTCCTTTATAGATATCTTCCTTCTATTTTTATAATAAAATGAAGATTAAAAGTTTTGTAGCACTCTAAAACTCGCAAATATTATTCAACATGCCCAGAAGTCTCTACCCAGCCAACAATCACATAGAAAATAAATATAATTGGAGAGAGGAACTTCTGAGGCAGAAATGGTGAACTGAAGATGGCTCCATTAGGAGAAGACCTGAGATCGCCCACAAGTGCTCCATACAGTTGGTCCTTGTGAGGAGACTGCAAGACAGTCGTCTCCAGTGGGCTTAGAGCTCTGAGAGATGAGAGAATGTCTATTTTACTCAACCCATCTTAGATGCCTCTAAACACACTGGGCTCACATACTTCCTTTTGTATTCACTTTCGGATATTGCTTGTTTTTCTTCTATTAGGCAACTTTGGATAGACAAATTTTACAGCACCAGGTGAGTTTTGTTCATTCCTCAGAAGTTTTAAATACAAATTTAAGAACTTTTTTTTTTATAAAAAATCTTGAATCAACAGTGAAAGGATGATTAAAACTTTGATTTTAGAAAGTTACAAATAGACTAAAGGTCCATATAAATTTGAAATAAGATTTTGGAATTAATTATAAAAATCCTTCCCTGGGAAAATACCTTTGTTTTGAATTCTTTTTAAAAAATGATATTTTTGGACTTTGAAGATTAGACACTAGAAAGAAGTAGAAGGAATTAAAGATTAAAGTTAAAGAATTTTTTTTTTAGTAATGGTCCATTACTAGAAGAAAGCAGAAAGATTAAAGTTTAAAAAAATATTAAATTTGACTTCCTGGATAGGAGTTAATCTACCAGACAAGCAGAAAAATATAGGGAAATGCAGCCTTCTCAGATAACAAGTCTTGAATACTACAGAGCTTAAAGATAACTACCAAACCTTAAACCAGACCTGGAATCAACTGGCAACTAGTGCTGCTCCCTTCGCAGTGGGTATCCCAGGAATACTAGCATTCACTCATTAATGTCCAAATATTCTGTGTATATGTATATATTAGCCCTAATCTGATACAATTGCCATATAGCCAGGGGTGGGATTTAAATTTTTAACAACCAGTTCTGTGGGTGTGGCTTAGGTGGTGGGCGTGACTTGGTGGTCATGTGACTGGGTGACATAGCTTGGTGGTCATATTATTGGCTGGGTGTGGCCAACTCAATATCACTCACATCGAGGCATGCATCTCTTCGCCTGGCCTCTCATAACTGTGTGGATGCTGCAACAGTTGTAAGTGTGAAAAATGGTCATAAGTCACTTTTTTCAGTGCCATTGTAACTTTGAAGGGTCACTCCACACAAGCAAATTACCAGCAAAGGAGGGGAAAAAACTCCAGAGAAGTTCCTGAGACAGGAAGTCTAGTCTTGCCAAGAATGTAATAAGGGTTAATGGAGAGGCAGTTTCTGTAAGCAACACCAGAATGTTTCCTTCCTGCCTTCCTTACAGGATTAGGCCAGTAATTTCTTCTAACAACCGGTTCTCTGAACTGCTTAGAATGTTAATAACTGGTTCTAGCGAATAGGTGCGAATTGGTAGAATCCCACTCCTGCATATAGCACATCTGCAGATTTTGGACATCAAAGTTGAATGAGAAGGAACACCAGTTTACCTTAGCTCCTCTGGCAATCTAAAGTGTTTGATTGATGTGTTGATTTGAGTAATTTGATTGAGCCACCGATCTTACATACACGACCCTGGACAGTTTATAATAAAATAAATAAAACACCTACAATTAAAATACAAAACCCACAGCATCTGGGATTCATAAAAACAACCATTAATGTAGCCAGGAGATGGGCATACTAGAGGCACCAGAGGCCCCAGGCTTGGGCACAGAACTGTTTTCAAGGTTTATGAAAGTCCAGCAGAGTTGGAGCTATTCTGATCTCTGGAAGGACAATTATCTAGGAAAATGCAAACTGAACAAAATAAGAGAAAAGGAAATAAAACTTACGATCTGAAGGTGACTTCAGATTCATAAAAATGCTATATAATTAATGCCTATTTGCAACATGTGTCATTTGATTCCAATTTTTTCCCTTGTGTCCTGATAAAACATGCATATCAAGCTAAACAATGTGATGAAATGATTCGTGTTAACAATCTCCACTTTTGCAAATAAATAAGTATCAAAGAAGAATGGCGATGATGAGGTAATTTCTGTGGCATCGCAAAAAAGTCAGCTGAACAATGAGGCCAAGAGCGACAAATGGAACCTGATTCCATCATGAAAAGATGAACAAAAAAGAATGTGCCTGATGGCTTCTATTTCACAAGACAGAAAACTAATCAAATGAAGAGTTTTCAATGAGCGTTTGAAAGAATCAGACAGAAGGAAAAGCAACTTCAGAGTGGCAGCCGCAGATTATTTTCCTGTATGTTATTCGTCTGATATCATGTTTTCATTCTAATGCATGGAAAATATCATTCTAGCTTCTCAGAGCACCTTCTGTTGAAATCTGTGTTTGACAAAAGAAAATGCCTCATCTCCACAAGTCATTCCTCATGATGTCTACAAGAATGACAACACTTTCTGCTGCTTTTAAAAAAAACATGATTCAGCTTGGGACATGGGCTCTGAATTACTTTTAAGGAAAACATTTTTGAAGAACTGATTCTAATTCTTCTCCAGATTCTTTTTAAAGGCTGAAAAATTGCCCAAGGGGAAGACTCTCGCTTCCAGGGACAACTTCCCTTTGAAAAGCAAGCATGGAATTGTCAAGCAACTCTGAAATAGCACTGGCACGAAAATATGTTATCAAAGGAATGGGGACACCAGCATCATCTTCTACATATGCTCAAAGACACTATCAAAATGCCAAACCCTCTTTAGATTCTAGTAAAACATCTCATAAATGGAACATAAAAGGTTCCACCAACAAAGCTTTCTGCACAGTGGTGGGATTCAATTTTTTTTTACTACCGGTTCTATGGGCGTGGCTTGGTGGGCATGGTGTGGTGTGGCTTGGTGGGTGTGGCAGAAGAAGGATAATGCAAAATCTCCATTCCCTCCCCACCCTACTAACCTGCTTTTCAGTTCCATTCTCCTGTGCAGGGCAACCAGAGAAGATCCAGCCAATCATCTGGGACTCAATGGGAGGCAGAGAATAGATGGGGGTGGGACCAGTTAGAGGTGGTATTTGCCAGTTCTCCAAACTACTCAAAAGTTCTGCTACCGGTTCTCCAGAACTGGTCAGAACCTGCTGAATATCACCTCTGTTTCTGCAACATGTTGAAGGCCATGTTCCAATGTGGGTGAGGCCAAGAGCTGCTTTGAAGTGAGATGTTTCAAAGGAGGAAGAAACCATTTTAAACCTCTATAAGGCTTATAGAACTCATTTTTACCTCCCTAAATGCAAAACTGCCTTCTCTGGGAAGACTGAGGGATACATAAAAAAAAATACCAACAATTGTGTGGTTGGTACTTTCTGAGCTTGGTTGTTTGACTGCAGACTTTTCATTACTCAGCTAAGTAACTTCATCAGTGTTGTAACATCCTCAGATGCTGACAGATCACGCACAATCTCCAAGATGAAGTATCTATATCCTTGTGTCAGTGGTGTGAAATGATAGCACAATGTTTCATGAAATGCAGCCCATTTCCCCCCAATTATTCTATATTTAAAACCCATCAATCTCCACACAACCCATCATGAGGAACAACGTCCATTGAAGCATTTATAAAACTGAATATTCTTCCAAATGGAAAACGCCATTAAAAATCACCACAAGCAGATACAATCTGGTATGGAAGCTTTAGCAGTACAGTTGAAGAAAGTATCTGAATACTGATTGATCTCAGATAATCCTATACAAGTCATTACTAAATCCCTTGAAGTATTTAAAATACTAAAAGTAATCTTTCAAGCCACTGTAGTAGAAATACAGATTTGCGAGGCATGCTTTTTATACTTCAGTATGGCATAGCTTGATGTGCAGTATGCTTCTTCTGTTCCTTTCCCTCTTCAGAACACGTTTTTTAAAAAAAACCTTCTTGTTGGACTTTCTGTTGCTTTTCAGAGATTATAGTAAAAAATGGCTAATACTGAAAAGACTTACCAAATGATGCTAGTCTAATTACAGCTTTATACTTTGTATTTTGGTGCACTATTTAATTAGTGTTTATTATTTTTAGATATTTTGTTTGAGGTCAAACATTAATATTCATAGGTCTTCTAACCATGGACTAATTAGAGCTTTAAATTATGAAATCTACTAAAACATCATGCAAATCCTCCTTTTTTTAAAAAAAAAAGAGAGAGAGAGAGAGAGGTTTTGACCTCATTCCTGAAGCAGAGTTTAACCCAGAAGTGCCTAGCCTTGAAATATATAACTCTGAGAGTTTCTGGCAGGACCAGATGAGGGATTAAGGATTAAGTATGTGCAGAGAAGTAAGTAGATGCCTCCAAACCAGAGGTAGTATATTTAGCAGGTTCTGACCAGTTCTGGCAAACCAGTAGCGGAAATTTTGACTGGAGATTTTACAGTATCCTTCCCCTGCCACACCCACCAAGCCACACCCACAGAACTGGTAGTAAAAAAAATTGAATTCCACCACTGCTGCAAAGTCTTCTCCATACTATTTTGCCTGCATGGAGATCTATAAGTCAATAGGCCTGTTTCCCTCTGATTTTAGGAGCAGAGAAACAATTTTCTTAATCAGCATAGCTGCTTGGTGGGCTAGAAGGATGATAATGCAGAGGAAAGCAGCCTAAAAAACCTCCCTATTCTTCAGAGCTCACCCCCACAACTAACCAGAGGAAAGATCTTTGAGCAACTTAATTTAACAGGAGGATATACTAAAGGAAGTATAGATTATATATGAGTAGACATGCACAGAACTGGATTTAAATAATACATCACTCTGTAATAGTACGTTTCATTTTTACAAACTTTAATGAATAAGGTTAAACATGGCTGTCCTGATACATTCAACAGTAGATCTGTTTTAAAAAAATTCTAAAAGAAACATTTCAAAATCCATTAACCATAATCCAAAGAGCCATTATAGCTAGTCTTGGAAACTCTTTTGTTCAAGGCCTTATCCTCTCACTCTTTAAAGCCAATACAGAATAGAATAGAATAGAATAGAATAGAATAGAATAGAATAGAATAGAATAGAATAGAATAGGAATACTTTATTGGCCAAGTGTGACTGGACGCACAAGGAATTTGTCTTGGTGTAAATACTCTCAGTATACATAAAAGAAAAGATACAATACAATAAAGTACGACACTTAATGGTATCAATGCAAACTACATCATGGAGCAAAGAAATTGCAAAATATCAATGCAGTACACCAAATTAATGGAACAGGTTCCTTGTTTTCATGAGGGGAAGTATATCTCAAGGTGCATCTACTTTCCAGATAAGCCTCATCCATTTCCAGATAAGCCGGTTGAGAATTATAGCAAATCCAACTAAATTTATATTCAGAAATGCTCACTCCCCACTCCCCCACCCTGATGTCTTTTTGGTTCCAACCTCTCTGTCCCAAAGAATTAATTTATGGAAAGTGGAGATAGATTTTGGTCTATTGTTCATCAAATGCTTGGGAAAAAGAATAATTCCCTGGCTCCTACTGGCACCTTTATAAGATTTTAATAGCTCACCTGCATTTTAACAAGGATGAGTATCACACATTTTGAGTAGCATTTGTAAATTGAGAGATGGAAAAAGAAAATACAATTCTGTCAATTCATCCGTCAAACAAATGAATGCAAATTATATGTATGCAGAGGAGATATTCAGTTATGCCAGTTTAAATGCTAGATATTGCAAACCCTTCATAAATGGTACCCTAATTGTAGAGTTATTGTTATGATTAAAAATAGGGAAGAAATGACAAATTCCATATCTTTTTGCAAGTGGACCAACCATGCAGGGAGAACTTTGATCAAGATGGAACTATGGCACCAGAATGATGCTTATATTACATCTATTTGGGGAGAAGAAATAAAACCTGTTTATGTCCTATTGGATAACAGAGTAAGAGAGTTGGAAGAGAACTTGGAGTTCTTCTAGTTCAACCCCACTACTCAAGCAAGAAAACCTATACTATTTTAGACAAGCGGCTGTCCAATCTCTTCTTTAAAATCTCAGGTGTTGGAGCACTCACAACTCATTCCACTGATGAATTGTTCTCACTATAAGGAAATTTCCCCTTAATTCTTTGTTGCTCCTCTCCTTTTACAATTTCTATCCATAGTTTCTTGTCTTGCCTTCTGGTGCTTTGGAAAATAGTTTGACCCTCTTCTTCTGTGTGGCAGCCCCTCAAATATTGGAACACTGCTATCATGTCACCCCTAATCTTTCTTTTCACTAGACTAGGCATACCCATTTCCTGCAACCGTTCTTCATAAGTTTTAGCCTGCAAGCGCCCCAATCATCTTTTTCTACACTCTTTTCGGAGTCTCAACATCTTTTTTTATATTGTGGTGACCAAAAACTGGATGAAGTATTCCAAGTGTGATACTGTAGAGGACAGTTTCCCGTCTTCTGAATTAAATAATTCATGGCAATCCCTTAAACATTAAAATGTGAGCAGAGAAACCAGACTTAAAAGAGTTTCCTAGATCAGGTGAAATGCCAGGAAAAAAAGAGGTGACGATGCAGAATCTTTGAAAGTCCAGCAATTTCATTAGGATGGGGTTTCTATGAATTCCTCAAATGTTATTCTCTTAGCTTGCTTAACCCAAGAGCTAATGGCTCTTTTAACAGACAGAACTGAAAGTCCAGCTGCTCTTTGTGGGTCATATTTTGAAATACCCCTTCTCTTTCCTATACAGACTAGCCTTTTCTTATAGGAAGGACATTGAACTTCATGTACCACAGCAAACTGTATTTTGTTGTTCAGTCTTGACCAATGAATACAACATTCAAAGTCAAACTGATAGTCAGCCACGTAACGCCTTAGTTCATGTAAACTCAACCACTGTAATTCATAGTGTATGGTTTACATATTATGTGAACCCAGCCTAACAATGGAAAGTGATGAAGCTGTTGAATTCTGAACTTCTGCTTAGACACCATCCATCTAGGATGCTAAAAAATCTCAGCTCGTGTTATATAATTAATCAGAATGTTTTAAGATACACCATGTGGATTTTGTGGAATAATCTCTGGTTATTGCATTGTTGGGTTGATTATGATGATGATATTGTTCAGTCAAGTCTAATTCTTGATGATTGTATGGGCCAGGTCTCTCTACATCTTCTGATCTTGCACTATTTATTTTGCATTGTTCTATGCTCTGGCTGGTATCAGCTTTCATGGCATTTAGCCACCATGTTCTTTGATGGCCTGGTTTCCTTTTACCACTAACTCTTCCAAACATAATTGTTTTGTCCAATGAAAAATCACCAAAGAAAGGTTGGGTTTATACATTATACTAAGATAATGGTTCTAAATTTTCTTCTCTATGTTAAGAACTATATCATTATCAAATCATCTACGGCCTCCGTGTAAGACAATAATACAAAACCTATAGAAACCATATGTATTATTCCCTCTTGAAATCCAAAAGTCATTAAACTAAGTAACAATGTAGAGCTCATTTTGTTATATCATCAAATGTCTTATTTGAAATCTTTTAAAATATTGAGGATCTTATGAGATTTGACCATTTAAAAACATATATATATATATATATATATTGTTTTGCTTTTTGGTCCAGGAATCAAGTAAAAAGCTTTCATTGACTACCAGAAGTCACCAGGTTGCCAGCAATTCATCAGCTAATTTGTCTGAATTGTGATTATACTATGTATAAACCAAGACATTACAGTTTGTCCAAAAAACTGTGATTAAAATGTTTTTATAACTTAACGTGAACTCAGCCAACAGTTGTGTCTTAAGTATTTGCATGATAGGTTTAATGCAGGTATTTGACAAGTTCTACAGTAAGAAAAAGAAATGTTGTTGCTGTTGTTGTTATTCAACCAATTTCATTGTATACATGATATACAATGACAATAAAGGCTATTATCATCATCATCATCATCATCATCATCATTATTGCACAAGAAGATTGCACAAACTGACTCCAAGCAGCAGCATAACAAAGTAGCAACAATGATGCATTGGAAGATCTACAAGAAATATCATTTGCTTGTAAGCAAGAACTGGTGGGACCATGAAATAAAAAAGTCATAAAAAATGAAGCAGTTAAATTCCTCTGGGACTTCAGAATCAAGACAGACAGGCACCTGCCACATAACACCCCAGATTTAACAGTTGTCGATAAGAAAGACAATAAAGTCTGGATAGTGGATATGGCAGTACGTGGAGACAGCAGAAGAGAAGAGAAAGAACTGGGTAAGATAACAAAATACAAAAACCTACAAATAGAAATAGAATGACTATGGCAAAGGCAAGCAAGGGTAGTACCAATAGTAATAAGTGCCTTGGGTGCAGTCCCAAAACAGATGGAGCACCACTTGAACACCATATTTGCCATCAATCAATTGCAGAAGGCAGCTTTATTTGGAACAACTTCCATCCTGCTTAGACACCATCCTGCAGCGATATCTGTAACCCCATCAAAACGCTCTCTACATGGGGCTCCCCTTGAAGAGTCTCCGGAGGTTGCAGTTAGTTCAGAATGCAGCCGCGCGGGTGATCGTGGGCGCCCCTCGAGGCGCACACGTAACACCACTTCTCCGCAGGCTGCACTGGCTTCCTGTGGCCTACCGGATTCGATTCAAGGTGGTACTGATGGTATTTAAAGTGCTCCATGGCTCGGGACCTGGGTACTTACGGGACCGCCTGCTGCCATCAACAACCTCCCGCCGCCCAGTACGCTCCCACAGGGTGGCCCTACTTGGGGTGCCGCCGCCTGACTGTTGTCGGCTGGCGGCCCCGAGAGTTCGGGCTTTCTCTGTGGGAGCTCCCTCCCTATGGAATGATCTCCCCCCGGAGATACGGGCTATGACGGATATTCTGACCTTCCGGCGCGCAGTGAAAACCCTGCTTTTCGAACAGGCCGGCCTGGCCCAGTAACTATGTTTTTTGGTTTTAATTAATTTAAATTGGGGTTTTATTAGTTTTAATTTTTAACTTAAATTTTGAATAGACAGCCGGATCTAATTATTTAATTTATTTTTAATCGTATTTATTGTGTATTTATTGTATGCTTTTAGTAGGCTGTACACCGCCCCGAGTCCCTTTTTGGGAGAGGGAGCGGTATAAAAGTGTGATTAAATAAATAAATAAATAAATATCCAGATTTGTCTATCCCAGGTTGGTAAAATGGGGACCCAAATTGTTGGGGCCATATGCAAGTAATGCTTCTGTGTCGTAAATAGATAGATAGATAGATAGATAGATAGATAGATAGATAGATAGATAGATAGATAGATAGATAGATAGATAGATAGATAGATGGACTGCTGGGGGTTCTTGGGGATTTGGGAGAGCCCCTAGCTAAGATTCTGTGCAGTTTGGAGAACCCCCATATCCCACTCCTGGCTGGCCCAGCCACTCTGCCCCTCCTCTCCCAGGAGTCTCCACGTGGTTCGTTTTGGATGCAGGTAAGTGCAGGGTGCACACCGAGGCTCGGGGACGGCAAAAAAACGCCCTTCTCGGGCACTGGAGGCTCTCTGGAACCAGAAAGAGGTCCATTTCTGGCCTCCTGGAAGTTTGGGAAGGCCAGAAATGGACCCGTTTCTGGCTTCCAGAGAACGTCCGGAGCCTGAGGA
Source organism: Bungarus multicinctus (assembly GCA_023653725.1). Classification (NCBI taxonomy): domain Eukaryota; kingdom Metazoa; phylum Chordata; class Lepidosauria; order Squamata; family Elapidae; genus Bungarus; species Bungarus multicinctus. Next base: position 37,914,319 of record CM042834.1, read on the forward strand.
GGGTGTTTTCACCCTCCCAGAGGTTTGAGGAAATCCCGGTTCCTTGGTAAGGACTCAATAGGGAGACAAAAATGCCAAACCAAGTCTGAACATTTGGCTGACCGTGTTAATAATATTAATATTAATATCAATATTATATAATAATAATAATAATAGTAGCCTTTATTGTCACTGTATATCATGTATACAATGAAATTGGTTGAACACCATTCAGTTACATAGTACTACCCCAAAAAAGTACTTCTCAGATTCACTAGACAATCAATCTGCATTTTGCAGCACACCATTCTGTTAGAACAGTAAATTGGGCAGCATCGTTTAATAATACCCACACTCGATAAATGAGAAAGAAGTGTTTCAGTTTTATGTATTCCATCCACAAAGTCCCACATTGCACCAGATAACTAGTTTTGACTATTGTTTCAGCACAATAAAGGTTATTAAGGTATTAAATTGCCTTTCTTATAATTCCGCAGAGCTCTCTCTATGACCTTTACAGGAGTTTTGAGATGTACACATATGCAGAATAAATAAAATAATCTCTGAGAAAATTCACGGAGCACACCTGACCTTTCAAAACAGCACCACTAATTTTAATCAGATTTGTATAATGTTAACCTCTGCACTGACCTTTGTCTGGTTTAGTAAACATTCATAAACATAGGAGAAAGCGAGATATAATCTTTAAAGCAAAAACATTTTAAGCACGTTGTGTCGGCTATGGTGCCAACGCAGCAGAGATTCCATTCCCTTGGTAGGTCTGTCTTAGGTTAGATGAGGTCTGACGCTATGGGTATCAGGTCAGAAGTCATCGCTCTGCTAATAAAATCAAAATTTCTCTGGTGACATACCTTTTGACTTGAGTTTTCATTCCACAGCAGCACCTCAGCTGCTTAATCCATAATGACAACATTCTGTCAAAAACATCAGGTTTCTTTACAGCATTACAGACCAAACGATGAGGATTTACAAGGCCATCAGTCAATGACAGGTGCCTCATTCAGGCAGCAAATCAGGAAGAGTGGCAGACTTAGGCCAGGCTTCATTCACCACCATCCTGGACTATCTCCCAGAACAACTGACTGTTTCAGTAGCCCACACTCTTCAAGCTCCTTACAACCAGCTTGGTGAGTTGAGGACATTTTGTATTTTAAGAGTATCTGATAGGTACACCCTAATCATGGATACCATGAGCAAATGGACTATTCCCAAAATGGGGAATTACAATGATTACAATAATTACAATGCAGGGATTACAGGCAAACTCTGCCTACAGCCTGGAGTTCAATCCTGATAGGGCTCATAGATGATTCTGCTTTCCATCCTTCCGAGGTTGGTAAAATGAAGACCCAGATTGTTGGGGGCAATATGCAAGTAATGTTTCTGCGTCGTAAACTGCAAATAGATAGATAGATAGATAGATAGATAGATAGATAGATAGATAGATAGATGGATGGATGGATGGATGGATGGATGGATGGATGGATGGATGGATGGATGGATGGATGGATGGATGGATGGATGGACGGACAGACAGACAGACAGATAGATAGATAGACGGATGGATGGATGGATGGATGGATGGATGGATGGATGGATAGATGGAGATAGATGGATGGACGGATGGATCGATGGACAGATGAACGGATGATAGATAGATAGATAGATAGATAGATAGATAGATAGATAGATAGATAGATAGATAGATAGAATACTTTATTGGCCAAGTGTGATTGGACACACAAGGAATTTGTCTTGGTGTAAATACTCTCAGTATACATAAAGAAATGGTACATTCATTAAGAATCAAGAATCATAATGATAGTCATAGGGTACAATCAACAATCAAATCATACTAGAAAACAGTCAATATAAATCGTAAGGATACAAGCAAGAAAGTTACAGTCCTACAATCACAAGTGGGAGGGGATGTGTGATAAGGAGTGATGAGAAGATTAACAGTAATAATAGTGTACACTTTGTAAATAGTTGGACAGTGTTGAGGGAATTATTTGTTTAGCAGAGAGATGGCTTTCAGGAAAAAACTGTTCTTGTGTCTAGTTGTTCTGGTGTGCAGTGCTCTATAGCGTTGTTTTGAGGGAAGGAGTTGAAACAGTTTATGTCCAGGAGGTGAGGAGTCTGTAAAGATGATAGATGGATGTGAATGAATGGATGGAGAGACAGACAGACAGACAGACAGACCAACCTACTCATTCGATGTTTACTAGGTTTATATCCCAACTTTTTTTCAGGAGCTTAAGATGGCATCCTGTTTGCCACCTTGTGAAGGAGATTGGACTGAAAGAGAATGATTGGCCCATAGTTACCCAGGCAGTTTCTGTGCGCATGGATGCACTTGAGCCTGGGTCTTGCCCAACCATTTCTACTGGCTATTATATAGGGCAGTGGTTCTCAATCTGTGGTCCGTGGACCCCTGAGGTGGGGCCATGATATCATCACAGTGGGTCTGTGAAGTCTTGAAGAAATGGTATGATTTAACTCTTGAGTTAAATCTTCGTGGACTGTGACCATGCTCCATGACCACAAAAGGTAATTAAAGAGGGACCATGGTGAAGAAAACCAGTTAGTAACATGGTTGTTGAGAACCACTGATATAGAGGAAATGTCAGGGTTCCAACCGATGCCCTCGAGTTGCCAGGAAACACATAAAATGTTTGCAATCTGTTCCAGAGTCAGTCTCTAGCCGTGTCTTTGCTGTGCTCTTGTCCCAGTTTGTACCAATAATAAATTTTATTTCTGTGTACTCCATCTGGTGTATTTCTGTATATAATAACTGACTGGTAGAAACTGATTAAGTCTTTTTCTTGCTTCATTATTTTTCCAACTTTGGCATTTCAGTCTCCAGTAATGGGGAACACATCTTGCTTGCTTGTTTTGCTCTATTTTATGACCTTTCTTGCCACATGGTTAAGCGAATCACTGCAGTTATTAAATTAGTAACCTGGTTGTTAAGTGAATCTGGCTTCCCCATTTATCAGAAGGTCTCAAAAGCTACCATATGACCCTGGGACACTACAACTACTATTAATATGAATCAGATAACAAATAATAGAAAATCAGAGTTGGAAAGGACCTTGTAGGTCATCTAGTCCAACCCCCTGGCCATGAGGGAGACCCTACACCATTTCTGACAAATGGCAGTCCAATCTCTTCTTGAAAGTCTCAAGTGATGGCGCTCCCACAACTTCCGAGGGCAAAGCTGTTCCACTGATTGATTGATCTCAGTCAGAAAGTTTCTCCTTATTTCCAGGTTAAATTTCTCCTTGTTCAGTTTCCATCCATTATTCCTTGTCTGGCCTTCGGATGCTTTAGAACAGGGGTCTCCAACCTTGGCAACTTTAAGATTTGTGGACTTCAACTCCTAGCAAAGCTGGCTGAGGAACTCTGGGAGTTGAAGTCCACAAGTCTTAAAGTTGCCAAGTTGGTGACCCCTGCTTTAGAAAATAGCTTGACCCCTTTCTCTCTATGGCAGCCCCTCAAATATTGGAAGACTGCTATCGTGTCTCCCCTGGTCCTTCTCTTCACTAGACTATAAGACTATAACATAAGGCAAGTGTTCTGTGTGCCAAAAGCCTGCTGTTAATGCTAAGTCAAAATGAACTAGTTGAGTTGATGCCTAAATTATACATGAGAGTATGGTTAATATATGTGCATGGAGTTGAAATTTTCACTTTTCATGGTGATTTATACTCAGTGTGGGAAAGTCCTAGGAGCAGGTGCTTAAAATGAGACTGGCTCCACAGGAAAGGAATCTTATTGTGTTTTCCATATTCTGGCTTGATAACAGCCAGATTCTAACCAACAGGAAGCTATTTCCCTTTGTTTGTTTGTTTGTGTTTGTGAGACAAACGATTTCTCAAATTACCAAGATAAAGGAAACCGAATCCAATCTCATCTCACATCACTGGTTTCCATTGCAGGGGAACTTGGCACATTTCTAGCTCCAAGGGATTCTTAATATTCAGCAAATGTTAACAGAACAAAATGGTTAATTATTGGTATTTGTATTTAAAAGAAATCATTAGTAATAAGCTGACCTCAATTTTTTTTTTTTTTTGAAAGACTGGGAACCTTACGTGGACTTTTTGCTGACATAAGAAAAAATGATATGATGATATGTAGGTTTCAGAATTGAAAAAAAATGTAGATCAAGTGAGGGCTGAATAGATTTGTATGAAAAGGATGAAAGTCAATATATTTCATAACTTTTTTTCTTTTCTTGTATCTTTTTCTCTCTTTTATTTTTCTTTCTATTCTTTCTTTTTCTTTTTAGTTTTTCTTTATCTTTTACTTTATATACAATTCTCAATATAAATAAATGAAAAAATAATATGCTATCCTTCCCATTCACAAGGGAAGAAGAAATAACAACATGCTACCCTTCTTATCCTTATCAGCAGAGGCACTGAAGGCAAATTAGAAAGACAAGTCTATCGTAATATTAACCAAACCAACCAAGGGCTGCACGATCAAGAGAAGCTGTATAACAATACTACATAGATGAGCAAAAACACACTGCAGCAACACTGGACTTCAGGAAAAGTAAACAATACCAAGGACTCCATTTATAACATATCCCAGTGAAATAGATATCCATGCAACTTCATAAAAAAGTGCCCAGCCACTCAACCCAATATAGCACAACCAACATAAGCTGTGAAAAGAATAACACTGTCATACATCCAAAACATCTCAGAAACCATCCACAATTACAATCACATGGCACCATTATAGCACACAACCCAATTAAAGCTTCCAAAACATCCTAATTAAACCAAAAGACCTAGCAGACCCAGAAGAGAAAGTATGAGTCATCAACAACATAGAGTGAAAGGACTGTAACAACCACTATATAGAATAAACAGGCTGAAGACTATCCATGAACAATATCCAACAGTCAGAAGATAGGTTGAAAACTTCTTAATTCCATAACACATGGACAGATTTAACCGCAGTGCCAGGATCTCTATCATCGGCCTGGTGCCTTTCTGGTGTCCTGCTATCAAAAGAGAAGGGGAAGGGGAAGCATTTGGGGCAATCCATACTTGTGTATCTAATAGTGGGAAATGGGAGGGGGAGATAAGGTCAGAGTTGTTTCTACCAGTTACCCAGGGCATCTTCAAGGCCACTTGCCCCGGGTGTGAAATTCCAGGAACCTAAATAACTCAGAGTTTCCCACAACGTTGCGACAATCCCAGATTTGATGGTAATGGACTGAATATAGGGAGGGGAGGAATTGGGAACGTTGGATTTGGCTCTTTGTATCAATGAATGGGAACTTCAGATTCTGTCTCACTTTCCTGCGAACATCTTTAGTGAAGTCGAGTGTCTGCTTTCCTGAACGATTATTTTGGGGCAGGTCTGACACACAGTTTCAATTGGGAAACTCTCCTAAACCCTGCCAAGTCCCCAAACCCTAGAGAATTCCTGGAAGCCTTGCACTCAAGACAAATCAGCCATCAACAATCACATAGAGATAAACATCATGTGCATGCCATTCAAAAGAAATAACCATCAAAATCAAAAAGGAAACAAAAAGATCAAAACACTTCCTTACCAGTGATCAACACCTAGACAAGCAGAGATGAAAAAACAAGATTAACACTAAACCAACGATCAAGAAATTAAAAAAAAAAACACCTCACTCAAGGAACTCCCAACTAGACAAAGAAGTTAATAGTAAACAACTGTCTAATCAAGGAACTACCTAGAACACTCTCATCAACAATGATAGTGCAAGCTCTTGAGTAAATCCTACTCTCTTCTAGTACTGATAATGTTGTCTAATTTGGTAATGAAACATTTGCAAGCACACAATCAAGCCCAGAGAGCATGAAGAACCCCACAGTTCAGCTCTGTGTTACAAATATTCTACTCTGTTAGTACCTTCTCACATACCGAAACGAAAAGTATTAGTAGTTTTTGATTTTAGAAAAGAAGCCAATTCTTCAAGTCTAAAGGCAAAAGAAAGTCAAAAATACTTCAGTGAAAACTATTTTTAGCATTTGTTTAAGCTAAGGCTATTTTAACACCAAGCAGCTAGGAAACATTTTATATGTAACAAAAAATGAAGCTAAAAAGTGTGAGTTGGGACTGAACAGCATTTCACATCCATTTGTTTTCCAGGTACCCAGACACAATACTTGGTTGTTTTGCCCTGTTATTGTTAGTTAGACAACTGACAATCTCACTCATTTCTCACATTCAGCAATACATGACTCTAATGGCTAGACTCCAGATCCAAAGGAGAAATTTGTACCACGCATGCGGTAACAGATAACAGTAACAGATAATCAGACTTTGAAGGGAGCTTATAGGTCATCTAGTCCAGTGGTTGCCAACCAGTGGGCTGGGGATCACTGGTGGTCCACAAGAAAATTTTGGTGGTCCGCAGAGAAATGTCACCCAAAGCACCCCTCAAAACAATTAATTAAGGCTGCGCGTACTGCCCACATGGCTCATGGGAACACTTGTGTCGCTTGCATTGCAAACAACACAAGATAGTGAGGGAGGAGGGAAAGGGCAGAGAGGGGGAACTTGCCCAACTTGCCCCACATGCCTCACCTAGTCACCGGGCTGCTTTTTTCCGTTTCTTTCTTCTTCTGCTTTTGACTGGATGCAGGGAAAGGAGCAAAAGTCTTCCTTTCTCTCCCCCAAACTCCACCAGAAATGATTCTTTGGAACCCTTCAAGGCATCCTGCTCCAAGAGGCTGTGCCGGCATGACAAGTTCCACAAAGACTCATTTCTGGAGGAATTTGGAGGAGAGAAAGACAGACTTCTGCTGCTTCCCTTGCATGAAGCCAAAAGTCTCTCTCTCTCTCCCACCCCCCACCCCAAAACGGAACTGGAGATGGTATCCCTGCGATCCCAAATAAAGAATGATTGATCAGTAGGAAAATGGGGTGGGGAATTTTCCTACAGACTTTTTGGGGGATTTCCCCAGGGTCTCTGGTCCGCGGGATTTAAATTGATGAGTTTGGTGGTCCTTGAGGTCCAAAAGGTTGGCGACCCCTGATTTAGTCCAACCCGCTGCACAAGCGGAAACCCTACACCATTTCTGACAAATGGCAGTCCAATTTCTTCTTGAAGGTCTCAAGTGATGATGCTCCCACAACTTATGAAGGCAAGCTGTTCCATTGGTTGATTGTTCTCACTGTCAGAAAGTTTCTCCTTATTTCCAGGTTAAATCTCTCCTTGCTCAGTTTCCATCCATTATTCCTTGCCTGGCCTACAGACGCTTTAGAAAATAGCTTGACCCCCTCCTCTCTGTGGCAGCCCTTCAAATATTGGAAAACTGCTATCATGTCTCCCCTGGTCCTTCTCTTCACTAGACTAGCCATGCCCAGTTCCTGCAACAGTTCTTCATATGCCTTAGTCTCCAGTCCCTTCATCATCCTGGTTGCTCTTCTCTGCACTTTTTCTAGAGTCTCAACATCTTTTTTACAGTGTGGTGACCAAAACTGGATGCAGTACTCTAGGTGTGGTCTTACTAAGGCTTTATAGAGTGGTATTAGTATCTCACTTGATCTCGATTGTATCCCTCTGTTAACGCAATTTAGGATTGCATTAGCTTTTTTGGCTGCTGCTGCACGCTGCTGGCTCATATTTAGCTGGTTGTCCACTAAGACTCCAAGATCCCTCTCACAGTTACTGCTACTGAGCCTGGTAAGAGTGATTGAATACATACATCAAGAAGGAAGAGAGGATATTTAATAATTTGCTAATGATACTCTACTCTACTAGCAAATTATCCTTTATATGTCCCGCACAGGAAGTCCATAACTATCCCTTTTGGTTCATTTCTCTTTCTAATGTTATCTTGCTTTGCAGCCCTATTTTTTTCAAAATACTGTGAGTACTGAAAATCAATTCTCATTCAGGGAATCTTGTTTCCGCCGATAAAAAAACACAATGCTGAATTTGTGTCTGTATCATGAAAAAGGGAGCAATTTTAGCCTTTCCAAAATGTCTCATATCATTAGAGAGCCTTTCTTCTCTCAAAAGCTGTGTACTTCAAAAAGCATCAAGTTAAGTGCTCCCAATTAGACAGAGGCAGTTGCCCGTAGACACTTGACCTCCATCACTAACACCTATACCATTTTTGTTTGGATTTTAAGTGAGCCAGGAAAAGAAATTCAGCATCCAGCATCCCTCTGCATACTGTACTGCCACCATCTTAAAAGGTTGCTTTGTTTCCTGAGATAGAGCTCGTGAAACCCTGAAGCTCGCCTGTTGCTCTCTCGTTTTATATCTTTCTTTCATATTGATAATTCTACCAAGATATGATCAATCAAACAGCTCGCCTGAAGATGACCGGTTTCCTTCAGATATTCCTTAAAAAAAACCCTGGTGATTGATTTGTATTACTTGCTGACTTTCCTTTATTTCTGAAGACCTTCCTTAGCACTGGCGCAGCCTAATAGACTTCAAATCAGAATGCCTTCCATTTGCATAGCCTATCCATCCAGTCAATTGGTTAGTGCTTCAAAAAGATCTAAGCAATGTAGCCCTATTAAACGTCTTCATAAAAAGACTCCACATTCGGCAAGCAAGAATCAATACTGACGGCTGGATCCAGTCATGCATGATAACACTTCATTATTTTTTACGGCAAAGCTGCTAACGAGGTTGCAAAGCTAACACAACTTTTGCAAAATGTACACCGCAACGCCAGGTATAAACAGAGAGGTAATCACAATCTAGTCAGTTACAGCACTGCGAGCAAACTTTGCACATCACTCTCGTAGGAGTGAAAAGACGGAAGCACGTTTTAACCTGAGAAAAATCTCGAAAGAGGAAAACTCAAGAGTTTCCATGAAAATGGCCTCTCGGAGCACAAACTACAATCAAAGAAAACGTAAGAAATGCCCTCTAATTTATGTCTCGCTAATGTTCATTATTTACTCATGACCCATACTTAACACTTTTGTGCCACTATAATTCTGACCTTATTTTCTACGAAAGCCTGGAATTCTGCACAATGATAAAACAGAAAGAAGAGTGGCAATTTCTGTTCCCAAATGGTAATTATTTTGCATTCTCTGCTCCTGGAAAAGGGTAGAAGGTTTCTGTCTGTAGGTTTTCTAGCATCTGGTATTCTGAGAGATGAGCAGAGTCAGAATATCTGAATTACAAAGCACATTAAACCATAGTTTGCTTTTATCGTGGCTTGTAAAAGAAATGTCATTTGTAGGCTCCTGTAAAATGCAAAACGTGATTCACAAAACACAATGGTTGGATTGAGTAAACCCAGTCAATGGGTTTCATGTACTGCACTAAACCAAAAATAAATGGACAAGATTATATTGGAGTATTTTGAATCTGTGTATTGCATGTTGTATTATGAAAGATGGTTTCCGGGGGCCACTGGTAGAAATGCCCCTGAATCTCTGCGTCTCATCCTTTTTGGAATAGCTCAGAATAACAGTATAATAGAATTGGAACCTCAACCCCCCACTCTGGCAGGAGACTCTATACTAGGGGTGTCAAACTTCTGGCCTGTCAGCCGGATGCATCACATGCTGGCTCCGCCCAGTTTAGCGAAGGGCAAAAAAGTGCTGATACGTCACATGATGCCACCATGATGACGTGAGTTTGACACCCCTGCTCTATACCATTCTGGACAAATGACTCTCCGATCCCTTCCTGAAAATCTCCAGTGATAGACGACTCACAACTTTTGGAGACAAGCTATTCACTGCTTAATCGTTCTCACTGTCAGGAAATTTCTCCTTAGTTCTAGGTTGCTTCTTTCCTAACTTTTGGTACGCTATAATCTTTTTGATTTTGATTTTCCACTCTGCAATCTTTTCCACAAAAAAAAAAAAAATTCAGAATATAATAAACTCTACAACCCAGGATAACAGAGCAGACATAATAAATAGAATGACCATGGGTGGACAAAATAACAGTGGGAAGAGGAACAAATTTTGACTTTCTGCCAGCTTCCCCATTGACTTTGCTTATGGGAAGCTGGCAGGGCACACCAGAAATCCTGATCACATGACTGTGGTAGCATAGATATTGTGGGAAAGCACTGCAGTGACCACAGATTTGCTAATACAAGTATCTGAAGTTCCTTGAAATTTCAATCCCATTGGAGAAATGGGTCCCAGATTTTGGATGCATTCTTTAAATTAGCTCATTTGAGATACTTTGATTCAAAAATTGTTCCCCTACGATGCACCATTTCTTCCAATTGAAGATTATGAACAGAGAAACAGGCAGGAGAGTTTTGTAGGAAAGAAAAAAAAATGTTTATACTTCTTGAAGAATGGAATAGAATAGAATAGAATAGAATAGAATAGAATAGAATAGAATAGAATAGAATAGAATAAGCTTTATTGGCCAAGTGTGATTAGATACACAAGGAATTTGTTTCAGATGCGTAAGTTCTCAATGTACATATTAATATTTTTGTAATATTTTTTATTCCAAATGAAATAACATGGTAGTAGAACTGATGTTCAGCTTTCCATAATTAAAGGAGGGTTGGCATATATAACTCAATGTACTTCCTATTTTTCCACTTCAGAAATTGTTTCAAAAATAAACTCAATAAATATACTTTAGCATAACAATATTTCCATAAAGGATAAGCTTATTTATATACAATGCTTCAGAAGCCTTCTTTTAAAAATGGACAGGTTCACACATAAGATTAATTCACCTATTACTATTCTGGAACTTTTTGACTTAGCATGCCACGTGAAATATGTAAACCAAAATCCTGGCTTAGCATTATACAAGTCACTATTATGAATCTTTCACAGGAATCTCTGCACTTTGTAACTCTTTTGCTGCAAAATGCTGTGTTATATCACTAGATTTGCTGGATCAGCTTGCACCTACTGCCGTCATTGATCTCCCGTCGCCCAGTGCGCTCCCATAGGGCGGGCCTTCTCGGGGTGCCGCTGGCTGGACCGCTGGCGACACTGAGGGTGCGAGCCTTCTCCTTGGGGGCACCCTCCCTCTGGAACGAATTGCCCCCAGAGATGAGGACCATCCCTGACCTTTTGGCCTTCCGGCGCGTATTGAAAACATACCTATTTCATCAAGCCGGTGTGGCCTAGGGTTTTATAGGGTTTTAAATTGGTTTTAATTGGTTTTAGCCTTTTATACTCTCGATTGAGTTTTTATCTTTGAGCCACTTTATTTAATCTTTTTTAATTGTTTTTTAAATATTGTATTTGCACTGTGTTTTAACTTTGGCTGTACACCGCCCCGAGTTCCTGCAGGGAGAGGGGCGGTATAGAAAACTAATAAATAAATAAATACATACATACATACCCACAAATGGTCATTGTGAAGCTAAAAAGTGGGGGTGACTACCCAGCCCTCAACCTCTAACACTGCTGTATACCTTGACTTACAGCCACTATTATGTAATATATAGCCAGTTGCTTAGCAACCATTCAAAGTTACAACAAACACTGAAAAAATTATGACCATTTCTCACATTTATGATTGTCACAACATTCCCTTGGACACATGCTCAGAATTCAGGCATATGGCAACTGGCATGTATTTACAATGACTGTAATGTCCCAGAGTCATGTGATCCTTATTTATGACCTTCCCAGATGGCTTCTGACAAAGAAAGTTAATGGAGAGTGCCAGATTCACTGTACGGCCACATGATTCACTTAACAGCCAAAAAGGTCATAAAATCAGGCTTGACTCACCATCTTGTTTAGCAGTGGAAATTCTGGTTTCGACTATGGTTGTAAATTGAGAACTACCAGTACCTGCAGTGACAAATTATGCTGCTGTGGTTAAAATGTATACAGATATTCTAATACAGGGGTCTCCAACCTTGGCAACTTTAAGACTTGTGGACTTCAACTCCCAGAATTTCCCAGCCAGCCATTCCCCATATATTTCACCTACGTATATACATGTACAATCAAACATGCTTCACTCCAATTCTAAGGAATTAAATGAATGACTATGAATGCCCATGAGCTGAATCACATATTATACCTGGCCTAAATTCCCAAATGCTTCTTTCATTTTTGCAGATCTTTTACTAATTCACTTTTGTGCAGGGGGAGGAAAAATCTAATCAATTCATACTATTAAACAAAAGAAGAAGAAGAAGCAACTTAGTGAACTATGGCTCCGTCGTTTGTCATGGACAAATATCAGATTTCTGGGAAAGCAACTTGAAAAATCAGTAGCTTCCTTTTGGGAAAATAGTCATTTATTTATTAGAGAGGATTCCCTGCCATTTCAGTCATACAATTCAAAGTGTCTTGTAGCATCATCTGGAATACATAGATTACATAGATCAGTATTGATCGAATACTGGAATACATCTGGAATACATAGATCAGTATTGATCAAAACCATGCAAAATCATTACTATCAGCACAAATTCAACATAATGATCATAATGGTGGTAATATCATGAAACTGTCATGTAACATCACCTTGACTCAGTTCAGGGGCATATTTCATCCAGTTCCCAAATTGTACATTTAAAACACACACACACACACACACACAAACCCTCTTATATGTGCTACAAAAGCCCTATTTTTTATTTGCCTCCCTGTATATTCAGAGCATTTGGAAGAAAAATCACCAAAGAATAGAAAAGGAAAAATCTGTAAGGATAAGTGTGCAGAAGAGGATTTAGAAGACAGCAGATGACAAACTGAACACGAACAAAATAAAATACCAAATCTTTTCATGTATACACAAGCTTATCACTTGTATGACAGCAGGATAATCCTGCTGGAAGAAAAAGGCTGCAATAACTGACCTACTCCTATTTATTTATCCTGTTTTTCCTTTTTAAAAAAAATTCCCTCCCACCATGGACTTTGTACCAAAATAATCCCAAAATTCCAGTTGAGAGATCTCAAAAAATAAGAAGCACAATCCTAGGAATCTTTACTCAATGCATCTTTACGCATACAGTATTTAGTGGGGCATTTCCAGATATTCATCTGCAAGACTGCACTGACTACAGTGAACAATTTAGTTCTAAATAAATATACTAAATATAGCAGTGTCAGTTCTTCAGGTTATAAAACCAAGATCAAAAAGGATCATTTAAGTTTTATTATGACATCAAGATACTCCTGTTCTGTTTCTGAAGACAATGCCAATATTTTAATTTTGTGTACATCTAAATTCATGAAGAGGGCAGAATAGAAAGCTGACACATATGCATGCAAACTGCATAAATGCTTTTTGAAAATTAAAAACTGCACTAATATTTATCGTAGTTGATCAGTGTAGCATCTGTTCCTTGCTTTGGGTTAGATGAAGCTGAATTACATCAAGTGGAATGCTTGTAGAATTATACTAGAAAGTTTTGATTGATCAAGGCTCAGAGGTATCTTTCACTTTCTTAATGTTCGCACGTCTCAGCTTAGCTATGGTAATATGTGGAATTGAAACAATATAAGTGTGCTGTGTTATCAAAGGAAGCAAAACATTCCTAAGAGAAGAAAGAAGCTAGCTCATTGTTCTGCTCAAGATTCCCTAAATATAATAATACATTTTCCATCTGTTTTTTTCTGAGTTTCCAAACACTGTCTATGAAAAAAAGCCAGCTTTGATGTATCCAATTTAAAATTGTCAACACTGCATTTTACAATAGCACTTAGACTTATATAGTACTTCACAGTGCTTTACAGCCCTCTCTAAGCCGTTCAGAGTCAGCATATTGCCCCTAACAATCTGGGTCCTCATTTTACCCAGCTTTGGAGGATGGAAGGCTGAGTCAACATTGAGCCTGGTGAGATTTGAACTGCAAAATTGCAGTCAGTCGACAGTCAGCAGAAGTAGCCTGCAGTACTGCATTCTAACCGCTGCGCCATGGCTTTTATCCATCTTGCTCTTTTTTTTTCATAAATTATAAAACCACAATTTTTGGTTTAATTTAGGGTTTAATTTATGGGAGGAGAAGAAAAGTCAAGATGGAGCCCTCAACCACACAATGGAAAGCTTTGCCCCATCTTTTATGTGCACTGTGTAGTGCAATAAAATACAGGCATGACAGGGGTTTTATTGTCACAGATGCCATCTCGATGTTTTTAACCCCTTTCCCACAGACACTCTTGCTGGGAATGTTCCCAAAACATACCAAGCTTAACATTAATGAGGAGTAAGAAGTTTCCTCATGGGGTTGCACTGCTGCTGCTACCTACAAGGTATCTTCAGTCCTAGCCAATATCCCATCTACTCACACACTTTTTGTGGAAATGTGACGGGTTGTTACTTTTATGAAAATATGAGCCCTCGTGGTGCAACGGTTAGAGAGCAGTATTTCAGACAAACTCTGCCCACAGCCAGGAGTTTGATCCTGACTGGCTCAACATTGATTCAGCCTACCATCCTTCAGCAGTCAGTAAAATGAGGAACCAGATGGTTGGAGCAATATGCTGACCAGTGGTGGGACTCAAATTTTTTTACTACCGGTTCTGTGGGCGTGGCTTGGTGGGTGTGGCAGGGGAAGGATACTGTAAAATCTCCAGTCAGAGGTGGTATTTGCTGATTCTCCAAACTATTCAAAATTTCCACTACCAGTTCTCCAGAACTGGTCAGAACCGGCTGAAGACCACCTCTGATGCTGACATTTTAAACTGCCCACAGAGTTCTGTAAAGCACTATGGGGTGGTATAGAAGTCTTAAGTGCTATTGCTATGGCTATAATTTTAAAAGAAGGAAAAGAAGCTCAACTGTGCCAATAAAGGAGAAAAATTGTAGTTCAGGGTTGAAATGAGGGACCTTGAAATTTATTCTTGGCAATCTCCAGTCAGACAAGACTATGAAAAACAGGTGTGAATCATGATGGTTCACTGTCTATATAAGCTAGTTCTAAGAAGCTGAAATCTTGATGCAGATCAGTGGTGGGATTCAAAATTTTTTACTACCAGTTCTGTGGGCACGGCTTGGTGGGCATGACAGGGGAAGGATACTGAAAATCTCCATTCCCACCCCAATCCAAGGAAAAGATACTTTAAAGTCTCAATTCCCTCCCTGCTCCAGAGATTTTTACTTCAAAATCTCCAATCCCACCCCACTCCAGAGGAAGGATACTGCAAAATCCCATTTCCTCCCCACCCCACTAACCTGCTTTCCAGCTCCCTTCTCCTGTGCAGGGCAACCAAAGAAGACCCAGCCAATCAACTGGAACTTGGGAGGCAGAGAATAGATGAGGGTGGGGCCAGTCAGAGATGGTATTTGCCATTTCTCTGAACTACTCAAAATTTCCACTACTGGTTCTCCAGAACTGGTCAGAACCTGCTGAATACCACCTCTGATGCAGATCCATCTGGGAAGGAGCTGGTTATGTATTGGATTTTATGGAACCCATCTGCCAGTATCTCTTTGGGGTTTCCTGAACGGCAGGAGAGGGTATAAGGTTGTTCTTTGTCTCCTTGCAAATTTGATTATGTTCTTGAGTGTTCTTTTATTCTATCTTCAGTTGTGTTACATTCTTTGGGATTCTTGAAAATTCTTTCATTGCTCTACCATGTTAATCTATTTGTTTATTTTTTTACACTGTCATAAATAAAGCCTCAAGTATTTATGCTAGAGCCAGTTTGGTTCTGAGGTGGTTAGGACACCAGGTTAGAAACCAGAAGACTGTAAATTCTAGTCCTGCGTCTAGTTGTGTCTAGTTTCTAGAGACAAAGCCAGCTGGGTGATCTTGGGCCATTCATTCTCTATCAGCCCTAGATGGAAGCGAGGGTAAGCCACACTATCTGTCTTCCTGTCTGTCTATATACTGGGAACAGAGCAATACAAGCGAACAAAAACACTGAACAGAGAATGGCAGAATCTAATAAACTTCAGTGGACCTCACCCTTGGTACCAGTATATTTTATGGAAATTGTATTTCAAAATCATTCTGTGAAAAACCTGGGGAAATACTCACCTGACACATAGGTCTACAAATGAGTCGGTTGTTAATGGATTATTCATGAAAATTTGCTAGGCAAGGATAGTTAGGGAAGATGTCCCTAGGGTCTAATTTTATATACTGAAAAGTTAGCAATATTACTTCATAATGAAGCTAGAACAGAAAATATAAGCATAAAAAGCAAGTAAAATGACATAGCATTATCAGGTATATATATAATATAGTTAGTGAACCAGATTAGGGATGAATGTATTTAAGATAATGCAGTGATTAGCTCTGTAATAAAGAGGATACAGATTACTTCTGTGAACATGTGCTAAAATAAAAATTTGTGTAATTTCTCTCATTTTCATTAGCAATTCATCAATAAAGCATTCAGAATTTCTTTTTGTACCTCAATTCTGATGCCAAAAGCATTCATCAAGCAATACATTTTCTTACATTCGTCCACATTGTCTTTCTATTCTAAAACCAAACCAATACAATTTACACTAATTCATAAGGCTGCTCCCTTAATGTTTTTTTAGCCTTGATATTTCAATATAGTACAGCTTGCGACCCCATTCTTTTGTTTCCATCATCTTCAGCCACCTAAGAAAATCCTCTTAAAACACTGTTCTTCCCTTCTTTTATGTGTCTTTGTTCTCACATATTCTGAATTTCTTTTAAGTGTCTCAGATAGTCAACATGAATAATAGTCAGGGTTGATGGGAATTCAGGTATAAAACAAGTAGATAACATTATGTTTCTTGCTACCCTCTCACCCCCCAAAAAATCATCTATAAAATTCTCCTTTTCATATGCAGTTAATTCTAAATTTGAATGTTCTCAATAAGTGGTTGTTGTTGTTGTTAGTCGTGAAGTCGTGTCTGACTCATCACAACCCCATGAACAACATTCCTCTAGGCCTTCATGTCCTCTACCATCCCCCGGAGTCCATTTAAGCTTACGCCGACTGCTTCAGTGACTCCATCCAGCCACCACATTCTCTGTTGTCCCCTTTTTCTTTTGCCCTCAATCTTTCCCAGCATTAGGCTCTTCTCCAGTGAGTCCTTCCTTCTCATTAGGTGGCCAAAGTATTTGAGTTTCATCTTCAGGATCTGGCCTTCTAAAGAGCAGTCAGGGTTGATCTCCTTTAGGACTGACCAGTTTGATCACCTTGCAGTCCAAGGGACTTGCAGGAGTCTTCTCCAGTATCATAGTTCAAAAGCCTCAATTCTTTGGCACTCAGCCTTCCTTATGGTCCAACTTTCATAGCCAAAAATGGTAAGAATGCATAAATCCTAACATTATTGCCTTTTTGAAGGGTAATGATCCATATTGGCTGAGGAATTCTGGGAGTTGAAGTCCACAAGTTTTAAATTTGCCAAGTTTGGAGACCCCTGATCCAAATTATAAGTTATTCTTAGTGTTCTGCATCTGGTCCAGCCTCAAATTCTATCTGCTTCCAGTTCAAAGTATCAACTTGCAGAAAATCCTGGAACCAGAAAATCATTGTTGGCTGAGGATGGAACACAATGCCTTGGAATTTTCTAGAATGTTATTGGAATGTTAAATTTTGTACATGCTGTACGTAATACAGTATGTGCTTTACTTCTTCCATTCCACTTATCTTTAGTTTGTTCGACCTGTCTAGCTGTAAAAAATGATTGGGCTTTTGAGATGCCATTTGCCCATAGTTACTAAACACCTGCAATAATCAAGGCAAAATTATAGGGGAAAATGAATCATTTTCCACATAATTGCAACTACAGAATTTGATCGTTAGTGAGAGGTCCTTAGGATTAAAGAAGCTTAGCGTTAATGACATTAGCGAACAGATATACTGAATTACTGTTTATTTAAAACTAATAAATTTGTATACCAATAAATTTTAATGTTAGTATCATAGTACATATGGACATCAAAAGCATACACCACCCTAAAAAGATGGTCCCCACCAATCTCCCCAATTATAACTAAAGTAATAAATATAAATTATCAATAATTTAAATGAGTTCTTATGCAAAGTCATCCAAGATAGCAGTGCCCTCGTATGAGTGCTCTAAGTAAGAACATTAGGTATTTATTTAAATGATTTCATTCAACCACCCACTCAACATACAACTCAGGGTGATATATGACTAAAACAACATTATTAACAAATAAAATATAATAAATTTATTAATTCATTTATCATTTTAAAGATTTATATTGCCACCCTTCTTATGAACTCACAAGACATAAAGCAAATGACACCCAAGACAAATCAACAACTCAAAATAATCAGTCCTGACAGGTTTATATAGCCTCAACCCAATGCTTGGGGGAGAAACCAGGTCTTCTAAGTAGCCAACATTGGGACCACTTAGCCCTTGGGAGAAAATATTATTCCAGGCATAGCAGATGAGCAGAGCCATCTTCTGTGTCCAGTGAGATGACATTGCTTAAATTATGAGACCTAGTTTATGCCAACCATACTGGATTTTACTGGACAGGTAGAGATAATTATTAGTATCAAGCAGTTTTGCAAATAATCAGTTCCTATGCCCTGAAAGGCTTTAAAGAAAACAAACAGATCTTAAATTTCATCCAGAACTCACTCACAACTGTAGCAATATATAATTGTACCAATCTGTACAGGTGCATTGTAGAGTAGCTGTAGCTTTCAAATAGTTTTTAAGGGCATCATCAAGTAGCTTTCATTGCAACAATTCAGACAAGAGATGACCAAGATACAATTACAAATAGGTTTTCCCAAGGGTACAGAAGATAGATTTGAGCAAAGACTCCCAGACTCACAGCTACCAATGTTCTTCAAGCAGATGTTGTGTCTAAAAGCACAACGAACTTGTACAATGGCTTCTCAGAGGAAATGCAATCCTATTCCTAATCCAAGATTGAGAATTTCTGGGTATAGAAAACCTCAAAATTCATAGCCGCTCAGTCTTGCTGGGGTTGAGGCTGTTCCTCTCAATTCATAGCTTTCAGATACTAAGTCAGAACCTTGATCATTTTGCTCAATCAGGAGTGAAGATATTCCCTGGGCATAACCAGTGTGGTGATGATACTTAACCTCATGCCAATGATCTCATTCAACATCTTCAGGTAGATATTACACAGGAGAAAGGAGAGAATTGATGCCTGACACACCTCACAAAAAAGCCTCAAGGACTAGACCTTTTCCCCATTAATTCTGACAGGAACTGGTCCTGGAAGACAAAGGAGAAACATCACAAATCTATGTCACCCACATATGGAAGGGGACCATGGACTATATAGTAACAGATAACAGATAATCAGAGCTGGAAGGGACCTTGTAGGTCATCTAGGCCAATCCCCTGCACAAATGGGGGACCCTACACCATTTCTGACAG
Organism: Bungarus multicinctus; assembly: GCA_023653725.1. NCBI lineage: Eukaryota > Metazoa > Chordata > Lepidosauria > Squamata > Elapidae > Bungarus > Bungarus multicinctus. Next base: position 37,933,577 of record CM042834.1, read on the forward strand.
TTGGGAGTCCAATCTTTTCTTGAAGGGTGTGAATGGATGTGACCAGGAAAAACACCATATTTACATTTAATTCAAAGTAACTTTAGTTAAAAGTAATGATTCTTTACTCATATATTCAAAAGTCAGCTTGGTGTGGAGGTTAGAAGCACCAGAGTAAGAATCAAGGCGGCATCAATTCTACCCCTGCCTTAGGTACTAAGGCAATTGGGTGACTTTGGGCCACTTACTCAGCTATAGGAAGCAGAACAGCAAACTATTTCCAAAAAATTTCCCAAGAGAATAACAGGGATTTCTCCAGATAGTCACCAGGAGTTGATTTTATTGTACTGATGGGAGAACCCTAAAAGATGGTGTCAAGGTAGCACCTGTTATTAAGAGCTTCCTCTAAAGCAGGGATATCAAACTCAATTTCATTGAGGGCCACATCAGGGTTATGTTTGACCTCAGGGGGCTAGAGTGGGCATAGCCAGGGTAGGTGTGGCCAGATCGATATCATTCATGTCGAAGGGTGTCTTTGATGGCCCGAGCACTCTGCCAGCGAAAACAGGCTCCCGAGCTCCGTTTCCAACTGCAACAGCCTCCTGCAACCCTCTGCCAGTGAAAACAGAGTCTGGAAGGGCCACACTCAGGCCTCATGAGCTGTTTTCAGCTGCGATGGCCTCCTGCAACTTCTGCCAGGGAAAACGCAGCTCGGGAGGCCCTCCTGAGCTCTGTTTTCACTGGCAGAGGCATCGTGGGCTGGTCCTTTGCTGTTTCCAAGGCAACCCTGTAGACCAGATCTAAGCACTCCGTGGGCCAGATCTGGCCCCCCGGACCTTGACTTTGACACCCCTGCTCTAAAGTTAAATTACCACCAAAGTACCATAAACATGATTCTGTTAGGTTTTATTCCAAGGATGGCTGAAAAACACCACTATCCAGTTCAATATCTTCTGAACTGAGAGATACACTTTGCCTTTGTACTCCAAAAATGAATGGTGTGATCAGGAAAAACACTATATTTACATTAGTTCAAAATACCTTTAGTCAAAAGTAATTATTCTTTACTCATATATTCTGAAGCATTTGCTTTTATCAAATTTATTTTATTTTCATTTTTATTCTTGTTCTGGTGGAGACCTGTATTTTTACTATGGGGAAAAGGAAAAAGAGGCAACACTCACATTCTGCTTCTCAGGTTTCAAGACTGATTTGAACACACACACACAAACACATACGCACACTCAAAACTACTGGTGAACAAGAATGCTAGGATGTAGGCATGTTGATTCTTAAAAGTCGGCATGAGAATGCAGCCTCTTGGTCTTTGAATGTCAACATTCAATCATATACATTAAACATATGTTTGCTCATTCACCAATGATTCACACAGAAATCTTTAACCCTTTCTGGAGTCTAAAGCTTTCCAAAACAGGAGTCTGGATGTTCAGAGGTTGCCCAAGATTTAAATCAATTTAAATAATTAGCTTTTAAAACACAAATAGTTAAATAATCTAACTCAGGCCTGTCAAACTCCTGGCCTGCAAGTCAGATGTGCCACGTGCTGGCCACTATTTAGCGAAGGGGGGAAAAGTCTCAATACATCATGTGACGCCACCGTGACATGAGTTTGACACCCCTGATCTAACTCAATGCCACTCCTATCAAAATTCAATGCACTGCTACAATATTGGAGTTTACTGGAAATGAAAATCATATTCCAAATGTGAAAAAAAGTGTATCTACTACTCAGACAAAGTCAGTAAAACTAACAACGTGCTTCATATTTGAAATTTATCTATCTGCTACACAAAGGACTTTTCTTATAAGAAAACAAAACAAAATTCAGTACGTATAACTGGATGGTAGCTATTCCAGTGTCTACTTTGATACAAGTACTTGTCCCAAAAGTGCTGAATGATCAACTAATTGCATTCAGTTCTCACAATCACTCCAGATTTTCCATTTTGATTCAATTTTTAAAGGAGAAAGGCCATGTGGAAATTCATTCTCTTTTACAAAGCCCAGAATGTACCTTTAAAAATTGTGATTAGCATTCATCTGTCATTCAAGGAAGATTTAGAGATATTTTGAATATTTTAAAATGCATGGGAGAGAAATATGAAAAGCAGATTATGAAGTCAAGGAAATTTGTATCTGTTGGATTTTGTTAAAACGTAGACCTAAAGAAAAAAAACTGAGATATTCACTACAATTTCTCATTAGCCATTTCAGTTTTTAAACTAAAATTTAAGTAGCTAAAATCCTTTGACATAGACTGGAATATTTCACTTAAATCATCAACTTCAAATATTGAAAATTACTTACCAAGGACATAGTACTTACTTTCTACTACTAAGGAAATCCACTTAAAAGTAAGAAATACTACTGGGATTTAAGGTGTTTATTTTTTATATTACATATGTAATAATATATGATTAAAATAATATATTTATTAATATATTTAATACATAAATTTTATAGAGGCCTGAATTAAACTGTTATATTAGAGCATAAGAACATTGTTTTTCTTACACCTAATTATAATAGATCTTAAATACATCTCTACAATGATTGTGGCAAATATGCCACTTTTGTATTTGGCGCGCAGGGAATCAGAGACAGAGGCAGAGCTAAGGCTAACAGACTTTATTTTGCCACTTAGTAACCTCAGCCGACTTGCCGCCGCTTGAATCGGCTGCCGGCTGACAGGAGCGAACAGCTGAGCTCGCTTGACAGCTCTCTTTTTATAGCGAGCTGTCAAGCGGCTCAACCAATCAGAGGCTGCTCCGGTTCCCACTTTAACAGCTACAACACCCCTTCCCCCCGGTAATGCGCATGCATAGCACTCCAGATAGGCAGGCTGGCGCCGCTTTCTTTTGGATCTTCGCAGTGTGGCTGGCGCCGTCGACGGAAAAGGATCAGCCCGGGCGCTGCTGTCTACAGTCGATGCTGGAACCTTTCTCGGGCTGGTTCCTTCGGTCAGCCGGGCGTCTTCCTTCGGCAGCAGGAAGGTCTCGTTGGATGGCAGGGTCCTCGCAGCTGCAGGTGAAGCGTCTCTTGTGGGTAAGTCTCTTGCGAGCAGCCATTGTTTGGGAGGTGGGTCGTTTTCATTGATCCCGGCTGCTTCGTTGGTATCTAGGGGTGGACCAGCAGGAGTCTTCCATCGGCTTCTCAGCTGGTCCACATGCCGGCACCACAGTCTTCCATTGGTTAATTGTACTCTGTAAGACTTTGGGCCTGCTATTTTCTCTACCCAGCCTGGCAGCCATAGGGGATTCCCAGCATAGTTTCGGGCATAGACTGGGTCCCCTAGATTAAAACCCCTTGATTTGCTATGGGAGTCTAGGGGCGTGCTAGGAGCATAGGTTGGGTGAAGTCTGTCCAGCATTGTCCTTAACCTCCTTCCCATCAGGAGTTCTGCTGGGGATAGGTTAGTCTGGGCATTTGGAGTGGTATGTTGTGTTAGGTGGTATAGGGTTATCCTTGCAGACCAATTTTCCCCAGTCATTCTCCCCAGGGCTTCCTTTGCTGACCTTACAGCCCTTTCTGCCCTCCCATTAGCTGTTGGGTGGAAAGGAGAAATTAGGGCATGTCTGATGCACCTCTGGGCTAAGAACAGTTCAAAGGGAGAGGAAGTAAATTATGGGCCATTATTTGATACCAGGGTGTCAGGATACCCATGTGTCCCAAAAAGGGCATCAAGCACCCTGGTGACTTCATCAGTGATAGTGGGCTTAAGAAGAGCTAATTCTACCCATTTGGAGTAGGAATACAACTTGGAAGGATTTACCTTGGAATGGTCCTGCAATGTCAATGTGGACCCTGGACCAAGGAGTGTTTGTATCCTCCCATTCACTAGTAGTGGCAGCCGGGGGTGCAGGTCATGATAATTGGCATGCTTGGCAGCCCTGTACCTTTCTGGCAATTGCCTCATCAATCTCTGGCCACCAGACACAGCTTCATGCTAGGACCTTCATCCTAGTGATGCCTGGGTGCCCCTTGTGTAGAACATCTATAATACGAGGTCTTAGGTCCCGAGGGATGACCACCCTATTTCCCCACAGCAAACAGCCCTTTAGTACACTCAACTCTAGATGGAGAGCTGTGAAAGGGCGGAGATCCACTGGCACAGGGCCCTGGGCCACCCCCACCTCATCCAGTCCAAAATTTTATTCAGGTGGGGGTCCTTGGAGGAGGAGTGAGCGTTGTCATATGCATTCAGTGGTAATTGCAGATCCTCAATTAGGAAAGTAGTTGCTGTGGGTGCTGGGTCTGTTACATAAATAGGTAATGGGCATCTGCTTAATGCGTCTGCATGAGCTACTTGCTTCCCAGGTTTATAAAGCAATTTGTAATTGTATGCTGATAAAAAAATGGCCCACCTAGTCATTCTGGGAGACATAATTTGTGGGCTGGGCTTATCCCCTGCTAATATACCAAGGAATGATTGGTGATCTGTGACTAGCTCAAAATGGTGGCCGTACAAGTATTCATGAAATTTCTTAACTGCAGCTACTGCAGCATGGGCCTCTTTGTCAATTTGGGCGTAATTTCGTTCTGTTTTAGAAAGTGTCCTTGAAAAATAAGCTATAGGGGCTTCTTGCCCATTGGATAGTCTGTGCCCCAAAACTGCCCCTATACCATAAGGAGAGGCATCACACACCAGTACCAAAGGAAGGGCCTTGTCAAATTGCATTAGAACAGAATCTGAAGAAAGTAGGGTTTTGACAGCCTTAAAAGAGGCTTGCTCCTTTGTTCCCCATGACGCTACAGTATTACAGTCCAACAATCTGTGTAGAGGTTCAGCTATGGTGGCTTTGTGAGAAGGAATGAACTGTAAAAATTAAGTAAACCAAGAAAAGCCTGTAACTCAGTCTTATTTGTGGGGGTTGGAGCATCTTGGATAGCTTTGACTTTAGATTCAATTGGATGAATTCCTGAAGAGTCAATGTGATAACCCAAAAAATCAATTTGTGAAGTAGCAAAAATGCATTTTTTCTTATTAAGTTTGAGTCCCGTATCTTGGAAACATTGTAAGACTTTTTGCAATCTTTGTAAGTGTTCCTGAGGGCTATCTGAAACAATAAGAATGTCGTCAAAATAGGGAATGACCCCTGGTATGTTGTAATCTTTCCATAATTGATTGGAAAATACCAGGGGCTACACTAACTCCAAATTGGAGGCGTTTGCACTTAAAGGCTCCCCTGTGCGTTATAATGGTTTGCGCCTGTGCAGTTTGTTCATCTACTGGGAACTGTTGGTACGCTTGTGCAATATCAAGTTTTATAAAAATGGAACTTTTGCCCAGGCTATGTAACAAATGTTGTATAATGGGCACTGGATATGCGTTGGGTTGAACCTGTTAATGGTCGACTTGTAGTCTGAGCAAAGGCGAATTGAACCATCTTGTTTAAGGGGTATAACTATGGGTGTTTCCCATTTGGAGAAATCAATGGGTTCTAGCACTCCTTGAGCTATCAGTTTTTCCAATTGAGCATCCACTTTTGCATGTAAGGCCAAGGGAATTCTCCTTGGTTTTAGTCTTATTGGAGTCACTTGAGGATCTATGTTTAGAGAAATGGGTGTGCCATTATAGCAGCCAAGCTTGCCATCAAAAACTTCTGAAAAGTTAGTAAGTAGTTGTTCTAAATTGTGTTAATAGCATTTATGCCAGTTACTTGCAATCCTAGGGAATTGAACCAGTCCAACTCTAGCAAGCTTGGCAGGTGCCCATTTACTATAACTAGAGGTAAAAGTCCATTAAAATGATGGAATTGTATGTGGAACTTGCCTGTCCTGATGACTGGAATCTTCTGTCCCTGGTAGTCTTTCAAGGCTAGCTTGCAGGGTATCAGTTGTTGTTTGGTGATGTCTGGAACCAGCTGCTTCAGGGTGTCCCAGGACAGGATGGAGAGGGAGGAACCTGTGTCCACCTCCATGTGGCATGGTTTCCTTCTAAAAGAAGATTGACATTTATTTTATTAATATTAAAACAATTAGGTAGTGACTCAGCTCTGGGATATACTTTGGTAACTGCAAAGCAATCCTCTTTGGTTCTGAAGGTTTTTGTTGGCATATGGTTTGGTAGTGCCTGGTTCATGTTTCTTTCAGCTTGGCAAATTCTTGCCAGGTGTCCCTTCTTTTGGCACTTTAAACAAACCATGTTTCTAAAGCGGCAAGTGGCTCTAGGGTGGTTTCACCCACAGCTGAGGCAGATGCTTTGTGGTATGCTTTGTCTTCTCTCAGCTGGGTTGTTTTTTCGTTGTGGAAGCTGAGGCATTCTTAGATGGTTTACTTCTTCTTCCTCTTCTTCGCCGTACTGGGTTTCGAACGTGTCTTCATAGTGAATAGCTGTATTTGTTTTGAGCCCCGGGAAACTATTAGAGTTTTGAATTTCAGCCGCGGATAGGTTTGACAGCTTCGCAGCTTGGGCTTCCTCGATTGCCTGCTTCAGGCTGAGGTCTGTTTTTGCTAGGAGACGTCTCTGTAGCCACAGACCAGTTGATCCAGAAGCATGTCATCGAGGTGGTCCCTGAATCCGTATTGAAGGGCAGCTGATCTGAGTGCTGCCATGTATTCGTTGACGGATTCTCCCTCCGCTTGTGTTCTTCTTCGGAATGCGTGGCGGCGCGTGATGCGGGAAGGTCTGGGAGTGTAGTGATTGCTGAGGACTTCTTGAAGTTCTTCCCAGGTGACCTCTTTTACTGTCTGCGGAGCTAGTAGAGCCGTGGCGGTGTTGAAGACAGCGGCTCCGCAGAAGCTTAGGAAGTAAGCCTTCGTTCTGTTCGCGGGTATGTCAGTCAGGTTGGCGGCATCCATGACAGATCCGAAGCGATTGATGTAGGATGTCCATGTCTCTGCCGCTGGCTGGAATGGAGGGAAGTTTGGAGGTGCCGCCATCTGGGTTAGCTTTATGGCAGTCTAGTTAGCGCTCTTAGCTCAGTGACTTTAGCAGCTCTTTTATCGCTTCAGCTCTTTGCGACTTTCAGCTCTTTTTGCCTCAGAATGTCTCACTTCGCTAACATCCCACCCTTGTCACCAGTTTTGTATTTGGCGTGCAGGGAATCAGAGGCAGAGGCAGAGCTAAGGTTAACAGACTTTATTTTGCCACTTAGTAACTTCAGCCGGCTTGCAGCCGCTTGAATCGGCTGCTGGCTGACAGGAACGAATAGCTGAGCCCGCTTGACAGCTCCCTTTTTATAGCGAGCTGTCAAGCAGCTCAGCAAATCAGAGGCTGCTCCGGTTCCCGCTTTAACGGCGGACTGGAATGAAGACTGTTAGCTACAACAGCCACCACTGATTGTGACCATTTTTTCCCATTTGCATCATTATATTCTGTAACGTTTTCTAATTAGTTAATTTCAAAGCAGACATAAAATTTGTATTTTATGTATATATAAACTATGACTGGAGATTACCAATGTTGGAGACATCATCCTCATCCACATGCTCAGAGGTGGTATTCAGCGGGTTCTGACCAGTTCTGGAGAACCGGTAGCAGAAATTTTTAGTTTGGAGAACTGGCAAATACCACCTCTGACTGGCCCCGCCCCCATCGATTCTCTGCCTCCCGAGTCCCAACTGATTGGCTGGGTCTTCTTTTGTTGCCCTGCACAGGAGAACAGAGCTGGAAAGCAGGTTAATGGGGTGTGGAGGTAATGGGATTTTGCAGTAACCCTCTCCTGCCACGCCCACCAATCTATGCCATGCCCACCAAACCATGCCCATAGAACCGGTAGTAAAAGAATTTGAACCCCACCACTGCAGATGCTTCTTTCATAATGCAGAACAGAGAAGGAGGGATCACCTATTGTCCTACTTTCCAGGTCTGGAATAACCAAAGGCCAAATTCCCTTGGGATGGTTCATGCTAATTATCCGTGATATTGTTTCCAGAGGCCATAAAGTCCTCTGCTTTTTGATAGTTTCATAGATAATGTAAATTCTTGTTTACATTACTTGATAATGTTGTTTACTCCCTTCTCTTTCCATTTTTGCTTGCCTTTTGTCTCATTTTTGCTGGTTAACAGAATAAGAGAGTTGGAAGAGATCTTGAAGATCTTTTAGTCCAACTCTCTGCTCAAGCAAGAATCTCTTGTCATTTCAGATAAAAGTTGTCCAATTGCTTCTTAAAAACCTCCAGTATTGGAGCATTCACAACTTCTGGAAGCAAGTTGTTCCATTGATTAATTGTTCTGTCAGGAAATTCCTTCTTAGTTCTAGGTTGCTTCTCTCCTTGATTAGTTTCCACCCATTGTTTCTTGTCCTGCCTTCAAGTGTTTGTTGATGTGTAATAAACAAGCAAACATTGAGCTATATTTTTTTTTGCTAATTGAACTGAGCTTTGTGTATGCTTGCTCTGATATAGGGATTGATTGGGGATGTTCAGAGCACCAAATGAAATGGAAATCACCCACAGTAATTTTCCAATAGCCAAAATGTGCTAGTGTTACAATTTCATTTTTAAAAGTTACTCTCTCCAGATTTCCTGTGGTGAGACTGTAAGTAATTCTTAAACTGTTTTGTAAACAACAGGGAGCACATTTAAAAAAAAGCCAACTACCATGCAGTTTACCTGAGTATTTATTATATATTGAACATTGTGTGAAATCAGTAATGAGCTGAGTTCACAGAACAGCCTAATCCAAAATATTATTGCTTGCCTGTGGCTTAATGTATTGTGTGAATTTAGCCAGTCTAGTTGTTTTATAGAGCTTCCAAGCATTTGTGACTTATTCAATAAACCATAGTTAAAATAATTCTAGTCCAAAATCCACTGGAATAGAGCGATAATAAATTTGAATAAATAAATAAATACTTTATTATGATATGAGAACACAGCCTACCCTAATCATGTTAGCTGAACTGAAAATGTAATCTAATATACCCGGCTATAGAAAATTAGCCTAATTTTAAGCACAGTAATTTACTCCAGAGTCATCTGTGGTTTCTAATCATCTGGGAATGGGATAATCAGGGATGCAGATCGCACCTAGATATCCTCGTGGCCTGCCAACTCATGGAGAAGGAATGGTGCTGGCTGAAACAGCCCCCACAATGTAAGGGATCTATACTCAGTGGTGGGATTCAATCATTGTAACAACTGGTTTGGTGAGCGCACGCTTTGCACACACACATGCAGCATTTGAAAACCGCTCATTTTCAGCTCTAAAACTTACCTTCTGCTGCAGCCCCGGTGAGTGAAATAGCTGAGGTGTGGCAATCTGCTGTGCCACTTGAATCAGCTACGCTGCAAAACACGGAAATACAGGACAGATTAGGGCAGGGGTGAGTGGGCAGGGCCAACTAATCACCGGAACTACCGGTTCACTCGAATTGGTCCAAACCAGCTGAATCCTACCTGTCTATACTAGATCCATCTGTTTTGAATCATTGCTGACCCACATGACACATGGGGGATTTGGGAGAAGGGGAATAATATGTTCTCTCCACTGCATCACCTACAACCTGCATGATCTGACTACTATAGGTGAGTAGAGGGAAGCAGCCAATAGGAATTAGGCATATCCTACCTTCCATCACATCAGCTCAATTGCTGCCAAAGCAACACGATTTAAGCAAGGAGCAAGATTTATGTCAGGGGAAGATGGAAAACACCACTTCAATTTCAGTTTGGAAGAAACCCAAAGTCAGATGACCTTGTCTATGGTCCGTGGAAGAATAACGGCTGCTTCATGAAGAGGTGTCATTCAAGAATGGTAAGCCAAGCATCCTCAAACTAGGGTTAGGACCACATGGAGATGTTTCTTCTCTTAGGATTCAAACTCCCTTTTTCCACACAGAAACTTTTTTAAAGCAAAAGCAACAGGATCAAAGCAGGCAGAAGATACATTTCCCGTGCTCTCTCTCTCTCATACACACACACACCACAGTGAGTCCCTGTTGCTATTTAGAAAATAACTGTTAAAACTGAAGCGTTAAACTAGAGATTAAAGTAAAACAGCAATCCTAAACATGCCAACCTAACAGTCTAAACACATCAGAGAAGATATCATTAAAATGGGAGTTAATGTGCATGTACTGCAATGTTGTTCCTTTTTCAGAAATCTAACATGTAAGGACAAAGCTCACCTCTCCTGCTAAATATATACCTTGGTTCTTCTTTGAATCTGTCATGGTTTTCTTTTTCCATGTGACCCTCACTGGAGGAAAGGAAAGAATGGATCTAAAATGCCATGTGATTCCAGGGGCCAATTTCTTTACCACAGTAACCTTTTATTGATTTGTTTGTTTATCCCCATTATTCCTTAGTGGATTCAACACAATATAAATGTAGTACCAAATAATACAATATATTCAAAATTACCTTATAAGCAAAAAATGCTTTAAATCCTGGCACAGAGAACTCTAATCATTCCCAAAAATTCTTCCAGAAAAGCTGCTTTTTTTTTAACCAGCTTTTGGAAGTGTGACGGATAAATAATCAGAAATTGGGCACCTCATAGAACAGAAGTGTTAACATGGGGCCTAGGACAACTCACCATGGCTCACTCACCCTAGTCAACTCGTCCTGGCGATCTTGCCCCATCTGACTCACCTCAGCCAACTCACTGTGGCCAACTTGCCATGGGACAATTTGTCACAAGACTATTCAACGTGAGCTAACTTGAGAGGGACAAGGGAATTGCAATGGGACTTGTCTTGCTTTACGTTTGAACCTTCTTATGTTAGAAGTCCTCAAGATTGGAGGAATTGCACTTCCACTTGTTCCTCTCTTGAGTTGTCCTGCATTGAATTGTCCTGCAATGAGCTATCCCATAGCAAAATGGCCACAGTGAGTGGCCACAGCAAGTTGGAAAGGGGCGAGTTGTCCCATTCCAGTAATGTGTGTTTTCCTAGGGCCACATACAGGTAGTCCTCGACTTACAACAGTTCATTTAGTGACCGTTGAAAGTTAGAATGGCACTGAAAAAAAGTGACTTGTGACCACTTTTCACACAACTATTGCAGCTTCTCAGATGATCAAAATTTGGATGGTTGGCAACTGATCCGTTTTGATGGCGGCCATTTTCCAGGGTCATGTGATAACCTTTTGTTATCTTATTATGAACAAAGTCAATGGGGAAGCCAGATTCATTTAACAACCATGATATCAACTTAAGAGCTGCTGTGATTTACTTAACAATTATGGCACAAAAACTCATAAAATGAGTTTAAAATTCATTTAAAAGATGATAAACTTTAAATTGTAAATATGTTTAACACTTAGCAAAAAAAATTGGGCTCAATTGTGGTTGCAAGTTGAGGACTACTTGTATAGCTGTTCTCACAGCCACATTCTGCACCAACTGAAGCTTCCAGATGCTTTTCAAGGACAACCTAATCCATCTTTAGAGTAGAGATAACCAGGCCATGAGAAGAGCCTATGGAGCACCAATATTTTAAAAATATTTTTGGTTTATATTTAGCATGTCATATAGGTTTTGACTAACATTTCAGAGCCATTATTATTATTCCCATTTCCCAAAGTTACATAAAAGCAAAAAAGGAGTAAAAAATAGTAAGGAGCAATTAAAAGTTTGAAATTAGAAAACAGCTAAAAATCAAAAAATTCACAATATTTTTTCCATACATTTCTATCTTTGCAAATTATTCTAGTTTTCGCTACATCCAGGCATTGCTACATACACTTTTATTTATAAAATATAGAGCCCACCTCAATCTAGCCCTAGAGTGTCTACACACCTTAAAGCCGCCAAGGTTAAGATGCACATACACTGCTTTGGGGGTAGAATTCTTTAAATGTCTCATTTCTCACTTTTTCCAGGATCTCATCAACTCCATCCAACCATGACCACCTTAATTTTCCCCTTCCTTTTGACTCATTTAGCTGTCCTTCATATATCTGATTTGTAACTCATTCTCTTTTATGACCAGACCATCTCAATATACTTCTTTTGTACTGGATACTTTTATATTCAGTCCACATTCGTTACTTTAATACACGTTCATTCTTGCTCTTATCTCTTCTTTTTGCCCATATGCCTTCCCACTGCACTGGACTAAATTTCTTCTCTCGTTACATCCAAATCTCACTGTGACATAACAACGCGAGCAAAAACATACTCTCACCAATGACTTAAGGTCACAATGGAGCCTGCAATTTTGGTTTTGCAAGTTGTAGTAATAAGTCAAATCAGATGACTGACCTTGATTTCACAACCATTTTATGATAATCATAAAATGAGTTATCTAGAATGGGTTGTTGAAGTTCATGGGTACAGACTGGGTAGCAAGCCAGTAGACTGGGTAGCAAGCAAACCATGAGTGGCAGCCCACATTTTTGGGAATGCTCGTTTGTGTGTGTTTCTTGACATCCTATTTAATCAACACATCCAAATATTTATTAAATTGATAAGGCTGCCCAGCTCCATAGTAAGGAAGTGCAGAGGTACAACAGAAATCTCTATTGTACAAAAGGAAACAGAGATACTTTTATGTGGCTGCAGGTAATGGGACTCAAAAGAAGCCATGCTTTGCATGCTTCCCCTGACTCGTTCATACTATCCATTAGCTGAGTTCCACACACTTCTTTGTCCCTCCATAGCATTTTCACTCCATCCATTCTGATGGAAAATTACCTTCTCATACTTTTTCTTTCTGCAGTCATTGTACTTTCGTTCTTCTTCCACTTCTTCCCTTTTCTTCCATGTTCCTTGTTTTCCAATCTTGATCCAACTCTCGGCACTCCCCCATGGTTTGCCTCTACTCACCCTAGTTCCTTTCACTAATTCTTCCAATCTTCTATAATACACTATCAAAGTGATCATGCTTTTAGATGTACTTTATTTCTTTGCCATCTGTAGTTATGAATATGCAGAGCCTATAATCATGTAACTGAAACAAGAGGCATTTTTAAAGCAGATAGTCAGCCATCACCATTGTAATTCATCCCTGGATCTTGAAACCTTTTATTTTCCTATGGTCAAGTTATTTCCATTCCCCTAAATTCTGTTGAAGATGTTACTTAGCCTACTAATGAAATGTTTGGAAGCCAAACTACAAGCTTGGAGAACAAACCTTCATCCTCATCATTTCCATCTCTCTATTCATGGTTGCAGACAATGTTTGATTTCTCATTTGTTCAGAAAACTGGCTCTTCCATTGCCACCATTTATTGGAGTACAGCATGTAACTATAATCATTCATAGATTCCTGCTTTCATATACTTTCATAACAACCTAATACCCAATCATTCTTTCTGATGTACATATATTTCATTCATACCTATACCATCACTACTGTGATTTATTACAGTTAGTCTCAATGTTCTTTAACGACAGGTCAAAGTTTAAAAACAGGTCGAAGTTACAATGACCTTGGAAAAGATGACTTATGAACTGTACTCACACTTATGACCATTGTACCATCCATGTGGTCATGGGATTGCAATTTGGTTGTTTGGCAACCGGCTTATGTTTACAACCAGCAGTATCCTTATGGTCAGGTGATCATGATTTGCAAACTCTTTTGCAGATTTCCAGCAAAAAAACATTAATTTGAGAAGGTGGGTTCACTTAACTACGGTGATTCATTTAATGACCATGATGATTCACTTAATGACCACCATAAACATTGTTATGAGATCCAGGTCATCATATGATTTCAGTGACTTAGAACAGACATTCTGGTTCCAATTGTGAAGTATTGTATTATTATAACCCACATATTTTGTATTACTCCAGACAGAATACAAAATGCTATCTATTTTTCCTACCACCATCACCTTGTGAGGTGGGCTGGGCTGAAAGAGAAAGAGAGATCGCCCCAAGGTCACTCTCATGCTTTCATGCCTAAGAAAGGACTACAACTACTCAGCCTCCAGGTTTCTACTCTGGCACCACACTGATTTTTTCTTCACTGTTCCATGTCATGCCCCTTTAGTTATTATTTTATTCTTCCCTTTAATTTTATGAATTTACAATGTACCTATGTTGCTTTAGTTTGTTCCATTTATTCATACTGATAATTCATACACTGCGTCACAATTCTCCCTCAGTCATGGCTGTCATCAGTGGGAACCATTAAGCTTTGGTTAACTGAGGTTTTCAAATAATGTTTTTTAGTAATATAGGAATCTGCAAATTAGGTTACTAGTGTTAGTCATACCTATGCCAGATATAGCATTCCCTAATTATAATAAGAACAGCATCAATCAGTTTTTATCACATTTTGACGCATGTGAAACAAGTTGAAGAAAAACCCAGTTTTACTCCAAGGATATTTCACTAGAAATAGGAGAGCCAGAGAATTTATGCTTTCAAATTGTGGTGCTGGAAAAGGTCTTGAAAGTCCCTTGGATTGCAAGAAGATCAAATCAGTCAATCCTAAAGGAGATCAATCCTGATTGTTTTTTGGAAGGATAGGTACTGAAGTTGAAGCTCAAATACAGGTGAAACTCAAAAAATTAGAATATTGTGCAAAAGTTCATTTACTTCAGTAATGCAACTTAAAAGGTGAAACTAATATATGAGATAGACTCATTACATGCAAAGATAGTTCAAGCCGTGATTTGTCATAATTAAGATGATTATGGCTTACAGCTCATGAAAACTCCAAATCCACAATCTCAGAAAATTAGAATATTGTGAAAAGATTCAATATTCTAGGCTCAAAGTGTCCCACTCTAATCAGCTAATTAAGCCATAACACCTGCAAAGGGTTCCTGAGCCTTTAAATAGTCTCTCAGTCTGGAAGCACAATCATGGGAAAGACTGCTGGCCTGACAGTTGTGCAGAAAACCATCATTGACACCCTCCATAAGGAGGGAAAGCCTCAAAAGGTAATTGCAAAACAAGTTGGATGTTCCCAAAGTGCTGTATCAAAGCACATTAATACAAAGTTATGTGGAAGGGGAAAGTGGAAGAAAAAGGTGCACAAGCAGCAGGGATGACTGCAACCTGGAGAGGATTGTCAGGAAAAGGCCATTCAAAAGTGTTGGGGACTTTCACAAGGAGTGGACTGAGCCTGGAGTCAGTGCATCAAGATCCACCACACACAGACAGATCTTGGACATGGGCTTCAAATGTCGTATTCCTCTCCTGAACAACAAACAACGTCAGAAGCATCTTACCTGGGCTAAAGAAAAACAGAACTGGTCTGTTGCTCAGTGGTCCAAAGTCCTCTTTTCTGATGAGAGCAACTTTTGCATCTCATTTGGAAACCAAGGACCCAGAGTCTGGAGGAAGAATGGAGAGGCACACACTGCAAGATGCTTGAAGTCCAGTGTGAAGTTTCCACAGTTTGTGTTGATTTGGGGAGCCATGTCATCTGCTGGTGTTGGTCTACTGTGCTTCATTAAGTCCAGGGTCAACGCAGCCGTCTACCAGGAGATATTGGAGCGCTTCATGCTTCCTTCCACAGATGAGCTTTTTGGGGATGCTGACTTCATTTTCCAGCAGGACTTCTCACCTGTCCACACTGCCAAAAGCACCAAAACCTGGTTCAATGACCATGGGATTACTGGGCTTGATTGGCCACCAAATTCGCCTGACCTGAACCCCATAATCTATGGGGCATTGCCAAGAGAAAGATGAGAGACATGAGACCGAACAATGCAGAAGAGCTGAAGGCCGCTATTGAAGCATCCTGGTCTTCCATAACACCTCAGCAGTGCCACAGGCTGATAGCTTCCATGCCACGCCCCACTGAGGCAGTAATTGCTGTATAAGGGGCCAAACCAAGTACTGAGTACATATGCATGCTTATAATTTTCAGAGGTCTGATATTGTTCTATGTACAATCTTTGTTTTATTGATTGCATGTAATATTCTAATTTTCTGAAATTGTGGATTTGGGGTTTTCATGAGCTGTAAGCCATAATCATCACAATTATGACAAATCACAGCTTGAACTATCTTTCTTTGCATGTAATGAGTCTATCTCATATATTAGTTTCACCTTTTAAGTTGCATTACTGAAATAAATGAACTTTTGCATGATATTCTAATTTTTCGAGTTTCACCTGTATTTTGGCCACCTGAGGAGAAAAAAGACTCATTGGAAAGCACCCTGACGTTGGGAAAGATGGAAGGTAAAAGGACAAGGGGATGGCAGAGGATGAGATGGTTATATAGTGTCGTCGATGCACTGAACTTGAATTCGGGCAAACTTTGGGAAGGCAGTGGAGGACAGGGGAGTTTGACATGCTATGGTCCATAGAGTTGAGAAGAGTCAGACACAACTTAGCAACTGAAGGACAACAAAACGATCTGTAGTCTATAAATCATCCTGTGAACCAACATACAGTTGCCCACATCCCATCAACCTGAGGCATATGCAGGACACTGACACACATGGAAAATTCAGGACAATTCTAAATTTAAAAAATGGAAATATATTTAGAACCAAATCTGATTATTTTTCAGAGTTGACGACAACTCTTGGTCAAAATTGAACAGCCGTCAACTACCAGTACAAATGAATGGTTTTTATTTAGACTTCTTTAAATCTGATTAACTACATCCTAAGTATTATTTTGAGTATCTGCTAAGAGTCTATCATGGAAATCTAATAAACCAACATCTAACACTTGGCTTTCAGAGTTTTGAAAAATGATGTCAGGAGAATCTGAAAGTGTCCCCTATTCAAGGACATATGAGCATATTTGTGTACAACCCCCAAGATAACAATAATTTTTCTTCTTCTTAAAAAGACCATGTGAGCAATAAGCAAAAAGCATAAGCAGGTTTTAGGAAGATCCAGAAGCAAAATCTGGGACCAAAAGATGAAATTGCTTCAAATGAATAGCTTATTCATCTGTGAAGCAAAGAGCTCATCATCTTTTAATAACCCTCACTTCTATAGAGAATAGTAGAACCACATTAATCAAACCTCAGAATACATGCCCAATAAGCAATGGTAGCAGACTTCAAGAATACTGTATAGCATTATTGAATCTGCATCAATTAATTCAGAAGAGCAAAATTACGCCCAAGTTACAGAGTTTGTGATAGCATGAAAGATTTCACAGCCAAGGGCTGTTCTGAACCATAATATGCTCTGATTAGCTTTGGCTTAGTATGTAAACTCTGGCATTGAAGGGTTTGCAAATTGTATTTAATGGCTTAGGGCGTTGTGGGAATAAAGCCAAGTGTTAGCTTGTAATGACAGCCATGGTTACAAGCGTCCTCCAGGATTACATTGGGTGCTGTGATCATCAGGGTTCATACATTTAAGACGTTCAGAAAGCCCACGCGGTAAAAATTGTGGTTTTTAAAATGTGCAAACCAGCCAGCGTGCTTTATTCAGTAAGCGTGGTTAAACACACGACCACACAGCTGCAAAAGTCATTTTCTCTCTCCTCTCTCTCTGATTCACACGCGCACACACCCTTCACTGCCTTAGCAAGCAATGGTTTGTGTGGCTGTGACACCGCTAACTCTACAGTCCTTTTGCATGCTTCGAAGCAAAAGGCGTTGACTGGTCGAGGCGCATCTCAGTCCGCCCAGATGAGCAAGCGGAGAGGTGACCCTTTAAAGAAGGAGATGCGGATGCCTTTCCTGATTTTGCAAAACCAAATCTGGGTGCTCTCCCAGAGAGGAATGAGCGTCTGGCCCGCAGAGAAACTTTTTTTCCCCGTCGCAAACATCCAACCCACCACCTACTCCTGATCCTCCCACGTCCTGATTCTCAGTACAGCAGCAAAGAAAAGGATTTGGGGGTGGGGGGGGTGAGGGGGGATAGAGAAATGGCAACAAAATGGAGACTTACGCTCGCTCTGCCAGCCACTGCGCGTGCGCCGTCGATAAGACAGCCACATGACGGGGGAGACTGAAGAAGCGGGTGAAATCAACGCCCTGGAACAGGCAGCTTTATTAAATGACTCGGGAATAGTTTAGCAGCCGCATACCAGAGGAAATTTGCGGCTTTGGTGGCTGCCGGCTTTCCCGCTCGTCCCTAAAATCCTGACGGTGGATGCGAAGACATACATTTAGAGATTAAACATATTAAGCCATCACCGTGCGGAGGGTAGAATCGGCTTCCTTGCGTTCTTTTCACGGGGCGCTTTCTCTCAGGAGAAAGGTTTTGCCTTGTACACCTGAGTGTCTCTTTCGCTTCCACCGATTTAAAAAGATGAGCTCTTCTAAAGCTACACTTGGCATGATAGCAGCATCTCACGATTTGAGAGGCTGCCACAAAATGGAGAGGGTCAATTTATTCTCCTACATAAATAAATAAATAAATAAATCTGAAGACAATATCACAAGCAATGGATGGAAACAAATCAAGGAGAGAAGCAACTTGGAACTAAAGAGAAACTTCCTAACAATGAGGACAATCAGTGGAACAGCTCGCCTTCAGACCTCATGGGTGCTTCAGCACTTTTTAAGAAGACACTAGACAGCCTCTTTGTCTGAAATGGAGTCTCCTGCTTGAGCAGAGTGTTGGATTAGAACAGGGTTGCCAACCTTTTGGACCTCAGGGACCACCAAACTCATAATTTTAGATCTCAGGGACCCACTAACTGGTTTTGTGCGTGTGGCCTAATTTGTGAGTGTGGCTTGGTGGTCATGTGACTGGCTGGACATGGCTTGTATGTAAATATAAATATTTATATAAATATGGATTTTTTTATAAAAAAAGAGCAACTTTTACCCAAAATCAGGCAAAGCAGGCAGGCAGATTGAGTTGCTCACAGAATCTGTCACATAAAATTTGCTCGCAAGCAAACTCACAAAATTAACTCACAACACACCATGCATGTAAATATTGGTGTTTTTTTTATAAAAAAGAGCAACTTCTACCCAAAATCAGGCAAAGTAGGCAGATTGAGCTGCTCACAGAATCATTCAGTGATCTATCTACCTGCCATCGGCTAGCTCAGTCTCTCAAATTTGCTTGCCGTGAGTACACTGAATTTGCTTGCAAGCAAACCTTCAGTCCTAAGAGAGGTTTGGCTATACTTAAAAGCAGAGCCAAAGATCTAAAGACTAGCTAGAAAACAAGAAATCCAACTATTTCCTGCTTCCTAGCTATCCTGCTTCCTAGCAATCTCCTGGCACAGCAGAACAGATGATGGTCGGAAAAAGGAAAAATAGCTATTTAGCAGGCAAGTTTGCTGGGTAAGGAGTGAATGGACGGGGAGGGTTCCCGCAGGCCATGTGGGAGGCGCAGCAGTGTGTTTCTGCGCAGTCTGGATTAATTGCTCTGGGAGGGTGCTCTGGGGGTGAGATTTCTCTGTGGCACACCAAAATTTTCTCACGGCCCACCAGTGGGCCACGGCCCACTGGTTGGCAACCGCTGGATTAGAAGACCTTCAAGGTTCCTTCTAGCTCTATTCTGATTGATTGATTGATTGAGCTTTCTTCTCTCACCTGAGGAAATGGAAATAAGGCTTCCAAATGAGCATGTGATTTTTCAACTATACTAGACAATGAAAATAGATAACACACAGTCCTTCATTAGTTTTCAGATTAGGATATATTAGTGGGAGGGGAAAGGTAGTTGGAAGTGTTATTTATGACAACTTTGACTTCATTCTAGGATAGGAAATAAGAATCGCATGAAAGAATAAACATCGATTCATTCATTAGACTTATCACTACAAAATCTTGATGGCTAATGTAGAGCATGTGATGAAAAAAGTAAAGAATCCACTGAGAGACCAAAAATATAAAACCCCAGGAAGTATAGCAACCAATGAGATAACAAAAATTAATGATTAAGGTTTCACCTAGGACAATTTTGTCAGCCTCATTCAGTAAACCAGACCAGGAAATCAACTTTATTGAGATTGGCTATCATAACAAAATCTCGCCAGTCTGATTGTGGTGCAACTCCTCCCCCTTCTTTTACTCTTACAAATCAGGGAGGGGTCCACCAGAGCCATTTCAGGACATTTGGTCTAGTAGTGGTTAAGGCACCAGGCTCAAAAGTGAGAAACCATGAGTTCAAGTCCCACCTTAACCATGAAAGCCAGCTGGGTGACTTTGAGCCAGTCATTCTCTCTCAGCCTAGCTCACCTCACAGTGAGTGGGTGGTTGTGGGAAAAATTGAAAGGAGACGGTTATGTCTCAAAAATTATTTACTTTCAAAGGGCAACTAGACTTTTTTTTTCCCTTGAGGAAGAACAAGAAACTTCAATCAGTTGTGATGGCAGGAGGGAGGGGAATGAAAAGATAGATACTATTGGATATGTTTGCCATCTTGACTTATTTGTAAATATAACAAAGGCAGGAAATACATAAGTAAATAAATATCTTGTTGCTCTAGTTTAGACTTAAAAAATGTTTCTGCCCTATTTGCATATGTTATTGCATAGCTTTATCAAGGTCAAAGTCATTCCACAGGATCGCTATAATTATTTTTACTGAGATTAGCTGTAATAATAGACTCTTTCACATTAATGTAAAACTATAGTTTCTTAACTCTTCCCTCCCTTTCAAAGTCTTGGAGCAACAAGACCTCTTCGTTCCCAATCTTCTGGCATGTCCCGTGTGTTCTAAGATTTCCCAAAGATTCCAGTCAGTAGCTTTGAGATGGCACCTTCCAGTTCCATTAATATCCTGAAATGTAATCCATCCAGTCCAGGGGATCTGAATTCCTTCGAAGTAACCAGATCTTCTCTCTCCAGTTTTATACCTATTTTGATCTGCATTTCTCTTCTGCTCCCCACAGTGTCGCTCTGACAGGTTGGACTCCTTTTTTTCCTTTTGTGAAAAGACAGGTGCGAAGTAGGAATTAGGCAGTTCAGCTTTCTCCCTGTTACCTGTCACCATCTTGCATCTTTTTGCCACCTTGAAAGTGGATTTTTATTTATTTTTTAAATCTTCTCCAAAGAAGTCATTGTATTTATGCAAACATTTTAAATAGATGATATGACTCATGACTCCTACTCTTAACTACAATGAAGCACTATCCACTAAAAGCAACTAGATTTAAATCTCTGAAATTTATCAATTGAAAAAACATACTATGCCTCACTGATTTCAGTGAAACATGTTCATACTGTTCTACATAAAGTTAACAGGAAGAGACTCCCCACTATTTGTATCTGTAATTAAAAATTTAAAAAATGAATTCCATCAAAATATTTTCATTCTTGTTATTCCATAAAAAGAAACTACACTTATTAATCTATTGTGCGCACACCTAAGGTAGTGATGGTAGATATAGATAATCATTCTACCTTGTTTTTCTTCAGAGACTGCTCTTAGTATTTTATATTACTGTATTACCATTAAAATACTGATTTATACTTCTGTACTGATGGGGTGAAGGGTTACTGGTGCACGCTGCCCTAATTTGCACATTGATTGGGTGGCTACATAATTGATTTAATAAATAAAAACATCAGAAATGACAATAGGGGTAGAGTTTTTTGCCCTTCAATTTTTCTATGCTTTTATTAGAACCAGATAATCTCACAGCTTCTACCTATATTCCATTATTTCCTGCTGAGATTGCAAATACATATTACCTCGCCTAAGTGCCTTTCTGAAGAGAAAGATGAAGCCTTCCTTCAAGAGAGCAGGCCAAAATTACTTTCTAGAATAAGCATTCACAGGGAAAAATATATTTTACATGCCGTATTTTTTTTCCTATTCTGTTGTTGTTCCTAAATGTAATGAAGGAAATCCTTTTTCCTAAATTAGCACCATGTAAATGTAGTTATTTTTCTAACTTCTGTAAACAGTATTTTTAACCTTCTCTTAGAATGAGTAATTGCACACATCAATTCTGTGGTGTTACAATCTGAACATGTAACAGAACAATAAAGGCAAGAAATAAACTTTTGTTTTTAAACTTAAGCATACTTAAAAGAAATGAGACTCATCTTGGTATACAGTAATCCAGTTTTAATGATTGTTTAAAGTTATGATGGACTCCCAAAAGTTATAACTGTCACACTTAGCCCATGGTCACATGATCTCATTTTGGGTGCTTGTCCACTGGCTCGCATTTATGACCAGTTGCAGTACCCTATGGTCACATGACCATGATTTGGGACATGTTTTGCTGGTTTCTGTCAAAAAACATGCATGCAGGAGAATGGATTTGTTTAAAGACCACGTGGTTGTCTTAGTTACCATCAGGGGTGAGATTCTTTCTACCAGTTCGCACCTATTCGCTAGAACCGGTTGTTAACATTCTAAGCAGTTCGGAGAACCAGTTGTTAGAAGAAATTACTGGCCTAATCCTGTAAGGAAGGCAAGAAGGAAACATTCTGTGTTGCTTACAGAAACTGCCTCTCCGTTAACCCTTATTACATTATTGGCAGGACTAGACTTCCTGTCTCAGGAATGTCTCTGGAGTTTTTTTCCCCGCCCTTCCTGGTACTTTGCTTGTGTGGAGTGACCATTCAAAGTTACAATGGCACTGAAAAAAGTGACTTATGACCATTTTTCACTTACGACTGTTGCAGCATCCCCACAGTTATGAGAGGCAGGCAAGGAGATGCGTGCCTTGATGTGAGTGATATTGAGTTGGCCACACCCAGCCAATAACATGACCACCAAGCCATGTCCACCCAGTCACATGACCACCAAGCCACGCCCACCACCTAAGCCACGCCCACAGAACCGGTTGTTAAAAAAATGAATCCCACTCCTGGTTACCATGCGATTCTCTTAATGATCACAGTGACTTATTTTACCACCATCATAAAAATGATTTTAAAATGGAAAGAGGACACAAATGACTCGAATGACTTTTGATGGAAATTTCAGACTCAACTGAAGTAGTTAAGTGAGGACTACCTGTAGTGATTAAGGCATCAGGCTACAGATTGGGAGACCATGAGTTCTAGTCCCTCCCAAGGCACAATTCCAGCTAGCTGACCTTGGGCCAGTCACTTTCTCTCAGCCCTAGGAAAGAGACAATAGCCAAGCTGTTCGGAAAAACCTTGCCAAGAAAACTGCAGGGACTTGTCAAAGTAGTCTCTGAGAATCAGGTACAAATGAATGGGAGCAAAATTTATATACAAGAAAAGGCAAGAAACAATGTAATATGGATTGCCTCAAGACATTCTACTAAGTCAAGGTTTTTCTTGACGTTTTCATTATGTCATTGATTTTTTTTCATTATGGGTAACTTCACACATTACACTAAACTAAAACTGAAGCATATTCTCTCTAAGCACAATGTGTGAACCCAATATGGAAACCAGTGGTGGGATTCAAATTTTTTTACTACCAGTTCTGTGGGCGTGGTGTGGCTTGGTGGGCATGGCTTAGTGGGCGCAGCAGGGGAAGATTACTGCAAAATCTCCGTTCCCACCTGAATCCTGGGGGAAGGTTATTGCAGAATCCCATTCCCTCCCCAACCCATTAACCTGCTTTCCAGCTCCATTCTCCTGTGTAGGGCAACAAAAGAAGACTCAGCCAAACAGCTGGGACTTGGGAGGCAGAAAATAGATGGGGACAGGGTCAATCAGAGGTAGGATTTGCCGGTTCTCCGAACTACTGAAAATTTCCACTACCGGTTCTCCAGAACTGGGCAGAACCTGCTGAATACCACCTCTGGATGAAACCCACATTTCTCCAAAAAAAAAACATCACATTTCTCAAAAAAACCAAATACGGTATGTAAAGGAGCCCAGCTGTGTTCCTAAAATGAATGATTCACTGTACATCAAGAAGTAGAAGTTAACTAAGAGGAAAACAGGGATTTCTTCAAAGGGCATTACAAACCTTCAGAATAGCTCTTGAAAAGCATACAAAAAATTGCTAGGGATCACATCAAGGCTGCAAGCTGAAAGCTAAATGGTTTCCTGCAAAGCTACAAAGCTGACAATCATGTATATAGTTGGTCTAGAAAGCAAATTAAAGCTGAAGATTATAAGCACATAGACTATTTCAGTTAGCAACTGCTTCACCAATCCCAATTGTGGTCAACAAATAAGGACTATCTGTATTTTTGCAAAGCATGACTTTGTTTCCATTTTCAATTGATTTTATAAATCCCCTGATTTGAGAAAGTGAGAAAGTATATCTGCACCAACAACATTTTTGTTTGATGTTTTGTTTGGACAAATAATAGTAAAATTTTGAGAAAAAAGGACTGAGTGCTTCAGCAGATTTTGAAAAACTGAATAAGAAAAGTTCTGGAATCAAATATGTCAAGAATGTCTTTGCAAAATTAAAAATAAGTTCTGTACCAGGAAAAAAATGATCTGAAACAATAAATAACTTTTGGAAATTTTACTATCTAAAGAAAAAAGCTCTTGAGTTCATTCCTCTACAACTGCACAAATATAAACATACATATACAGCAATTCTAACTTTACTTAACACTGCTTTGTGGCTTACAACAAATTGTGATCAGAAATCCGAGAGCTGTTCTGCTTTCTCTTGTATTCCATCCTTTCCCTTTGATCTTCCTCCTTTCTCCAGTTATCCTGCCTCTCATCTTTTCCTTAACTAAAAAGATTGAATGACTTGGTATCTGTATCAATGGGGGAAGGGGGAATAGTGGATAGCCTTGAATTTTTGAGAGCCACTTTGGGCATTCTCAGAAAAGGGCTGCCACCACGATGTCTTGTGCATTAACAACATGGCTGCTATGTGCTTGTCATAAACAGCCATTGATCAAAAACCAAAGAAGTGACTCTATTTCTTGATATCTGTCAGGCACAGCCTACGAATGACCTAAAACAATACCACCGAAGTTCAGTTCTTTATTTGCTTACATCCAGGGGTGGGATTCAAATTTTTAACAACCGTTCTGTGGGCGTGGCTTAGGTGGTGGGCATGGCTTGGTGCTCATGTGACTGGGTGGACATGGCTTGGTGGTCATGTGTGGCCAACTCAATATCACTCAGTCGAGGCACTCATCTCCTCGCCTGGCCTCTCATAACTATGGGGATGCTGCAACAGTCATAAGTGTGAAAAATGGTCATAAGTCACTTTTTTCAATGCCATTTGAATGGTCGCTCCACACAAGCAAAGGAGGGAAAAAAACTCCAGAGAAGTTCCTGAGACAGGAAGTCTAGTCCTGCGAAGAATGCAATAAGGGTTAACGGAGAGGCAGTTTCTGTAAGCAACACCAGAATGTTTCCTTCCTGCCTTCCTTACAGGATTAGGCCAGTAATTTCTCCTAACAACCGGTTCTCTGAACTGCTTAGAATGTTAACAATCGGTTCTAGTGAATAGTGTGAACTGGTAGAATCCCACTCCTGCTTACATCCAATAGACAGAATCTTGCCACACTACATCTTTAATACTCTCACCCTAATGGAGAAAACAGGAGATCCAAGGAAGTGACTATGCTAGCTTTCTTCCATTGTTTCCTATCTAGCTTTGGCCTTTGTGGCCTCTTATCTTATCCCCCCCCCCCCAAATTTGGAATGTGCTCCCTCACTCCAGGGAAACTGCCACTTCACTGTAATCCATCACACGTTCCTTCTAAACTGCCCCTTCCCAGAGAATCCTTTTCTTCCCCAGGCAAATGGGCACATATCCAAGAAAGCCCTATCACACACACATACCCAATCATTTTTATTCTCTAAGAATATGTATGGGGGCCATTGTAAGCTCCAGATAAATTCTTGAAAAGAAAGATGACACTGTAGGCTGGCATTTTTCATTTCAGCATGTCGCTTTCCCACTGTTTCCCTTAATTAAAAGAATCTTAAAAAGGAAGAAATTAAAAGTCAGATATGGTAAGGAGCTTGATGAACTCAAAGGGTGGTGTTTATGGACATAATAGTGCTCATAGATTTCAGTTCACTTCCTCACTGAAAGAACGAGAGAGAGAAAGTGAAAGAGAAGGGCAGATGAGGACACAGAAAGTGGGCTTCCAAGGAAGAAATGAAAGCAGAGCCAATGATCACAGTGGAATGAAGAGTCCGCAAGTAATTTGATTCTTCATAATTCTTCTCCGCACAATGAGAGGACTTGAGATCGCCCACAAGTGCTCCCGACATAGTTCTTTCATTTTTCTTTCTATATTCTTAATTTTTCTTTACTTGCTTACTTTCTTTGATGCTTCCTTTGGTTTTTTTAGTTTGTATTTTATTTTTAATCTTTTTAATTGTAATGCTTGATAAAATTACTATGTTAAAAAATAAAGACACAAAAAGTCAAGTAGAGTTGACAGAAGGTGCTATTATCTCCTACCAGGAGACCTGAGGTAGTAGAGCAATTCCTTTATAAGTTTTTGCATTTTGCTTGCTTCTATTTGGTTATTTCTAAATAAAACAAGCAATCTCCAGAATGTACAAGAAAGGTTTTTGTACAATTTCCCCATGAAATTAATAATTTTTCTGATGTACACTGAGGATTATGCACAGAAGGCTGTTTCAAGACCACACAAAGAATATTTCAAAACTGTCCACTGATTTTATTATATATTTTAAAAGGAAAATTGGCAAGAAATCCCAGTTCTGTCACTACTAAAATACATTTGGATCAAAGCTTTTGGTGACTGCTAAATGAAAGGAGCATTGTAAAGAAGCAGAGATATTTTATATAGGTGGAGATCTACATATGAATTCACATATAGATTTAGCTTTTATCCCATGCTTAATGAAGTGAATGTATACAAGCATACTTTGAGAATGCCTTAATTTTACCAAAATTCAGATGCACAAAATTTTGTATAGCAATAGCACCTAGACTTATATACTGCTTTACAGTGCTTTACCGCCCTCTCTAAGTGCTTTACAGAGTCAGCCTATTGCCCCCAAAAATCTGGGTCCTCTTTTACCCACCTTGGAAGGATGGAAGGCTGAGTCAACCTTGATGTCAGCTTTGGAAGCCATACTTAGATTCGATGTTTCCATGCTGCCACAAGCTTGAGAAAGTGGGACCGGGGTGGATTCAATTAAGTAGATAAGTAGACAAAATAAAATTCTTTTGTTAGTTTAAGGTCATTGAGTATGGCACAGGATGAAATAAGGATCTTACTTTTGGACGGATTGTGATTGGGCCATGTGATGTGATGATGGCCAAGGGGGGATGGTTTTGTAGTTTGGGAAATGTTGGAAGCCCAGAAACTTTCATATTCAGGAATCCACAGATATGCCAATTACTATCCTAATAAAGGTACTTTTGAGATATGTTTGTCTTGGAGTTACTAATTGGAATGGAGGGTTGCTGGAACGCTGACATTTGAGCCTGGTGAGATTTGAACTGCCAAACTGCAGGCAGCCAGCAGGCAGCAGAAATAGCCTGTAGTACTACACTCTAACCACTGTGCCACCATGTCTTTTATGCATTTAATAGTAAATAATAATCTGCACATAGATACCTTATGACATCCTAGGTTCTTGGGAAGAACTCAATACATATGAAAGCCAACACCAGCTAAAAAAACTGGCAGCTGTGACTTCACATTCTTGTTTACAAATAACAATAATATTATTTGAACTAATGCGATTAAGGCCAGAATTGAAAAATCAAATAATTCAAAGAGCAGATTGTGGAAAGGAACAGAAAAAAATAGAACATATATTCAGCTCATGCAGGAAAATTGCAGAAACTGATTATAAACAACATAACGCAATCACCCAAATTATTCATTGGAACATCTGTAAAAATTATCATGTACTAATAATGAAAAATTGGTGGGAACATATAGTTGGGGAAAAGTATATGAAAATGAGCAGGTTGAAATAGTGTGAGATTTCCAAATAGAGACTGATGGAAAACTTGCTTCATAACACATTCGATATAATTGTGGTGGAGAAGACGAAAGTGTGGATAATTGATGTGGCAATACCAGGGGGTAGTAGAATGGAAGACAATTGGAGATTATAAAGTATGAAGATCTGAAAATCAAAATTGAAAGATTACTGTCCATGGTTGTCCCAATAATTATTGGCACACTGGGTGTCATACTAAACAATCTCGGATAGCACTTTTAAAAATATGTGCATTGATAAAATTTCCATCTGTCAATTGCAAAAGGCCATGTTGTTTACATTCTCACATATCCTATGCTGATACATTACAATATCCTAGGTTCTTCAAAAGAATTTGATGCATATGAAGGCCAACACCAGCTAAATAACTGGCAGCTGTGATTTCACATTGTTGTGAAGAAATAGTAAAAATACAGAATAAGATCAATTTAAAATTAGATCTCTATAGCAACATTTACACTGCAAAAAAAAGTTAACAGATTACTCTAAATAATTAGAGTGGCTTACGTACATCAAACTGCAAATGGCATCCACCAGAAAATTGGTAGATTAGATACCATCAAGTTGGTGTCAATTCCTAGCAACCATAATAGATTGATTTTCTCCATGACAGTCTGTCCTCTAATCTAATCCTTTAGATCAGGCATGTCCAACCTGTAGCCTCCAGGCCACATGTGGCCCAGAACAGCTAGTAATGAGGCCCTACAAGACTATAAATTTTTAACATTATATCATTATATACATTAATTACTTTATATATTTTATGTCAAATCAAATCAAATGACACCCATCCTTTAGTTCTTCTACCAGTGCATCCATTACTAATATAATTGAGTCCATCCATCTTGCTGCTGGCCATCATTTTCTTCTCTTTCTTTTACTTTTGCAAAAATTAAAGACTTTTCCAGAGAGCTGGACACATTGCAGAATGTGTTTGAAATAGGATAATTTTAGCCTGACCATGTATACCTTAAGTGAAAATTCTGGTTTGATTTCTTGATGCTCCACTTATTTTCCAAGATATTTTTGGTGTTCTCAGGATTCTTCTCCAATACCAAAGTACAAAGTTTCCATGGTTATGAAATCTGATCTCAGATTCTGTTTTTTTTTTTTAATTGTTCTTCACAAAGGTGATTTCATTGTTTGAGACAACATAGAGTAGTGATTAAGATGTTGGATTATGATCACTGAGACCCAAATTCAAGTCCATTTTAAGCCAAGAAAGTTCACTGGGTGATTTCGGCCAGTCACTCTCAACCTAACGCATAAGGGAGTTGTTATAAGGAACAACTGGAAATGGGAGTACCATATTTTCTGCCCAGATTTAGAGTAAACATAGGGTATAAATCTAAGAAAGAACAATTTCATGAAAACAAAGGAACAGATGTACTTTAAAGGGGGATGTTACCAGTTTAGCAATATGAGAACAAGTTGTACAATTGGTTTTGAATGTAATGAAAGGGCAACAAATACTTATGCATACATTGATATTTGTGGTTATATTTTACTTATTTTGTGCCAAACGCTTCTTTCTTTTCACTTAATTATTCTCATTCAAGTTGACAAAATCTTTTTTTTTTTGCAAAAATTCAGAAAATTTTCATTACATTATCCTAGGCAAAATGTAATGTAGTGATTTTCCTTATCAGGAAGAGTCCTATTTTCCATTGTCCAATATTCTCACAAATCACTCCATAGCCTTTACCTGTAGGAACTCAGTCCAAAGGAAAGATTATGATTTGTCCTTATGATTTGTCATAAGGTTGTTGTTTGTATCTTATAATTAATTATTGTAATTATGATTTATAATCTATGACTTATCACTTTGTGATTGATTGTATATATGTATGCACTGGAGACAAATTCCTTGTGTGTCCAATCACACTTGGCCAATAAAAAATTATATTCTATAAATAATTCAGTTCATTAATATTGCCATAGTCTGCATTATAGACATACAACTATTTTGTGGAAAATAGCCTTTGTTAGTTGCCCTAATGGAAAGATGAGTGGCATATAAATTGAATAAATAAAATATTATTTGTAAAAATAATATTTTTATGTTAGTTTAACATAACATAGCAATAGCATTTAGACTTATATGCCACACCATAATGCTTTGTAGCATTCTCTTATTGGTTTACAACATAAACATTATTTGCATATTGTCCCCAACAATCTGGGCCCACGTTTTACCCACTTTGGAATGATGGAAGGTTGAGTCAACCTTGAGCCACTCAGAATCGAATTCCAAGCTGTGGGCAGAGTTTGCCTGCAATGCTGCATTCTAATCACTGCACCACCAGTTGTTTACAGTTGTTGTTTGGCTCATCTTTCAATTCAGTATAGTAGGGCAAGTTGGAACTATTGCCCTACCAGTTTATCTAGCCTCAAACCAGAAATCGTTGAAGTATAAGCTAGGATGGAAAAATCTGCCAGTAAGAATAGATCACTTGAAAACATTTACAGACCCCTCACATCCCGGACATAAACTGTTTCAACTCCTTCCCTCAAAACGATGCTATAGAGCACAGCATACCAGAACAACTAGACACAAGAACAGTTTTTTCCCGAAAGCCATCACTCTGTTAAACAAATAATTCCCTCAACACTGTTCAACTATTACAAAGTCTGCACTACTATTACTGCTAATCTTCTCATCACTCCTTATCACCCATCCCCTCCCACTTGTGATTGTAGGACTGTAACTTTGTCCCTTGTATCCTTATGATTTACACTGACTGTTTCCTGTATATTTTGACTGTTGATTGTACCCTAAGACTGTCATTAAGTGTTGTACGTTATGATTCTTGATTCTTAACGAATGTATCTTTTCTTTATGTATACTGAGAGTATTTACATCAAGCCAAATTCCTTGTGTGTCCAATCACACTTGGCCAATAAAGTATTCTACTTGCCTTACATTGGACACCTGCTTTTGGCTCCCCGGCGAATTTCAGAGGGCAGCCAAGACTTTAATCTGTTTTAACCTCCTGCTATGGTGATGCACTTTAAGCTGACCTACTTATTTTCATGTCTCTCTGCTGCTGCTGTTTTAATTATTTAACTCATCTATCATGTTTGTTTTAATTGAGTTCTTGCATTTTTAACATGGAAAAGTGTGTGTCTGTGTGTGCATGCACAAAACCTGGTCTAGACATATTGAGAAAGAGGAGCTAGGTAGACAGACAAATGAGAGCATACTCATGGCAAGCCTGTCCAAACAATAGAGGCTAAGCCGGCATGCTGTGCCAGGCTCTCTGTCTTTCTTGCTGTATATTCTTTTCTCACCTCATACTGTCAAACAAGTAGTACATTTTTCTGCCAGGGCCAAATGTTTCTGAGATAACAGATGACCCTCCTAAGGTGATGGCACTGAACCTCTCTTGGTGACCCAGCGTTCCAGCTGACTATGTCCTTTGTTCAGGGGTTTCTTATATGCCATCAGAACAGAACTCAGAATTCGTAGTTTGAGGACAAAATTTTAAATGTTCTTGCTGCGTTTAAGGACTAACCTAGGCCTATACATTACTTGTCTGTCTGTCTATTGTCTTTCTCCCCCCCTCTCTCTCTCCCTATCTATCTATCTATCTATCTATCTATCTATCTATCTATCTATCTATCTATCTATCTATCTATCTAGCAAATGTATATAGCTTCCCATCTCTGCAAAGTTAAAAAACACAGAGCAGTTCATCAAATAACAACAAAAACCATTTTTAAAACATATATGTGTGTGTGTGTGTGTGTTTCTCCCCAGCAATTCATCCACTTTGCAGCCTCCCTAGCCATGTTATTGGTCCCTCAAGTCAAATGGCAAAGCCATGTTTTCAAGCCCTTCAGGAACACCAGCAAGATTGGGGTCAGTCTGATCTCAGGAGTGATGATGTTCTCTAAAGGGAAGGTGCCTTGGAGACATTTTCAAAAGAGTTTGAAAAAAAGGCACCAGGTCTTATTTTCGGGGGAAGTCATTCACTGACTGACCTCACTTGCACCCATCATCGCTTGGCCTCCTTTTCGCTGTCAGAGGCCTTCAGGAACTTCTTCTTCTGTGGCCGCTAAAGCTTTCCTGAAGGCCTCTGCAGCTGATAACAGAGCTCCAGATCGAGTAGTGATTAGTACTTTGTTATCAGCTACTGCCAGCCTTGCAGAAGAAATGAGCCAACAAGGCAGGTGTTGGCGTGTGCAAGGCCTGGTTACAACTGTCCAAAGGTAAGTAGTAGGGCAAGTCCACACACACCCATCCTCACCCTAGCTTAATTTTTACTTGTGCACTCTGGAGTGGGTGGGGTCTTAATTGGGGCTTATTTTTTTGGGGGGGGGTAGGGCTTATATTGGACACATGTGTAAAAATCAAGCTAGGACTTACTTTCAGGGTAGGTTGTATTTTCAGGGAAACAGGTTAATTATTGATAATTTTTGCAAAGTGGCCCTCTTGCACTAACCACATGCATGTAAAATTTTTCTTTGACAGGGTTGCCTTGTGATAAAATAGGCAGCCAATAAATTTTAGAAATAAATAAAATGAGGCTGTAATGCAATAATAAAGCATAGAACAGAAAATACTACACACCATGAGAAAAGTTGCAGACAGGATAAGTCAGACTTAAAAAAGCGATTTCCATAAGTCCATAATCTAGACAAAAGGAACTGAGACAGTAGAAAACGGCTGCAATAGTCTGCTCTCTTAATTCATCAGAGAAATTAAAAAAACCACCCATGATATTCAAACAGTTATTTTTGCACCTGTAGTGGTTGTTTCGTAGCATTATGTTTTCAAATAAGATACAAATCTCTTGGAGATGAATTATAACAATTACCACCCATCAAGGGCTTACCCTATTTGCATAGTAATGAGTCATTCCCTTCCTGGTTCTTACAGCATAAAATAATCCAGGCAGAAATGTTCACACTGCCCACGTCTCTTTTAGCACTTTTTTTTTGCCATTGGTAATTGATTCTTACCAAGTGACAGGATTGAATGTTTGCATGTCAAGCCAAGGACTTCTGCAGAAGATATCGTTTCTAAAATCAGGTGTATAACATCACCTCTGATTGCAAAACTTAAAACATCTTCATTATTGTTGCTGTTTATGTTGCTATTTATTGTATTTCATGCTATCTAATAATTAACATTCATTATGTTTAATTAGATAGATGGCAGGCAGGTGCATCCTTAAGGTATGCCACCAGCCTACAAAATTAGCTATTTTTAAAAAAATAAATAAAAATCTTCTAGATAGATATGATATATTCTTGATCTTTCAAACATGTAAATATCATAGTCAGTTCCACGATCTTCTCTAGAATTGGCAAAACATTCTGGATCTACATTTATACATTGCTTTCAAATAGAAAAAAAACCTTTATCTTCTTACCCAAATATTTAAGTTACACATTTGTTCTAACTGCTGTGCTTTAGTTTGAATGCAATTTTTATTTTCTTCGAACATTGCTCTAAATTCACAAAATGCAACATGCAATTGGGTCTTTAAAGAAAGGTCACTGCTCCATTCAGAATGATTTTTCAAAATATGATTGCTTACTTTTAATTTCTCTTTTATGCTACTCCTATCATCACCATTCAAACATTACACTTTAACAAAATAAACAGGGTCTCGGAATTACTGCAGTCTAGTAGCTAGACTTCAGGAGATAAGCAGTAGCCTACTTGATTGGACCATGGCACATCTAGTCTTAGAATAAAAGAATTGAAGATCGTATAATCCAGCCCCCTGCCCAAGCAGGAGACCCTATACCTGTGATGGCGAACCTGTGGCACGGGTGCCACAAGTGGCACGCAGAGCCATTTGTGTTGGCAGGTGAGCCGCAGGCAAATTTACCTCACTGCGCATGCGCACGCCTCACAGCTAATTTTTCAGCCTCCCAAAGGCTTGGGAAAAGCCTCTGCAAGGCTTTTCAGGACGAACAGGCCCATTTTGTCACTTCCTGTAATAGCGGAAGTGACGAAACGGGCATATTATTCATCCTGAAAAGCCTTGCAGAGGCTTTTTCCAAACCTCTGGGAGGCCAAAAAAGCCCTCAAACCAGCTGAAAAATCAACTGTGAGGCACAGTGCAGGTAAGGAGGTGGTGGGGGTGGATTGTGTGTGCATGTTCAGGGGGCATGGGGGGCGTGCATTGCATTCTGGGGGTTGGCACGTGAGTGCGTGCACACTAATGCATGTGCAATTTTTGGCACAGGAGCCTAAAAAGATTAACCACTACTGCCCTATATCATTTCTGTCCAGTCTCTTCTTGAAAGCCTTCAGTGATGAAACACCCACAACTTCCATTGGTTGACTGTTCTCACAGTCAGAAAATTCCTCCTTATTTGTAGATTAAATCTCTCCTTGATCAGTTTCCAGCCATTATTCCTTGTGTGGCCTTCAGGTGCCTTGAAAACTAGCTTGACCCTTTCCTCTCTGTGGCAGCCACTCATGTAAATTGGTTAGTAGAGTGAAAGACAAAAGACCATCACATACCCTCTGTGCTCTTGATTTTTAGTTTTTATTTAATAATTGTTAATTATATTTATGCTTTTAGAACATTGTAAGCTGCCCTTTTGGATAGTGAAAGGGGCAGCATATGAATTTAATAAATACATTTAAATTAACCAATGGGTTTGTTTTTTCTGTACCTGCAGATCATCAGAATACTTGCCTCCTTGTCCATGTTTTTGTGTCTCTCAAAGAGTACATAGATCCAAATAGTTTCTTCCTTTGTACACCATCTTGTCCAGAGTCTCCTGGTAAGACAACAGTGTCCTGTATGCCAAAGGAAGGAAAAGGAGAGAAAAGAGAAGAAAGAGAAAAAATAATACATTTGAATTTTCACCAGCTGCTGTCTTCAGCAAGCAGCACCTATGCAAATTTTCCTGATAAGAATTGTTCATATGTAAGTTGAAATTACTTTTATTACATTGAAAAAGAAGATTAGTCCAGTGTCAAGAAGTTGAATTATATTTTTATTGCTAAAGATATATGGACAAGCTAAGCTAAATTCTATCTATTACTCCAATCTTGAATAAACACTAAGAAGTACTTATTTTGTCAGCAATATCTTTTTTGAAAAACTGCAAATCATTTATAATGGTTAAATTATCTCACGTTGTACAATCATAAAAAACATTAATGCAAATGAGAGTTCAGGGTTCCTTCCTGTCCATCAATTTCCCTTTCTCAAAGCTACTGCAAAACAAAGAAATATCTTCATTTTAGAAACAAAAATAAGGCATTAACAAATCTTAATTTTAATTTGAATTCACTCTAAAGTAATTTCATTTTTCTGAAAAAAATGTTAAGTTACTATCCTGAAATGGAAACACATCCATAGACATGTTCTAAATGTGTCCCATGCAGAATTTTTATACAATGCCTGCTATTCTAGTATAGAATATTCTTTGACATATGAGCTTGCCTATTACAATCATGTCATAACTGTTGCTTTATGATGATTTTTATGACTTGTGCAGCAGTTGTTATGCAAATGCCATGGTCGTTAATCAAACCAGTGTTTCATGATGGGTGTAGTTTTGCCGAAAACTGGAAATGCTGGTTTTCTCCCAAAAATATTGTCAAATGTAGTCACGGGACACCAAGATGTTGCAAATAGCCCTAAAGGCAGCTGTATTTCCAAGTACCCAAAATTCATTCACTACCTGAACTTTGAAGCTGGGCCATAAGTCACCCCCCCCCCTTTTTTTTTAATCTTTTGTAATTCAAGGGCTACCTGTTCTTAAAAGTTACTACAGTACTACAGCAGTGGGATTCCAACTTTTTACTACCAGTTCTGTGAGCGGGGCTTAGTGGGCATGATGTGGCTTAGTGTGCATAGTTTGGTGGGCGTGGCAGGGGAAGGATACTGTAAAATCTCCATTCCCTCCCCATTCCAAGGGGAAGATTACTGCAAAATCCCATTCCCTCCCCACCTCACTAACCTGCTTTCCAGCTCCATTCTCCTGTGCAGGGCAACAAAAGAAGACCCAGCTGATCAGCTGGGACTCAGGAGGCAGAGAACAGATGGGGGTGGGGCCAGTATTTGCTGGTTCTCTGAACTACTCAAAATTTCCACTCCCAGTTCTCCAGAACTGGTCAGAACCTGCTGAATACCACCCCTGCAGTACTGTACTGTGAGAACTGACTAGATGTTATTTTATGTTTATGCCAAAAAAAATCTAATGAAGCCCTCCCTGCCATCTTTTTGAAGAAAGCATCAAATATATTTTCCAACTCGACTTTTGCATCTAATCATGCCTTAATAGTAATTACTGCAATCTGGAAGCCCACTAAAAGAAGTGAGGGGACTGATTAAAAAAAAAATTCTATGGAAGGGAGAGGTATAGTAAGGCAATATAACTGTAGGAAGCAATAAAGAAGACATGTGGCTAAATTAAATGTATCCTGAGATAATAGAAAAGAATAAAGAAAGGTTGAATAAATATAGTTTGGAAAATATATTTGTGGAAGGAGGGGAAAAAAACCTAAAGGAAGACCAACTTCATCAAGGAGAAGGAGAAAAGTACTGATTGTAAAGAAGGCATGTAAACATGAATGCTTTCTCTTCTTCTTCTGGCTGTGCAAGTACGTAGAGAGCCCAAAAGTTGAGATAAATATTAATGAAGCTTTGGGAATATCAAGCAGCAGCATTAATAAGGAACAGGTAAAAGAATATTTAGATGATTTAAATATTTATGATGCTCACATTCTCTGAAAGTCGCTACTCGACTGTCTGCAACTCTGTTACTCATCTTTCAAACCTCTTGTGGCAAAATTAAGATCTTTGAGCTGTTAAAAAAAAACCTGTTTAAAAAAACAGTTCAACCCCGAGCTACATCTATTTGCTTTTACTGGATCTGTGTACTTGTTTTCAAATATACACATTATCTTCTGTGGTTTGCTTTGATTCTGACTTCTGGTCATGCATCCAGCAAAAACTTTTCATAGTTTGTGTTGGTTGTGGTGTAGTGGATGGAGCACTTTTTGATAAAGTTGTGCAGGTATCAAGAATATCTTCAAGGGAAGAAAATTAATAAGGGAAGAAAAAAACAAGAAGAACATGCTTCCCTTCCTGGATATCCTCATCAGCAGAGGAAGCAACGGCAAATTAGAAATGCAAGTCTATCAAAAACCCACGCTAACCAACGGCTGCTTTATCAAAGTAACAACCCAACCTCCCACAAGAGGAGCTGTGTAACAACATTAGTCAGAGAAGCACAAAAGCATTGCAGCAGTCCTGAATACCAGAAAAAAGTAAACAGACCACCTATACATTTTCCAACAAAATAGATACCAGTGTAACTTTATCAAAACATTTCTGACCACTCAACTCACAACAATGCAATCAACCCAAGCTCTAAAAAGACTACTACTGCCATACATTAAAAAAAAAAATCTCAGAAACAGCCAACAGGTAATTGCAATCATGTGCCATTATTGTAGCACACAAATCATCTAAAGCCCTCCAAAGCATCTTAAGTAAATCAAAAGACATAGTAGCAGACGAAGAAAAAAAGACGAGTCATTTACAACATACAGTGAAAGGAATATAACAGTCACTATGTAAGACAGACAGGCAAAACACTAGCAGAGCACATCAATGAACACCAACTAACAGTCAGAAGATACAGTGAAAACTAAAACCACCCAACTCATGAACAGACCCAACCATAGTAATAAACACAGAAATCAACCATATTTCTATGGTTCAAAATATTCAAAAGAGACAGTTTTAAAAAAAGTCTAAGAAGGAAACAAAAAGACCAAGACACATCTTCTCTGGCAATCAAAACACAGATAAGCAAGGATTATCACTAGACAAATAACCACGCAGAAAACAATGCCCCAGTGAAGGAACTATCAAAGAGAAAGCCATACCTGCCTCAAAACTCAGTTGCACTGATGATGTTTCCTAGTTAGGTAATGAAACATCCGCAAACAAACAAGCTCAGAGAACAAAAAGGACTCCAGAATTCAGCCCTGAGCTACATATATTTGCTTCTGTTGAGGTTCTGTATTTGTTTTCAAGTACATGGATGATCTGATGTGGTTTGCTTTGATCCTGACTTCTGAAATTGAACTGAACTGCCTTCCCAAATCAGTCTAGAATCAGGCAACACTTAAATCAAATTGAATTAACTCAATCAATCAATAAACACACTGTAAATTTAATGAACTGGGATGAATGTAGTTTTTGCCCCAGTGAAATTCATTCCACCCCCTGTCCTAAGGACAGCCTCAGTCCCAAAGACATTGCCATGGTCATGTTTGTTGATCTTTTCATGGTCATTTTTGTTGTGCCTGGGTTCTTTCAGAGGGAAAGAGAAGTGTCTATTTTCTTTGCCCCCAAATATAAAGTGTACCTTGGTACCTTCAACTGTGGTATTTAGTCTTCAGCTTAATTTCACAGCTTTTCGTTACTAGCAATTTACAGCAACATCAGAACACCTTGCAGGCTCCATTTTGCCTCCCATCTCTTGATACTACTTACCTTGTATCAACCACAGGCCCTAATTTATGCCACCTTCTCTTGTTGTTTCTTCCACCGCAAAACATCCACCAGCTACAGGATGCAGAGGACAGCAAAGAAAGACAGGGAAATGCATCATTGTGCCTGCCATTCTATCGGTTGCAGCAGCAAGGGCTGAATTTCATTAAGGATCATACTATAGCAAAGCTCTCAGAGTGACTTTTCAATTACAGACCTTGCAGATATAAGACCTGGCCTTTGTACTTATTTTGCCACCATCTTCGATGTTTTGTGACCCTTTGTCTGAGGAAAAGTTCTATAGAACTTGAAAAGTTGCCTGATCTTTTTTGCCTTGTGCCCAGTGAAGACAAGCCACAGGACACTATGCACAGAATCACAGGGTGGGTTAATTCTAATAAACCTCTGTTGTTTTTGATTAGGTGCAAGGATTTGAAGAAGAGTGACTTGGTTCAAACATCATACCAGGTCTGAGAGGTTAACACTAAGCCATAAACCAAGTTTACCATTACAATATGTGAATTCACATAATAGATGAAGCCAAAATTGAATTCATTATAGCTTGATATAATTTATAAGCCCAGTAACTGGATTCCATCCTAAGCTTTTATACATCACACTGATAAATTCACCACTGCATCACTGATTACATATATTAAGTAAACACAACAGAATTATCCTGCTTTTATAACTTGTAATTTTAAAAGTAGCTGGTGTTGACAAAACTCTAGATTAAACTGGCAAGATTCTTTCAAATGAGCATTTTACTACTGGGAGAGAGATTATAATCATTCAATTGTAAGAGGCAAGTCTTCCATAACGTCAGCTTCTTCAAAACACAAAATAAGCTCAGATTTTTTTTTAAAAAAAATGAAACACAACAAAAAATATATTGTAAGGAACCAAAGTAGTCAAACAACAATAGTGTGAAATTAAAGAACAATTTTCACATCATGAATAATAATAGGTTCGATTTTTATACAAATAAAATAAGAAACAGGAAACCATGAATAATGAGATACTGGTTGATAGGTGTAAAAATTGGCTATTAAAACCTGTAGTATTGAATCCAACATTTGCACATTATATTTATATATGATATGTTCAGAAATTCATTTCACAGTGATAATGAATCTGTATGTAATTAACATCCTATCACTCAGTTCAAAATAGTGTTAGAAAAGCATTCTAAAGATACCCATATAAGGAAAGGTGGGGGGAGAAGAAAGACCTGGAAATATTTATCTATTCTAAGGCAAGTATTTATCTGTTTTTAGAATATTAATCTTTGGGGCTCTCAACAAAGTCTTCCCTTTGATAATAACTGCTCTTTCTTACCTGAACGTCCAGTTGTGAATTATCTGCTAGGAGCAGATAATTCTACTAACTAACCCACCATGTGCTGTACCTTTTATTTGTTTTACCTTAGCATACTGCATTAATGCAGAACTGTGGTTTGTTTTTTTTAAAAAAAGGTCCATGGTTTTCATAGAGTGTAAATTCATCTGATTGTAGCTTATTTTATAATTCTTTGTTTAAAAACACAGCTGTCAGGTGTGAACAACAAAGAATTCAAACTATTTGATTGTTCTCTGCCTATAACACAGGAATCTCCATAGACTGGCAGCTTTTGCCTGGGAAAGACTAGATAAGATTCAAAGGCATTGTGGATGGGAGTCAAACCTTGTGTTTATTTATTTATTATTATTTTATTTATTTATTTTATTAATTGCATTTATATACCGCCCTTCTCCCAAGGGACTCAGGGCGGTGAACAGCTCATCTAAAAACCCCACAGAAAATACAAAAGTTAAAAAGTAATTAAATTTAAATCAGCTGCATACTAAAATTAGGAAACCCCCCCCCCACCCTTAAAACCCAATTTAAAATTAAAAATGGAGATCAAATTTAAAATCATCATCTCCATCATCTCCATCATCGTTTATGTAATGAGTCCAGGCTAATAGCCCACTTGAGCCCTCCTCTCAAATGGGACAACAGCAGTTAACACAGTCTCTGTAAGCAGAGCGTCTAGACAGAGAGATATAGCACTGTTGCTACATATTGGCACAATATCACTAATGGGTATACTAGAACTGAGAATGAATTAAACTCTATCCTATACATTATGTATATGCAAGTGGGCCAATTACCTGGTTCCGTTATTTTATTTTTACTTTAAAGACAACGCTTAGAAAATTTGTTGTGCCAGGCCTGAATTTGCTGTAAACCTGCTGATTCCATAAGATTTGGGCCATGAATCGAAGGAAGATAAAATACAAGAGACGAGGAAAATTTGGCTTGATGAATACACTTCGATATATTTCATATATTGTAAGCCATTTTTAATAGCTTCATTTAATAGAATGGCAGGTGATTCATTGGTTGGGTTCATATATGACACCTAAGTCAGAGATACCACTATGGCTCAATTGATGCATCTTGCTAAAACAAATCATGGGCTAATATATATAAATCACTATAACCATGATTAGCTGTAGCCTGAATTTTTTTGGATAAGCTATCATTCACTGAGGAATTTTGAGTTGAGCTTCACTATGTGATGTTATCGCAGTCATTTCTGTGATCATGAATGATTACTAATCTTTCAACAAAGTATAAGAAACAGCTGTGAATGTTTAAAATGCTTCTATATTAGGAAATCATTATTTCAGGCTAAGCTAGCTTCTTGAACATGGGCATCTGCCTAGATTTGGAAGCTTCAACTTGCAGAATTCTGAACAATGGTCTTATTGAATGGTAATTCCAAAAATTATACTGTAAAGATCTGGAGGGTCTACAGATTTTTAGTTTAATTAGCATGATGGGTGAGTCCAGTACATTGTGGTTTATTTAATAATCAAAGATTAGAACATAGAATTGGGATTGGGAGAAACCTCAGTGGTCTTCTAGTTCAACCTCCAGCTCAAGGCAGGAGACCTTATATCATCCTGGTCAAATGGCTGTCCAATCTATGTTTGAAAAGCTCCAGTGATGGAACAACCACAACTCTAGGAGTCAAGCTATTCCACTGATTAATTGTTCTCACTGTCAGAAACTGTCTCCTTACTTCTAGGTTGCATCTCTCTTTAAGAAGCTTCCACCCATTACTTTTTGTTCTGTCATGATTAATGTGCTGTTTGAACCAGCTCCCTAAAAGATGGCTGATTGCATTAGGTTTAATAAGAACATTGCATCATGTTTCCAAAGGGGCAGGATCAATTCACTTTGTCTCATTGTTTATTTCCCTATCAGATTTCTTAGACCTCAGAGATATCTCTAGAAGATATCCAAGGTTTTAAGTATAGAATACTGAAACAAACAAATGTTGTGGCTGCAGGAGGTTTGTTCAGATGGGATGACTCCGAATCTCATGCTTCTTAAAAAAAAATGTTTATGTGAGAGTATCATGAAATATTGAGTCAGCTTCAGATTTTGACTGAAAAACATCCTTCAGTGCAATGTTGATGTGGAATCACTCTTTGGCTTTCTGCAATCAATTTAGATGCTAAGAAAGTTACTGGAGGCTAGAATTTCCTTAGCATCTTCCCTTCCCAGTTGTCGTCTTAATTGTCCTTATGTGCTTTCCGAAAAACTTGGTTAGAAACCTATGAAATATGAGAAGGACTTGGAGAGGGAAGGAAAGGAAATATCTTATGAGCCCCATCCGGGGGTGGGATTCAATTTTTTAACAACTGGTTCTGTGGGTGTGGCTTAGGTGGTGGGCATAGCTTGGTGGTCATGTGGCTGGGTGGACATGGCTTGGTGGTCATGTTATTGGCTGTGTTTGGCCAACTCAATATCACTCACATCGAGGCATGCATCTCCTCGCCTGGCTTCACATGACTGTGGAGATGCTGCAACAGTCGTAAGTGTGAAAAATGGTCATAAATCACTTTTTTCAGTGCCATTAATA
The DNA here is from genome assembly GCA_023653725.1 of Bungarus multicinctus. Lineage (NCBI taxonomy): Eukaryota > Metazoa > Chordata > Lepidosauria > Squamata > Elapidae > Bungarus > Bungarus multicinctus. Next base: position 37,975,565 of record CM042834.1, read on the forward strand.
ACTTTGAATGGTCACTCCACACAAGCAAAGTACCAGCAAAGGAGGGGGGGGAAACTCCAGAGAAGTTCCTGAGACAGGAAGTCTTGTTCTGCCAAGAATGTAATAAGGGTTAATGGAGAGGCAGTTTCTGTAAGCAACACCAGAATGTTTCCTTCCTGCCTTCCTTACAGGATTAGGCCAATAATTTCTTCTAACAACCGGTTCTCTGAACTGCTTAGAATGTTAACAACCAATTCTAGCGAATGGGTGTGAACTGGTAAAATCCCACCCCTGATGCCAAAAATAGTGAATGTAGGCAAGAACTAAGCTTAATTTTACATTTAGTTAACATTAAATATAGTTCATATAATTATAGTGATATCATTAATATTTTTCCTCTTCTGATATATTAAAAATTAACTTTGGAACTCAACTTGTAAAATTCTTGGTGAACCATTCCTAAGGCTTTGAAGTACAAGGTAAACTAATTCCTTATGTTGGCCAGAGATTATGAATGAGCTTAGAATGTTTATTTATTTATTTATTATTTATTTAATTATTTATTTATTTATTATTTATTTATTTATTTATTATTAAGATTTCTATACCGCCCTTCTCCCGAGGGACTCAGGGCGGTGTACAGCCAAATCAAATCCCAAAAAACAGTACAAAAGTTAAAAAGACATTAAACAATGGCTGTTTAAATTAATGGAACCCACCCCCCGACTTTAAAACCAATTAAAACCAAATTAAGGAGACAATTAAAAACTATCTCAGCCCAGGCCAGCCTGCTCAAAGAGCCAGGTCTTCAACGCGCGCCTGAAGGCCCTCAGGTCCGTGCTGGTGCGTAGTTCAGGTGGCAGAGTATTCCAGAGGGCAGGGGCCCCCACAGAGAAGGCCCTACTCCTGGGGGCCGCCAGACGACACATAGCGGCCGACGGCACCCGGAGAAGGCCCTCCCTGTGAGAACGCACCGGTCTGCTGGAGATCACCGGCAGAATGCGGTCCTGCAGATAACCTGGCCCAATGCCATGGATCGCCCTAAAGGTCAAAACTAGAACCTTAAAACGAACCCGGAGAGCCACCGGCAGCCAATGCAGCTCATGCAGGAGAGGCGTCACATGGGAGCTACGTGACGCCCCCATGATCACCCGCGCGGCCGCATTTTGCACCAGTTGGAGTCTCCGAGTGCTCCCCGCAGGGAGCCCCATGTAGAGAGCATTACAATAGTCCAGGCGAGAGGTGACAAGGGCGTGAGTGACCGTGCGCAGGACGTCCCGATCCAGAAAGGGCCGCAACCGGTAGATCCCACGGACCTGGTAAAACGCCCCCCTGGAGACAGCTGCAATATGATGTTCTAGCGACAGCCGTACATCCAGGAGGACGCCCAGATTGCGGGCCCTCTCTGTGGGGGGCAAAATTTCCCCCCCAATAGCCAGCGAAGGTGTCAGCTGGCTATATCGGGGCGCCGGGAACCACAGCCACTCGGTCTTGGATGGGTTGAGCCGGAGCCTGTTCCTGCCCATCCAGTCCCGCACGGCCTCCAGGCATGTTAACAACTGTTTCTAACTAATAGGTGCAAACTGATAGAAACCCACCCCTGGCCCCATCCACCTTAGAAATGAGAATGTCTCTAGATAATAATTTCTGTGTTTATTGATTCCGAAATGTTTATAGATTGCCTACCCAATATTTAAGGCTTCATAACAGTTCTGTTCTATGAAATCAGGTTATGAAATAAAACAGCAAATGATCACTACCAGTACGCAGATTACAGAACAACTAAGCAAACCAAATACCTGCTGAAATAATGAGGCCTTGAAGCAGTTGGGAAGAAGAAGGGGAAACAGACATGGATGAGTTCCCCTCTCAGGTGTGAGAGTAGGGTTGTTGTTTTTTTCAAAACTTTAGGACCACCACAAAATCTCACTATTGCAATAGGAAAAATCTAGATTACGGTGCAATACACAGCCCCTAGCAACCCCATCAGATGATTGGCAAGAAGCCCAAAATTCAGGGGAGGGGAGAAAAACCACAGGGTTGGATCTTGTTGCAATTGTTTCACAAGCTGAATCCATTAACCACCCGTTTCAGTTTAACATGTGGTTTTAAAGCCTACCTATGCACATTCAACTGACAAAATGTCAGAAAATATGGTTATTAAGGATTACTTTCTTATCCTGCAAGTTATTTTTAGGGGCTGTCACATTGCATTGCTCATAATGTGATCCACAAGCCCCATTTCTGCCCCCGGTGAACCTTGTTGTGCTTATCATTGTGCTATTCTAAGCCACCGGGCTCACTTTGCAAAAGTATTTGCAAATCAGTTTTCGAAGTAAATCAGGTTGTTTTTTAAAGTTAACCCCCCCCCCCCCAAAAAAAAAAGTTTTAGCGTTTATATCCCTGGCATTAAAAAAGACTGCATTTCAGAAGTCTTCAAAAATAAGACTTGTGTGACAGTGGAAACAATTATCCCTTGAGTTGTTGAGTACCCCTTCCTTTGAGGTACTCAAGTAGAAACCAGAGTTACCTGTCAAGCTTTCATTTCAGTGGCTAAACGGCCTCTTCTAACACTGTGATTCTGTGATTACATGGGCATTTGATCCATTGATCTTACTTCAGAATGAAGGCATAAATGGAGTCTATTTGAGACGATCTGGCATATACCAAGTGAGTCAATTATTACTGTCAGGCCCCCAAAACCAAGAAAGTCACATGGATCTCCTTCTGAGTAGTTTCCTTTATTGTTCCTCACCTACCGACAGAATCTTGCCAAGCTAAAACAACTATTTGCAAAACCGTAGATGTACTGTACTCTGGAAATCCATTGATTCAATTGTTTGAGTGTATTTTTTAGAACTCAACTGAGCTCAAAGTTACCATCAAAGTTAAAAAGTTAAAATTATTTGGCTGAAATCTCCTCTTCCCTCCTAAGAAAATTAGGGGAAAGGGAAAGATAAATTTGTAAACCACCCAAAGTCACTGAGAGTGAATTGGGCGGCCATATCAATTTTCTTAAATAAATAAATAACTATATCCACAGAAAGTGGGGATAAAGAACTCCAATATAGGAACATCCCATTCAGCAATTCCTCTCACTGCAGAGCTCTTCTCTTAAAGCCAAAAGGAGGACAGGAGAGAAGAATGTCCACCTCTTCTTGTGAACAGATGAATGATGAAGGGGAACTCCCAACAATAATTATCAGCAATTATCCACAATCCTAAGATCCCACCAGCTTAAGACAAGGACGTTTGGAGGGGAGTAGTGTCCATCTTCTCAGTTATTCTTCCCTATTCAGAGAATAGAATACTTTATTGACCAAGTGTGATTGGACACAAAAGGAATTTGGCTTGGTGTAAATATTCTCAGTATACATAAAGAAAAGATACAGAGGTTTCTCATGCAGCTTCAAATGGGATGAGTCATCAGGTGGAGGGAAGAAGGAATGACCTTGAAATACTGGAGGAACTGCTGCTACCAAGGCAATAGTCAGATACAAGGGTCCTGAGCTCAGGCCAAGAATGTACCATGAGTAACCTGTTTGATAACCCGCTCCTTAGTCCACATGAAGATAAAGGGAGAATGGGGAGAAGCATATTCAGACTTGCAAGGTTCTGTTACTGAAGCTTAACAATGAAATCTACACTTTCATTGTAGCTTTGATCTTAGTCTGATCTACCTCAGTTAGTTGGGCATCAGTTAGTGGTAGAGCAGCCAACAGCCCCACTTCCCCCCAGCCTGGTTCTATCTCCCTCAAAATTCAAGGAATCAGTTAACTGGAGAAACTGCAATGCAAGTCAAATCAAGAGGTCTGGTTTCATGTGGATACTGTAGGTTGAATTGGAAGAGAAGAAATGACTCCTGGAAGTAGTCTATCAGTTCCCAAGATTTTTCTGCATCTGCATTGAACTTTTAGCAAGCCAGCTATTCCATTTTCTCCTTCCTGTGCTAGAAATCCCCAGTCTATTCCACCTCGTCCCTCCACCAATATCACTTTGTCTCTCTACCTGATCCTAATCCCTGTTGTACAATCTCTAACAGTTTTTCAAGCTCCTGTTTATATAAACAGCACATACCGTCCACCAAGACAGGCAGAGGTGGTATTCAGCAGGTTCTGACCAGCTCTGGAGAGCCAGTAGCGGAAATTTTGAGTAATTCAGAGAACCGGCAAATCCCACCTCTCACTGGAGATTTTACGATATCCTTCCCCTGCCATGCCCATCAAGCCACGCCGACAGAACTGGTAGTAAAAAAAATTGAATCCCACCACTGAAGATGGGTATATGTTGCTTATATAGACAGGAGCTTGAAAAGCTGATAGAGATTGTACAACAAGGATTAAGATCAGGTTCCTTGAAAAGGCACTGGAGGACCGGAAAGACCAGGTTAGACACAGATTGTCATGGAGAAAAGCAATGTAATAATGTTCTCCATGGCCTGGAGAAGCAGGAGAACTACTTGTTTTCAGAATGCGCTCTTTGTCTGATGAGTTAGTCCAAGGCCTAAGTTGTAATTGCTAGGAGGCCCATTATAGCGAAAGCCAAATTCCCATTCAGCCAGTCAGCTTCACTTTTGAGACAGACATCAAATTTGAAAAATGGATACATCATCATGTTCCCCCTGGCCGGGAGAAGCAGGAAAACCACTTGTGATTGCTAAGAGTTGACATTGATTCAATGACAATCAATCAATCAATCAATTCCCAATAAAGTTATCTGTATACTTTCCCCAGCAGAGTATAGCTGTGGTAGGCCCTGAATAGAAGTTTGTTTGTGCTGATGAGAATTGGAAATCGAGAACAAAGCCTTTGCAAAACCAGAGCCATCCATCAGTTCCAATGCTGTGTGCATATATATGCAAACACTGTATATCCATTCTAAAAATAATCTCACATCCAGTGAATTGAATGACACCAGCAAATATAAGAAATTGAGAAGAACCAAGTTAACAAAAATGTTTGGAAATGAGAGATTCCTGTGTGATTTATGCTATACTCTGATTCCAAATCTTGTTCTTCACCTCTCAGAGAAGATCTGGCACACAGGCAGCCAGAAGGAAAGGTGATCAAAGAAATTGAGAAGGTGACCACATGCACAGAATCAAAACTCCACAGCTTCCCCATGAAAAGCACATTAAAAGATAGGGCTTAAATTACATGTGTGCCACCTCGACGTTTTGTTTTTTTTTACCCTTCTATGGTCACCCAGGCTCTGAAGTTTGGGTGAAAGAAAAATTATATGCTTCTTCAGACAAAAGAAATCAAGAGTTTGACACTTCATTGAGAAAATTTGGAAGGGAAAATTTAAGAAATTCACCGCTAGAGGAATCTCTTTCCCTGATACATAATGAAAGAAATTAGTTTCATACACAGAATGCACATTTTTTTTTTCCATAAATGCAAGCCATTTGCTGTGCCAAACTCTACTCTTTTTGCTTTACTTTAAATTATGCAGATTTTAAAATTATCTGATTTACGTTTTTTTTTGCCTTGTAGTATCGCTAAAATGGGATGACAAATCAAACTTCCAGACTTTTGACTACTGCCCTGCTTTCCTCACATATCTTTGACAAACAGAGAAACCACTGACAGCCCTTGACTGATGGCCATAATTGGGACCAGAATTTTGATTGTTAAGCAAGCCAGTGGTTAAATGAGTCACACTTGATTTTATGACCTTTTTTGCCATAGTGAATCACTGCAGTTAAGTGAATTATGCAGTTGTTAAGCGAATCCAGGTTCCCCACTTAACGTTGCTTGTCAGAAGCTGTCTGGGGAGGTCACAAATGGCAATCACATGATGCTAGGACACTGCAGTTGTTGTAAATATATACTAGTTGCCAAGCCCCTGAATCTTGATGAGATTCAAGGCACGGAGGCAACAAGTTAGCTGATAGTTCAAATGCCTCTTTATTGGTCCAACTTCCCCCCCATGCACACAAATGCTCCCACATTTATGGCAAGTCCCAGAGCAAAGCGGTCACACACACATGCACACACACACACACACACACACATACCCCTCCAGCAACCTCTGGCTGTGAGTAATCCAGCAAAACGCTGTTAGCACAATGGTTTCAAGGCAAGAAGTCCAGCGGGGCAAGGAAACAAGTCAAGGAATCCAATGAAGCAAAGGAACAAAGCAATGAGTCCAGGAAGCAAAGGAACAAGGCAATTATAAGGCAAGAAGTCCTGCAAACTCCAGATGTCAGCAAAGGCACACAAACTCCACAAATTCAGTGTTTGTTCCCAACAAGCAGCCCTACCCACAGCATCTCCTTAAGTCTCAGTCCCCATGTGTGCCTTGTGGAGAGGGGTGGGGCATTCTCCTTCCGAGCCTTCAGGTCAGCTTGTGCTGTTCCTGCCTCCTCTTCACTCTCCATGCTCAGGGATCAGGAGGGAACGATCCTTGCTTGTCGCCTGAGTTCCATCGCTCCGCATCTCCTCTGCCTGCCTTCTTTTCCTTCCTCTCTCAGTCGTCCTGCCCCCGTTCTTCCCTGCTGGCAAGCCGTCCCAAGCCCAAGGGACCTCGTCCTACTCCTCTCCATGTTTTTCCAAAGCCAACAAGACCATCTCCTCGACCTCCATTGGCCCCAACTCTGGCTCATCCTCATCCACAGACTCAGGCTCTGATGGGGCCATGATATGATGTAATTGCGGATGCTACAATGATCATAAGTGTGAGCACCTATCGTAAGTCACTTTTTTCAATGCAGTCATAACTTTGAACAGTCACAAATGAATCCATTCCCCACTATCCTGTCAGAGCTGAAGAAGCTTCTTGGATGAGAAGCAAAATGTGTCTTCAAAGAAAGTCCAGTTGCCTCCTGAAAAAGCACCTTTGGGGCAAGTCGCAAATGAATGGCTGTAAGTCGAGGACTATCTGCAAGATTAAATACGGAAGGTACATGTTCTGACTCAGGCTTCATCAAATATAATTAAACACAAGCTTGTTTTAAAAGCAAAACCTATTTTAATGCAACGCTGGGAATTACTTTCATTCACAGCCAGAACTAATTTTAAACAGTTCCCCAAGATAAGCACATGCCTGTCAATGCTGTGGAATGTTGCCAAAAACAGAAGAAACAAAAACCAAGAAAAAAAACCAACCAGAATACACAGAGCTTCAAGGAGGACTCGGAATCTATTGAACTACTTTGCTTCCTGCAAAGAGTTCGTCATTGAGGTCTGATTTTTATCCTTTATGGGAGGAGCAATCACCTCCCAGCCTTACTCCTGAGTTGCCCCTTCTGTTTCAGCTGCTCTTACCTTCTAGCAGCTCTGCGCACACGGGCCCTGGCCATAGGCTCCCCGGGGTCCTCTGCTTCACTGCTGCCAGACTCTGAAGGCTCCAAAGGCAGAACCCCACTCCCAGATGGTTCTGGCCCCATCCCTGCAATCGGACGCAGGACCCTCGTCCAAGTCGTCTCCAAACTCCCTGACTCATCCCCTTTCTTCCTCACTGTCCGACTCCACTACCATCTCCACAGGCTGCCGGCAAACCACAACAGTACATCTCAATCCTCCTTCTCTCCATAAACTGGAGGGAAGTATGGACAGACATGCTTCCATGGTATGAGATGAATTTAAATGCAATATCAATCAGGACACGTTATGGCTGCTCCAGAAGTGAGCCATCTCTCTCTCTCTCTCTGTAATTCAGTTCATTTTCCCCAGGAAATTAATTTGCGACGTATTCAAAGTAGCCATGTATGCTTGGCTGCTGTCCTAAGGTAATTGCCAGGAAAAACCCTATCATACTTTGGAAGGTATGGAAGGGAAGATGGCAGATTCCGAAGGGTGTAGTCATTATACATCCAAACAAATGCACTTTCTTTGCACATTTGCAATTACGCTTTGCAAAGAATTAAACAATATTTTCAGTGCCATCACCCAAATGAAAACCTGAGCTTTCCAGGATTAAGGCCAAAAAAAAAAAAAGAAAAACCAAGCCAAAACAAAACAAAATCCTGTTTGCTGCAGTGAGAAGATATCCTATTAAAAATTGCATTTTGTAATTTTAGTGGCCAGGAACCGTATACTTGCTCATCAAGCCACATTAACACAATGACTCTTCTGGCTGATCGTGCCAACGATCCACAGACTATATACTTTTGGGGGGTCTGTTGCACTTACCAACTGCACAAGCTTTCTTTGTTAGCTGCTGTTGCTTTTTCATGGCACACAGCTTTTCTTGTTTCCCCTTCTAACATGTCCTATTTACAGAACTAAAAGCATGAATATCAGCCTAATTTATCATCCACCAACTACGTGGTGCTCATCATTAGCTAAGAATGATGGAAGTTATGGGTCACGTATTTCTGAAGATATCCAGCTGGGAAAAGTTAAATCCTCCTAACTGTATCCAAAACACATCTGAGCAAGGATAATATGTTCTAAAGTAGGGCTGGGCCAGCTTCAAATTGATTCAGTAGAGTTCTCGACCTTGTGCAAGCACAGGATCATTCTGCTATTTATTATAAAGCTTTTCCCCTCTTGGATTTCATGCAACTCTGAATAAAAAAAAAAGATATGGCTGCTTTAAAAAGACAGCTCATTACTATAAATGTAGTTCTTAGAACAGCCGTGACGGTTTTTCAAGACTGTGCAGCAATCTGAAAAAAAGATGATTTGCATTAAATGAAAGCAGATACATGTTAAATTCTTGAAAAATCCAAAGCACCTCTTCCAAACAATGGTTTTAAGTGTGTAAAACCCGATTGTAAATATATGTATTAAATGATGCAATATGAAAATAATACAAACATGATATGTTTCTTTTATGATTCATTTTTAAAAAGTTGGCAAATTACACACAGTTACACACACATACACACACACACACACACACACAAGTGCAGAGTTTACTCTTGGTTGCAACAGGAATTAACTGACTGGCTTGCCACCTAAATGGGCTGACAAAGAGTGACTGGCTCAAAATCACTCAGCTGGCTTTCATGCTAAGGTAGAACTAGAATTCAGTCTCCCACTTTCAAGCTTGGTACTTTGATCATTACACCAAACTGGCTGTCATTTTTCTATCACTCCATCTCTCCATCTCTTCCTCTATTGAATAACTGTTACACAACAAATTCCACTTGTTACATACAACAAAAATTTCAGACTTACAACCATTTTGCTCTGCAGGTTAATTTTCTAGGAATTTAATAACTTTTCCTTCTAAGACAATAGAAGTAGGATTGTGTTCTAAATCTTCATAAGAAAGTGTTGACCTGAATAAACTTCTCCTTCTTCTTCTTCTTCTTCTTCTCCTCCTCCTCCTCTTCCTCCTCTTCCTCCTCCTCCTCCTCCTCCTCTTCCTCCTCTTCCTCCTCCTCCTCCTTGTCAAGGAATTACTTTATTGGGTTGCAAAATAATGTATTGGCTTTCATGTTAACAAAAATACTTCACAAAGATGTTGTATAATGATCAAGCAGAGGCTAAACAGCTATGTAACTCTTTGTGATGCTTTAATCTAAATCTTTGAACTAAGCGTAGAGGATTTCACTAAATGGTCCTTCCTTCCAGCTCTTTGGTACTGCATAAACAAAGTCAGCGGCCACCGGGCAAAAAAGATTGATACTGATACTACAGTATTTGCATTCAGATACATCCTAGAATGAAAAATAGGAGAAGATCTTAAATATTCCGATTAGGCTCTGCCAAGTATGAAATAATTTCTGGATTTAAATTACACTGCCCATATGGCACTTCAACCATTATTGATCCTATGTTTAAAAATAAAATACAGTCCAGCTATTACTCAAATCCTTTTTCGCTTCTTACACAGGTGGCAGCTGAGTTAAGATAAATGCTGAAATCAAGACCTTCTAACTGCATTTGAGAGGTATTGAATGTTTTCATGGAAAGAAACCCCAGATGTGATTCCTAATATTGGTGTTGAAAGGGTCATCAGTAGTGGTTACCTTGCAAAGCTTCCATTTCACACTGAATACTAAGCATGAGTTATGGTTTGCATTGGTTGCATCACAAAGCATACTAAGCCCATCATGCTGCTTAGAGCAACGATGGCGAATCTATGACACACATGTCACAGGTGACTCATCATGCCATTCTTGGAGACACACCAGGTCTCCAGAAACTCTGGAAGTCACACAAGAGGGACCTACTTTTGCATGGCTTCTGGAATCTCCAAAAAGCACACAAAAAATGGGCTATTCTTTCAGCTCTTTTCAGAGGCTGCAAGGCCACACAAGAGTATTCTCCAAAGTATCCCAGCCTTGTGTGACCCAGAGATCCATCAGATAGATATTTCAAAAAAAAAAAATTTATAATCATGTCAACTATTTATTTCATAACAAATTTTAATAAATCACTAGCTGATAAGCCAACATTGACCAGGTATTTATTTATCCCAATCCTGAATTAAACAGGAAAATACTGTAATTGGGACTCATGCTATTGTACTGTCTGTGAAGCTCTAGATGTACTAGCTCTATCTCTCTTATTCTTTAGTCGGGCCTTACACTTTTGTACTGTCTCTGAAGTTCTAGATGTAGCAGCTCTTGCGCGCAGCGTCTCAAGTCAGAGGGAGCCCCCTTATGTAGTACTGTGAAGTCATTACCATGGCAACTCCACTGTGCTGTACAGTAGAAGCCATTTTAAGGCACATACACACCAAGGGGTGTTAGGGGTGTCTTACCCCCACACTATTTTTTTCCAGAGGGTAAGTCATCTGTCTACCACATTTGGTTGAAATTGCTTGAGGCATTCTAGAGTTATGCTGGAACATGCAAACACACACACACACAGCTATATATATATATATAAATATACAAAGAATATATAAATATACAAAGATATACATATATATATATGGATCTTTGGTTCTTCGGGTTTTCTCCTGCGTAGAATTGGAAATATCTAGGCGACATTTCGATGAAGTCTCATTCATCATCTTCAGGCTTGTGTCTTCGGCCTTGTGCTTCTCAGAGTAATGTGAGCTTGCAGCTGCTTCTTCCTTTTAACTACTAGTGGGGGTGTGACTTGATTGGGTGGGAGCTTGGCTGTGTTCTGATTGGCTGGGGGTGTATTCTGTTCTGGTGGGGGTTTGGTTGTACTCAGGTTAGTCTCAGTTGCTGGGGGATTTGAGCTGGTGAGCTGTGATCCTGTTGTTTGGCTTCGCATTCGTGGTCGTGCCACATCTTCATGGTGAGCGTCAGTTCCCTTCATGTATGGGTTGGGGGGGTTTGAAGCAGGTAGTGATGCAGCTGTGGTACGGCTTCTGGTCCGTGGTCGTGTTTCATCTTCTGTGTGGGTGTGAGTCTGCTTTCTGTATGGAAGTGTGGTGGTAGTTTCTTGTGTGGCCCTCGTGGGTATGGGTCTGGTGTCCTTCTTTATGTTAGGTACTCAATTGTTAATGAGGGCAGGTTCCCAAATGGCTGGGCAGGACATAAGATTGACTTTAAAAATACCAGAACTATTGCCAAAACTGAACACTTCAACAACAGAATAATCAGAGAAGCCAAAGAGATAGAAAAACGCCCACACAGCATGAATAAACGAGATGACACCTCCCGCCTACCAGCCATTTGGAAACCCACCCTCATTAACAAACGAGTACCTAACATGAAGAAGGACACCAGACCCACACCCACGAGAACCACACAAGAAGCTGCCACCATACTTCCACGTAGAAAGCAGACTCTCACTCACGTAGAAGATGAGACACGACCACGGACCAGAAGCCGCACCGCAGCTGCATCACTACCTGCTTCAAACCTCCCCAACCCATACATGAAGGGAACTGACACTCACCATGAAGATGTGGCACGACCACGAACGTGAAGCCAAACAACAGGATCACAGCTCACCAGCTCAAATCCCCCAGCAACTGAGACTAACCTGAGTACAACCAAATCCCCACCAGAACAGAGCACACCCCCATCCAATCAGAACACAGCCAACCCCCCAACCAATCAGAACACAGCCAAACCCCCAACCAATGAGAATACACCCCCACCCAATCAGAACACAGCCAAGCCCCCACCCAATCAAGTCACACCCCCACTAGCAGTTAAAAGGAAGAAGCAGCTGCAAGCTCACATTACTCCGAGAAGCACAAGGCCGAAGACACAAGCCTGAAGATGATGAATGAGACTTCATCGAAACGTCGCCTAGATACTTCCAATTCTACACGGGAGAAAACCCGAAGAACCAAAGATCCACATGCAAATACCCACGAAAACCTCCGAAAACATATATATATATAAAAGTTTCACCATTATTGGCTTAGGCCAATGCGTTGAATCCAACAGCCCTGGATTGAGTGTGCGAACCTAGCAAATAGTGAAATCTTGCATAAAAACTTTCTGACCGTAAGATTAATTCTGTTATTAAATAATTCATTTTTGTTTCTGATAAGCTTCGTGCTAGGAAATAGGGATTAAAGGGTAGATCAGTCATGCAGAATACAGACCAGAATTTTTTAAAAGCCATTGTCAAAAAGACCTTGAAATTGTCATCCTAGCATATCAGGAGGAAAAGGACAGCTGAAATATACCAGTGGAAAGATGAAAATGCAGAAGGAGGGAATACTAATCAAAAAAATGCTTGCGTTTAAAAAAAAAACTGAACCTCTCTATAGTATTTCAATCCTCTTTGAGTATATTTTTTTCATTTTTTTCCATAGAATTGATGTTAGTATCACTACCCCAGGAAGAGCAGCAAAGCAGGAGTAGTTCAAATTACAACAGTCTTTCAGCCGAAGCAATTATAAAAATGTTAAACTTGCTTTCATTCAGAAGCTTCCAAAAAAAAAAAGGCATAATAGAATTTTTCAAAGTGACCACAGAAAGGTTGGGCCATAATTATTCATGTTAAAAACCTGATTGTGATAAAGGGAAGGCGTAATAAGCATTGCACTTGCTGATAGCCTGGGACAGCCTGCTAAATCCAGAAGGCTTCTAGAGCTGGAAGATTTTGCAGTAGAAGATCTATCAGGAGTCCAAAGCCATATTTTAAAATATTGGGATCCAAAGTAGGCACAGAAATAGCTTTCTCTGCTAAAACCTTTTATATGACTTGCTAGTTGTCATCTTTGTACGAGTAACAATTTACAAGACTGTGGCTAGATTTTCACATGGTTCTAAGCCAGGCAACTATGGCCTCTTTACAACTCGTGGAACAAGCGAATATTGGAGTACATAACACCAGATATGTTACTGGAAGGCAAAATCATGAAAGTGCATCTTATTTACTTTGGCCATGACACACAGGCAAATTCACTGGAGAAAGAAATTATGATTGGAAGAGTTAGGGTAAAAGGAAACCAGGCCTCCAAAGAACATGGTGGCTGGACACCATCAAAGCTAATGCTAGCCAGAGTATAGAACAATTCAAAGAAGTAGTGCAAGAATGGAAGATGTGGAGAGACCTGGCTCAGAATTGCTAAGGGCCAGATACAACTGAATGGATATCATCACCACCATCATCATCAAGCATGGCTAGCTCAAGGATTCTGGGAGTTAAAGTCCACAAATCATAAAGGGGCCATAGTTATGCACTCCAATGTAAGCTATGCGCTCTAGTTATACAATATTAATCTTTTTTTTTACTTAGTGTGATTTTCCTTCAAACTGGAAGAAAAGCATGCCTTCTAGGCAAAGAATTCTGAAAGCTGCTATCCCAAATATTTCTAGGCAATGCCAAACTGGGAGAATTTCCCAAGAACAGGATGTGCTGTTACCATGGATCCACTGATGTCTTACTTACAAGTAGTCCTTGACTTACAACAGTTCATTTAGTGACCGTTCAAAGTTACAATGGCCCTGAAAAAAGTGATTTAGGACTGTTTTTCACACTTACACTTATGAGCTTTGCAACACATGACTAAAATTCAAACACTTGGCAACTAGCTTATATTTATCACAGTTGTAGTATCCCAGGGTCAAGTGATCATCTTTTGTGAGCTTCTGACGAGCCAAGTCAAAAAGGAAGCTACATTCATTTAACAACCATGTTACTAAATTAACAACTGCAGTGATTCCATTAACAACTGTGGCAAGAAAGGTCGTAAAATGGGGCAAAATTTGTTTAACAACTGACTCACTTAGCAATAGAAATGTTGGGTTCAATTGTCCTAAGTCGAGGACTATGTGTATAAACTGTGTCCAATTTCCATTTTGCATGTATCAATCATAATAACCCCATCCTGACCAGTGGTGGTATTCTAACGGTTCGGACCAGTTCAACTGCACCGGTAGTAAAAAAATATTACCGTTCGGCTGAACAATCTCAGCCGAATCGGTATTTCATTTTTTTCCTCCTGACAATCAGCTGTTCTGACAATCAGCTGTGCCAGGATTCCACCACCATCACCCCCACTGTCTTACTGCTTTGTGTCAGGGCTCCAACAAATCCTCCTCATTCAAAGCAAAAGTCCCTACTGCATCTCAGAAAAAGTAAATTTGTTTATTAGAAATTGCCATGTCGGTGCGTGGCTGGATGCAGCCTATACTAAATCACATCATACATTTCCCCCTTGACCTGGTCTTTCCTCCACCCCTTGGATGTGACTTTTCCAATGGGACACATCTGTCTCCAAGAGTCATCCATCATGCTCTCCAATAACCTTCTTATGTTCCCAACAACTTTGGGTTGCTGAGTTGATTATCTAGGCATTTCAAGAATGCCTTGTTTTCCCCCACTCCCTTTTTGCAGCAGCTAAAAAGACCAAAGGAGTATCTTTTTAGTTGACACTTCGCCCAGGAGACCTCCCTAAAGCCCAGGAGGCAACAAAACTGAGCATAGGGGAGGGGGGGTGCTGCGCGACCGCTCCATGTTCCGTTTTTTGCCTCCTGTGCCTCAAGGAAGCCTCCTGGGAGCAAAAACAGCCTCCCAAGAGGCTTCTCTGAGGCCTAGGAAGCAAAAAAATGGAGTGGGGTGTGGGTGTATGCTGGGGAAAAAGAAGAAGCCATGCCCACCCAGTCACATGGCCATGCCCACCTAGCCATCCCCACAGAACCGGTAGTAAAAATATTTGCATCCGATCCTTGATGAACATCATTGTTCAAATTCAATATAAGAAGCTTTGCTAGTTTCCAGCAGCAAGGGAGACAAAATACAATATAATCAGGATGGGATCATAGCTCATAACTCATGTTGGAGTAGTGTATCATGGAGAAAGAAGGAGGGAGCACTGGGAAGGAAAATGGCTAGATGTGAAATACATCAGGACACAGAAAAAAGGAGTGCAGGACAATAGTCTTTTACCGACATTTTGAACTGTGTTGCTGGTTCCTTCGAAGGATTTACTATTATTTTTTGAACTGCAGGAGGAACAAATCCAGTTGGTTTGGCTAAACATGACACTAAAGGAGAGCCACACTATTGAGAAAGAGTAGCCATGTTAGAAAAACTTGTTGGTGAGACGATGCCCCTGTGCGCTGAATGACATTGTTAAACTTTATTTGTTGATTGGGTTAGGCTAGACAATTAGGTGAAGCTGAAGCGCCACTGTTTCTCATCTGCTTAAGGTACCTGATGTTCTATTCTTTTAATTGCTGATAGAATTAAAGGGACTTGGAGAGAAGCAAGTTTAAGGCTTGATTTGATTATGTAAATGTTAGAAATGAACCAGTCCCCATTCATCTTCAAAATAGAAGGGGTGAGGGGGAATAGACCTGAAATAAATTACAAACAAATCAGAAATAAATTTCTGGTTAATTCAGCCCCAAATAACAAGAATATCATATGGGATATCATATGCAACTTATTGCAATTCATTGTTCTGGTTAGCACATTCAAGTCCTTCACACCTAGCATATGCACCAAGACAAATTCCTTGTGTGTCCAATCACACTTGGCCAATAAAGAATTCTGTTCTATTCTACTCTACTCTACTCTACTCTACTCTATTCTAGTTATACCGTAGATCAGTATGAACCAGTAATTCCAGGGTTTATTGATTAATACTATGTCCTCTGGTGAGACCTAATATATAAGATCATTTCTGTCATGGTATCTGCTCTCTGGAATACTTTCATTTCTTAGATTTCTATAGCTCCTAGTCTACTTAAATGAGTCCTTAAAATCTGGCTGTTTCCCTTAGATATTGATTAATAAGGGTGACAAATTGCTGATGTGGTGCTTTTGTCCTTTTGACAGTTGTTTTCTGGATGTTTCCCACTTTAAAAAAATTCTAAGGCAATGTATATCTTTGTTCCTATTGTGATATATTGTATAAATAGCTCATCATCATGATAGATTAGGCTCATAAGTAAAGGATACCTATCAACAGTTTTAATCTGTGATATAATCAAAGTAGACAATCAAATGTGATCCAAATGATTTTGTATCCACATGTATGGAATGACTGAATGAGTAGATATGATCCACATTTATTTGTCATCTTAGTAGCATTCCATAGTACTATAATGCCTAAAACATGTTCTTTATATTTGCCTGCATTCTTGATGATGGTGGAGGAGGAAGAGGAGGAGGAAGAGGAAGAACATAGCAGAGTAGCTGCAGGAATGTTTGAAAGAGACTTCCAATATTTAATTCCACAAAAACTAATTACCTTCATAAGCTTTCCTATGAGTCTAATGTTTTATTCTGTTAAAGGAAAAAAGAAAAGGCTCACAAATGTTATTTCGCCTCTAGCAAGATTACTTAAAATTTTCTTGTATTACTTGCCTACATTCTTTTTTAAAAAAAGTTCTTCTTGGTTATAAATTGATACACATGGCTGGACGAGGCACAAAACCTCATATTGAAACATGCTCCTGCTTTTATTACTTCATGTTGACAACTCAAACTAATCGCATACGACCTCATTTTTTAACTTATTTGCAAAACCAATCAGACGCAGAAAAACTAATTTGGATAATACCTTGTTCCAATTTGATCAAATTATATCTGTTTGACATGGTTAAACAGGATTAGCAAAAGAAATAAAACAGATTTTGTTTTACATGTAAATATATTTTATTATAAACTCAGTAACAAATGCTAACATCTTGTAGTTGAGTGACCAGTTTGACATGCCAGCCTTTTCAGATTAACGGGCTATTTGACCTCAATGTCCGACATTAATAAATGTGGATTAATGTTCTCCTCAGTGCGGTATCTGTAGCTTGCCATTTTACCAAAAGCCTCCTGTGTTAACTCCTCAAAATTATTTTTAGATATATCCATATAGTTATCTTGGAAGATTATGGAAGCAAACTGCCTTAATTGTACGCTCATTACCTTGTTGCAGAATTTCTCTAGCCTACACCTTTTCTGTTTCTTGATGATTTCTGACTAGGTAATGACATTGCTTAGGTTTTTTTTAGCAACAGCCAATTCTGCTAGACACCACCACCTAATTGACCTAACCACTTCTAAAGATAATAAATGGAGACCATAGTAACTTTTTAAAAAATATCTCCAACTTTGTTGATTATAAAAGTGATGCTCTGAAGACAATATATACTGCATTTGTATCATTCACTAAATCACTATCCGGCCACATTTAGTTTAGCATGTTGCATAAAGCCAGCATCTGACTGATTTATAATCCAATACATCATGCAAACTTAGAAAATCACATTAATTAATGTAATATGCCATGCAAAGAGCGCAGGCATTGTCAAATTATCATTATACTAAACTGTGGCTCCAACTAATTGTACTTTTCCAGGAAGATACAATTAACATCATTATAACTTAGCTACACTGTGAATGGATTTGCAATTGCAATAAGCAGTAATTTAGTTGTTTGGTTTCAGCTTAGTTTATTATATTTTATTTACTCAACCACTGTTAAATAAATCTTGGCTTAGCAGGATTTGTAAACTCCAGCCATCATTGCAAGGAAAGACTAAGATTTTGGTAAGATTAGCCCGGTCTCAGTAGGCTGAGTAGTTTCCAGCTAGGGCTTCTCCTTCAAGATATATAATCAAACAAACACATCACTATAAATATGCAGTGCATATACATCCCACACTGATCTGTTCTCTAAGTGAGCTAGTCTGCTGGATTAGATTTCCTTATCAGATTACCTTATCTGCTTCACAAGTTTCGACACTGTGAGACACGTTGCCCCAGGCTCCTTATTAGAACATAACGATTATCAAGATTGATACAATTTGACAAGAATCCAAGAAATTCTCTGTGAAATATGTCTGTCGGCTACTTGAGTTGGGGCAGAGAAGCGATGAATTGCTTGAAAGAATGAAAAATGGATTCTCTTTCAAGCACTAATTTGGCTGGCAATAAATAAATAGAAATGAAGAGAGGTCAAAATGGCCTTTTGACCTCCCAGGCAGCTATTCACATTCAATATTCCACCAAGTAGCTTAAATGCTAGACTTCCCTGCCAGCCATCACGCATTTCTAATATATCTCAAGCCTTTATTTTATTTTTTGCCCAGAGGATTGCATTTTAATGTTCCCATTTAGAGTGACTTATTAAAGGGGAGACTTGACGTAAGTTTGATAATGCATGGATTTTAGAATGATTCTTGTTTGCCATGGATGGCACCAGGGAATGCTTGAGTTTGCTTATCCTCCTTGCTTATATTTGTCCCAGACTAGTCCAGAGGACATTCAGAAGAATGTAAACATAGATCAGGCTATTGATTGGACTGGCAGGGTTCTTCCATAACAGCTTTTCCCATGCTTGTGTTGGCTGAGAACATCTGGAATCCAGTGCATCTGGAGGGCAGCTGACCAGATAAGGCTATTCTCCAGCAAGTCCAGAAGATAGTCAACCCAAGTTCTGTCTATTTGCAGAGTGTCTATGTTTGCATGTTACTCCTTTCCATCAAATCACAAAACATACTTTTAAAAGCTGTTACGGTTTGGCTTTTCATACCTTGCTTTTAACAAGTCAGATATTTTTAGTATATCCAATGCAAGGTGGAATCTGAGTGCAGCCAACACCTTTAGCCTCATACTGTCTCTTTTGCTACATCTCACACACTGTGCCCTCCAGCCAATTAATTTTGTTCAGTGATGTTAAGCAAAATAACCTTTCTTGCCCAGGTGTACTTAAACAGGGTGTTCTTAGGAAATGAAAACAGTAAGTAGTTGCTCTCCTCCAGGGCTTTATTTGTGAATGTCTCCCCCCTCCCCTAATGCCAGAACTTGAAAACAGAAACATATCCTAGATTCTGGTATGAAACTAGTAAAGGTGGCTTCTGGTGAATTATCATTTGGGACAAGCTATTGCCACAACGGCAAACACTTAGTAATGAGTCCCTTTCTTTGGAACATCTATAGAGATTCTTAATAATCCACAGCATGATTGTTCCAGAGGTCCTTTTTTAAAAAAGGCAACTGGACTTCATTTTTCCTTGAAGACATTTCACTTCTCATCCAAGAAGCTTCTTCAGCTCTGACTGAATGTGGGAGGATGGAAAGATTTGAATTCCTTGCAGTCATCTGGTTGTTAGCACTCTTTCTAAGAGTCGCTGAGGCCACTTAGAAGTTTATCTGTGCCTTCAGGGTCACTGAATAGTGGGAATGTGGAACCTTTTCGGAACTGCTGAAAGGACTGTGTTGTAAACAGGTGGTAAGTGGTGTCATATACCTCCCACTGTGTGGAGAGAGAATTGTTGGAACATCTTTATGGAATCTTTGAAAGATCACTTCCTTCTATCCGGGACATGACATATAAGCACTGCTTGACCAAGGTTCATAGGATTGTCAGGGACTTTACACATCCTTTCCGTGATCAGTTTTCATGGTTTCCTTATGGGCAGAGATTTTGTGGTATCCAAAGCAGAACAACTAGTTTCTGTAATAGCTTTATATCATATACTGTAGCATCAACCTTGTTAACTCTTAAGACCAGTGGTGGGATTCAAAAATCTTACTACCGGTTCTGTGGGCGTGGCTTGGTGAGTGTGGCAGGGGAAGGATACTGTAAAAATCTCCAGTCAGAGGTAGTATTTGCTGGTTCTCTGAACTACTCAAAATTTCCACTACCTGTTCTCCAGAACTGGTCAGAACCTGCTGAAAACTACCTCTACTTAAGACTCTTTTTTCCCCACAATGAATTCAAAATGAACTGTGATTAATTTAAGTTTGGGTTCATTTTTGTATAACTTGGCATTTTTGGTGCTGCTGCTGTTATTATATTATTATTGTTATCCTTGGAATGGTGACATGGTGCGGTGGATGGCATTTTTTTTTTTCAAGAGTGGGGCATTGAAATTTCATTTGAATGTGTTCCGTTGGGTATACAGATAGATGACAATAAAGATTATCTTATCTATTTCTTATCTTTTTCCATCACAATCATTTTAAGTGCCCCCAGCAGTAGCCCCAAATCTCAGAGACCCCCAAAATATCTCCATACGGACCTTATTAAAACTCCCTCCCAGTCCTTTTGATCTAACTTATACTCCTCTTGACACAACTCTCAGGGAAAGGTGTGTTGTTATTTCTCCACATAGCATGGATCTTTTAAAAAGCAACTTTCTCTTCAGTAGGTAAATTGGCATAAGTTTTGTGTAAACTTTCTCAGAAAAGAATGCCCAATAAACATACTGGCGATATTTATTCTAGCAGATTCCACTGTGGTCCATTGCGACATTTTGATTGAAAAGTATTGAGTGGCAGATTTTGTTTAACAGACTTGGCTTTGTGGATTCAATGTGAGCAAATTTGTTTGTGAGACATGCCTCCCAAATGCTAGATTCCTAACGCCACATTGCAGTGATACGACACACAATACCTGCAAATTTTGCCCAGTGGGGAAGGATTTTAATCGCAGCAGTTGAACCAATTGAGAATCAAGTTGGTGTAGTGTTGAAGACATCAGTCTAGTAACCAGGAGACCATGAGTTCTAGACTCACCTAAGGTACAAAACCAAGTGAGTGGCCTTGGGCTGGTCATTCTCCCTCAGCCCTAGGAAGGAGGTACTCCTAAAATCTTGCCAAGAAAACCACAAGGAGAAGAGGGAAAAAGCAAAACAAAAGTTGAATTCACCACCTTGGATTCTCTAGGCCAGAGTTATCAAACTCACGGCCAGATGCGTCACGTGCTGGCCATGCCCCCACCCATTTTAAGTCCCAATATGTCACGTGACAATGCCATGACAACACGAGTTTGATACCCCTGCTCTAGGCTGTTTCCATTGTAAACAAGGTAAACTCATTTCCTTACTAAGTCTTCATGTAATGGGTTGTTTTAATCTCCTTCTAGCCTTGTTGCTAAACTTGAATCTGAATGTAGAGTTCATGCCACATAGTAATTAATATTTTGGTCACATTCTTACCTGGGAAGTGGGGAGCGTTTATAATCTTATTAATGCAATCAGTATCTTCTCTTCTCTCCATGACCAAGGGCTACCCTGACTCCAAATGAAGATATGATTGCATTGCAACTCCATAATAGTCCTGCCTTTTAAGGTTGCCAGAGGTAACCATGATGCTTTGGAAGTGTCTGACTGACAGCCTTTGCAGCAAAGTCAGCAAGACTTCCATCTCGATTATCCTTCCACAGCAGAGCTCCTGCAAATCCCAGGGAGGCTATTCATACTGATCACTTCTCCCCAGTTCTGCCAGGGCTGCAGAATCTGAACCTAATAGTCTTGCAAAGTGGGGGAAGGGGAATATGGAATCTGGAAAAATACATATTTCAGCATTATTTTTTTAATGGCTTGGTCTAGGATGCTCACAGCTTCCCGGTTAAAACTATAGTTGAATCTCCCCATGCGGGGTGAGATTAAGGCGTTTTTGACATGTCTTTTGACTGCTAAAATTGCTAGAGATTCTCAGTCATCCAGGTCATGATTGTCCCAAAGATGCTTTTTCAGGAGGCAACTGGACTTTCCTGTTATTTCTTTTCTTCTTTTTTTCTGCAACCCAACAGGACAGACACAGACTTCAGAGGATAATTAGGACTGCAGAAAAAATAATTACTACCAACCTGCCTTCAATCGAGTATACTGTATACTGTATAGGAATACTGTATACTGTACTGCACACTGTATACTGAACGAGTCAAAAAGAGGGCCATGAAAATATTTGCAGACCCCTCACATCCTGGATGTAAACTGTTTCAACTCCTATCCTCAAAACAACACTATACAGCACTGCACAGCAGAACAACTAGACACAAGAACAGTTTTTCCCCAAACACCATCACTCTGCTAAACAAATAATTCCCTCAACACTATTCCCCCAACTATTACAAAGTCTGCACTACTATTACTGTTAATCTTCTCATCGCTCCTTATCACCCATTTGTGACTGTATGACTGTAATTATGTTGCTTGTATCTTTACAATTTATATTGACTGTTTCCTAGTACAATTTGATTGCTTATTTGTACCCTCTGACTATTATTAAGTGTTGTACCTAATGATTCTTGACTCTTGATGAATGTATCTTTTCTTTTATGTACACTGAGAGCATTTGCACCAAGACAAATTTCTTGTGTGTCCAACCACACTTGGCCAATAAAGAATTCTATTCTATTCTATTCTATTCTATTCTATTCTATTCTATTCTATTCTATTCTATTCTATTCTATTCTATTCCATTCCATTCCATTCCATTCCATTCCATTCCATTCTATTTAAAACATTTCACTTCTCATCCAAGAAGCTTCTTCAGCTCTGACAGGATAGTGGGGAATGGAAAGATTTATATTCCTTGCAGCTATATGAGCGAAACGTCTTCAAAGAAAAAAAATGAGAAAGTCCAGTTGCCTCTTGAAAAAGCATCTTTGGAACTTCTGATTGCTAGTTGCTTCATGGATGCATTTTTTTAGTCTTCTGCCTGCTTGTCCTACAAAATGGCTCTTACAGTCTTTGCACAGTGTGTGGTACAGGTAGTCCTCGACTTACAGAAGAAATGGGACTTCTGATCGTTTTTCACAGTTACGACCTTTGCAGCATGAAGCCCATGAACATGTGATCAAAATTCAGATGGTTCATATTTATGACCATTGCTGTGTCCCAAGGTCCTGGGATTTCCCCCTTTGTGACCGTCTCATAAGCAAAGTCAATGGGGGAAGCCAGGTTCATTTAACAACCGGGTTACTAACTTATCAGCTGCAGTCATTCACTTAACAACCGTGCATAAAATGGGGGCAAAACTTGCTTAACAAACATCTCACTTAACAACAGAAATGTTGAGCTCAGTTGTGGTTGTAAGTTGAGGACCACCTATATCTGATATATCAATGTAGATTCCTTGTAGATATAGATGACATGATATTATAAACACACACACACACACACATCTACATCTAGATAACTATGCACGTTGTGACTATACAAACACACACAAATACATACACACATAGCTGTGCCATCATATGTCAACACACATTTATTCACTTTTTAAAAATATATATGCTTATTCAACATTTATAAAATTAAAATCATATATATATGTACATTTTATAGTGTTATTTGAGCAATAGATACACTTGTACTTTCCTTCTGATAGCGTGTTATACATTGTCATAATAACTCCTTCATTATTTTAAACTCTATATATGCATACATACGGTTTATTTACATTTATGTACACGTCACCCTTATTTTCCAAAATGTTACCAGATCATCAGAAATCACCTTTTCTTTAGCCAGTCGTACCAGATATCCCATGTTTTGTAATATTCACCGTCTTTCTTATCTTTTAAAAGTTTCATTAGTCTATCCATCTCAGCACATTCATGTATCTTATTAATTATTATTATTTTCTGAAGGGGTTGTGGCCAATTTCCAATTTTGAGCAAAACTTATTCTAGCTGCCATTATGATATGGAAAATCAAGTATTGATACTTCTTACTCATATTTGATTACTGGACCACCAGGGATCATTCACTTTTAAGACGTCTTTAATTCCCTAAATCTTCTGTTACATTTCATCTAATCAAGCGGTGTAACCTGCATAAGTCATTCCAGCTGTCAGATCTTTGAATTCTGCCTTCCTTGTAATATATTCACTGTGTGAGTCAAATAGATATGGGGACAGTGACTTATTCCTTGCCTTATTCCTTTCCCTATGTTGCCTCTCCAAGCACAGTTAGTTCTAGCAGTTCCTCAAATTCTTTTTAGCACACGTCAAGTATACAGGGATTTTTCTTTGCATTAATCTTATAACCTGTCAGTATGTCCTCCAAGTCACATCTTACAGTAACAACTATTTTCTAAGTTTAACCTTTATATTGATAGAAATATTCTCATGGTCTAGTGCACAATTTGCATTTGAAACTCTCCTTACTGGAGTATATTTTTTTCCATTTTCCACGGCCTATCGCATAGTCAATTTTATTTGCAGCTAGTGATGCCCAAGTCTAAGGTCTGCATTGCTGTAGCTTAAAGCTGATATTGGAAATAAAGAACTAATTATTTTCACAAAACTCTTTTGACCTATCTCCCGCATTTTCCTGGTTCCTCTGATTCTACAGTATAATACCACATTCTAGTCATGCCTTACTATATTTTTCCTACCTCTTAAAATTTGCCATGGAGTTTCTACACCTGTCATAGGAGCTTAGAAGTTAATTAGATAAACCATTATTTCCATCAGATAGGATGAGGGATAAAGCAAAGCATAAACTGAGCGGATTTAAATAAAGCTTATATCTTGCATTGTCTTCTTTAAGTATCAGAGTTATTCCATTCTGCATTTGATTGATCAGCTGATTTAAAGTGGCACATTAAAGTCCATCTATATTTACTTATTCCTAAAACTTTCAATTTACTTTGCTTCATATCTACCTTAAAAATGCTGAATATTCCATTTTCTAATGAGAATTGTTTTTGAAATCAAGGAAATAAAGAAATCAAGGTTTTCCTTCACCCCGAGACACCGGTTTCCTTGTTATTGTGATCTGGCCATGTCATCACTCCAAATCTATTTGTGAAAGTTTGATACTCTTCCCTAGATAAATATTTTTCCTAATTGAAGCCTGGTATTCTACCAAAGGAGCAATTAACAAGCATATTGATCTAGTTCCAGCAGATGAATACATAAGAAACCAGACCATTTGAATGACCAATCAACAAAAGAACCAATCAGCTGCTCAGAATTTAAATATAGTTCCAAGCGAACAATCAATCAAACGACCAACTGACCACACTGGCACACAAAACATTTATAAGTTAAGGAGAATAGCACAAGAAAATCCTACTGATGATGTTACCTAGCAATGGTTGGAAACTAATCAAGGAGAGAAGCAACTTAGAACTAAGGAGAACTTTCCTGACAGTTAGAACAATTAATCATAAACTTGCCTCCAGAAGTTGTAAATGCTCCAACACTGGAAGTTTTTAAGAAAAGATTGGATAACCATTTGTCTGAAGTGGTATAAGGTTTCCTGCCTAAGCAGGGGGTTGGACTAGAAGACCTCCAAGGTCCTTTCCAACTCTGTTATTCTATTCTAGTAGAATGGTAATGAAACATTCAGAAACTAAAGGGAAACAAGAGAGAGCAAAACACTGCCACGTTTAGCATGTTTCCAACTTAATGAAGAGAGTCAATATTTGGTACCCAAACTTGCCTAAATGTTTAACCGTATCCAAATAATCCTCTTGACCACAATATAGAAATGTTTGCTGTTGATTGATTAATTGATTGATAGGATTTACATGGAGCCAGTCACTCTCAGTGATTCTGGTTGGCGTATAACTAATAGAGCTTCTTCCTGGTATAAGTTTAACTGTCCCTCTTCTAGGTAGATTGGCCTCTTTTACAATTTACAGAGGTCCACCTGTTCTCATTCCCTTGTGGATTATGTTTTGCTTTATCCCTCCCCTTTCAAGTTCATAACCATGATGGACCCTTTTAGAAGCTCTTAGTGGCATCTATGTCCAGATCATTAAAGTTACTCTCTTGGTTTTTAGCAATAACTTTATTGACGTTTACAAGTTTATTGAATTTAGCAAGTCTTTCCATCATGTCATGGTAACAATCCAATGGGACTACATTGACTTTATTTTATTCTGCACATGATAATGTTGATTATTTGTAATGAGAAGCCATGGGACGACCGGGGGGAGGCGGAATATACCCCAGCTGGACTGGATTCCATTTTCCATGGCCGGAGGACAGCAGGCGTTGCGGACACTCTGGGACTGCCGAGATAGGACGTCTGGGTCCACGGAAGTACCTAAGGACAGAGCTTTGGGCCTTGAGGGATGCCCCCCTCTCCCTTAGGTGGCCTTCGAAGCTCTCTAAGACCTTCCGCAATGAGGGATCCTGGGATCCGGAGCGATGGTGGGGTCGGGGAAACCGGGGAGGGCGTGGTAAATCCGGGCTTAAAAAATTTTTAAGGGGATTTTTTAAAGGGGAAAAGTCCAGGGCGGGCGGGGGAGACAGCCCGCATGGAATTGGGGGCAGCCGGGCCGGCGAGCGCGCCTGTGGGGCCTCGGGGGTTCCCGTGTCGGGGTGGCAGACAGGGGGTGGGCAGCCGGGGGCCAGTTTTATCGGCACGGTAACTGGGAGAGGTAGGTATGCTAGGGGTGGAGGGCCATATCCGGTTAGGGGATCGCGCTCCCGATGTTTACAGGCGGTAGCGCGCTCCGACCCTCCTTACCCATCCTGCAGTCCTGGTTGTCCGGAATCTCAGGCCCTGAATACCCGGCTGCTGTTGTGCAATGCCAGGTCCGTGGTTAATAAGGCTCCCCTGATCTGGGAGTTGGCTCAGGAGGAGGCCGCGGACCTGGTAGGTGTCACCGAAACCTGGTTGGGCCCAGAGGGAGGGGTCCCTCTGGTTGAGATGTGCCCACCAGGTTTCCTTGCATTTCACCAGCCTAGGGCTCAGGGAAGGGGCGGTGGGGTGGCGGTGCTTATAAAGGAAGTCCTTTGTCCTAGGGAGGCCACTGTCCCTCAGACGGCTGGCTGTGAATCTCTTTTTGTGAAGTGGGGGCAAGGGGTTCAGATGGGTCTTTTGTTGACGTACCTGGCTCCCTGCCACGTCTCATCGGCCCTACCCGGACTCCTAGAGGTAATAGCCGGGCTGGCGGTTGAGACCCCAAGGCTTTTAGTCATGGGGGATTTCAACCTGCCATCGCTCGGTGAAACCTCGGGGTTGGTCCGGGAGTTCTTGGCTTCCATGACGGCCATGGACCTGACCCA
This sequence comes from Bungarus multicinctus, assembly GCA_023653725.1. Lineage (NCBI taxonomy): Eukaryota > Metazoa > Chordata > Lepidosauria > Squamata > Elapidae > Bungarus > Bungarus multicinctus. The sequence continues at coordinate 38,002,598 of CM042834.1, forward strand.
GTTAGTTTCTGCCCCCACTCACGTGGGAGGTCACATGCTGGACCTGATTTTTGTCTCTGGGCAGTGGTTGAATGACTGTAATTGGGGGGACTTAGTTATTACACCCTTGTCATGGACAGATCATTCCCTCCTGAGGCTGGATTTTTGTTCCGCTACCCCCCACCGCAGGGAGGCGGAGCCACTTAGATGGTTCCGCCCCAGGCGCCTAATGGATCCGGATCGGTTCCAGAGGGAGCTTGGGCCATTTCCTGAATCTCTGGCTCTCAGCTCGCCTGGGGACCTGGTGGCCACCTGGGAGGGGTTGGCCGCCGGGGCCCTAGAGCGAGTTGTGCCTATGCGACCTCTGACTCGGCACAGATCCCATTTGGCTCCGTGGTATACGGAGGAGCTACGGGAGATGAAGTGCCGAAAAAGACGTCTTGAGGGCATTTGGAGGGCGAGCCGTTCTGAGTCTGACCGAACACAGGTGAGATCTCATATTAAGACTTACCTTGTGGCGATAGGGGCGGCGAAATCTTCGTATTTCTCCGCTCTTATTGCATCAGCAGAAAATCGGCCTGCCGCCCTGTTTAGAGTGACCCGCTCTCTACTTGAGCCGAGAGCGCGGGATGACCTCTTGCAGGGTAGAGCAGAGGAGTTTTCCCGATTTCTGCATGATAAAATCGCTCAGATTCGGGAAGGGCTCGACTCCAATTGGGTGGTCCCGGGGGAGGTGTCCGGGGCAGGTCTTGAGAGTGTTATCTGGGGGGAGTTCGATCCTGTGACCGCTGAGGGTGTGGACAGGTTGCTGGGGGGTCTGAATGCCACCACCTGTTTATTGGACCCGTGTCCTTCCTGGTTGGTTTCGGCTGCCAGGGAGACGACACGAGGCTGGCTCCAGGGGATTGTCAACGCTTCTTTGAGAGAGGGGGTGCTCCCTACCGCCCTGAAGGCGGCGGTGGTGCGCCCCCTCCTCAAGAAGCCTTCCCTGGACCCAGCTATTTTAAATAACTATCGTCCAGTCTCCAACCTTCCCTTCGTGGCGAAGGTTGTTGAGAGTGTGGTGGCACGTCAGCTCCCCCAGTACCTGGAGGAAGCAACTTACCTCGATCCGTTCCAATCGGGCTTCAGGCCTGGACATAGCACTGAGACGGCATTGGTCGCGTTGGTTGATGATCTCTGGAGGGCTCGTGACAGAGGGTTCTCCTCTGTCCTGGTCCTATTAGATCTCTCGGCGGCTTTTGATACTATCGACCATAGTATCTTATTGCGACGGTTGGAGGGGTTGGGGATTGGTGGAACCGTCCTCCGATGGTTCTCCTCCTTCCTCTCTGACCGTTCGCAATTTGTGTTGGCGGGGGGGGAGAGGTCCACCTCTAGGCCCCTGGTTTGTGGGGTGCCTCAGGGGTCGGTCCTTTCTCCCCTCCTGTTCAACATTTACATGAAGCCGTTGGGCGAGATCATCCGTGGTCTTGGAGTGAGATGTCATCTGTATGCAGATGACACCCAGCTGTACATCTCCACTCCGGACCACCCCAACGATGCTGTGGGGACTATGTCTAGGTGCCTGGAGGCCGTGCGGGACTGGATGGGCGGGAACAGGCTTCGGCTCAACCCATCCAAGACCGAGTGGCTGTGGTTCCCGGCGCCCCGATATAGCCGGCTGACACCTATGCTGGCTATTGGGGGGGAGGTTCTGCCCCCCACAGAGAGGGCTCGCAACCTGGGAGTCCTCCTGGATGTACGGCTGTCGTTTGACCATCACATCGCGGCCGTCTCCAGGGGGGCGTTTCATCAGATCCGTCGGATCTACCGGTTGCGGCCCTTCCTGGATCGGGACGCCCTGCGCACGGTCACTCAGGCCCTTGTCACCTCTCGCCTGGACTATTGTAATGCCCTCTACATGGGGCTCCCTACGGGGAGCATCCGGAGACTCCAGTTGGTGCAAAATGCAGCCGCGAGGGTGATTATGGGGGCGTCGCGTAGCGCCCATGTGACGCCTCTCCTGCGCGAGCTGCATTGGTTGCCGATGGCTCTCCGGGTTCGCTTTAAGGTTCTAGTTTTGACCTTTAGGGCGACCCATGGCATGGGACCAGGTTACCTTCAGGATTGCATTCTACCAACGTTCTCCAACAGGCCGGTGCGTTCCCACAGGGAGGGACTGCTCCGGGTGCCGTCGGCCGCTATGTGTCGTCTGGCGGCGCCAAGGGGTAGGGCCTTCTCTGTGGGTGCCCCCGCCCTCTGGAATACTCTGCCACCGGAACTTCGTACCGGCACGGACCTGAGGGCCTTCAGGCGCGCGTTAAAGACCTGGCTCTTTGAGCAGGCCGGCCTGGGCTGAAAGAATGATTTTAAATTTTGATCTCCATTTTAATTTAAATTGGGTTTTAAGGGTGGGGGGGGTTTTTCTAATTGCAGCTAATTCTAATATTTAATTATTTTTTAACTTTTATATTTGTGGGGTTTTTAGATGAGCTGTTCACCGCCCTGAGTCCCTTGGGAGAAGGGCGGTATATAAATGTAATAAATAAATAAATAAATAAATAAATAAATAAAAATATGCTTAGTAAATAAATTATATAGGCAATTTGACCTATATTTGAGATGTGCCATTGCTCCTGATATGTTTTAGATAAAGGTTTCAGGACTGAACATCAGCCTAGCTGTACTAGATTTTCTTATCCTACAGGCAAAATTCTGCTTTGATGAAAATAATTTACATGACTTTACATTATTTTTCTACAATGTGCTGTGAAACCATAATGAACTATGACAGCATATAACCTTCTCTCTTTCCCTCTGAATAAAAGGTCTCCTCTCTTCCTCATTCAAACTCTATATTGCAAAGGTCTTAGGCTGTCAACTTAGACTCTTCACTAATTTATACTTAGTAGGAACACTAATTGGTGCTGGCCGCCCAGGAATCCTTGAAATATTGCAGGAAATAAATCCCAAAGATCTGACTTCAAATTAATAAGTAACCAAGAGATATCAGAGAGATATATATTTTTTTAGAAGACAATTTATCTGATTTCTGTTTTCTCAAAAATAAATGCCGCAAAGCCCTCCTTCCCTTTTATCTGTGCTATATGAGCGTTTCAGAATTTTATGAACATTTTATAGGCCTCTCTATAGGGATAGTCAGCCTGGAATTACAACGCGTCAAGTTAGCAAAATATCAGAAAGATTCTGATAGCACCTTTTCCGACTAACAAATTATATTAAAAGACTTCCTTGGATATCCTGAATGGCTAGATTGATGTGGGCTTTAAATTGGGATGAGGTAAGGGAAAGGGAAGGAAGGGAAGGCAGATTGGCTATGGAGCCGGATGTGAGAAAATAATATTTGTAATTTGTGAAACGCCACTGTGTTTGTTGAGATCTTCTGAAATTGCCTGAAACTTTTGATGAATGCAAGTTCAGCAGTTCCTTGCTGAAATGTGCTGTTAAAGTCTCATTTTTTTTCCCAAAACGGTCACTTTGAGGTCTGTTGTGGTAGGCTGAAATATTCTATTACTTTTGTCTTTGTTTGGGGTCATGATGTCAAACTCGCCTCCCATTAATTCTTTTGCTCAAAGTTCGTCCTGCTTGTCCCATGTGAAATCCAGAGGGGCAAATAATACAGCAGACTAGAGGAAGGATATGTGAAGCATGTTGGGGCATTGAGATGGTGTTTTTGGTGCTGGTGTGAGGGCTATGTAGGTTTTTAGCAGTGGTAGGGCCCCTTGTTAGCATCATTATCCCATTGTTTCTTATTGTAAGAATCTGCTCTAGGTTATGCGTTCTGTTTTTGTTGTTTCCTGTAGTCTATCTTATGACTTATGATATATCCTCCCTGGGAATCAATCTACCTAGAGTGATTAACACCAAGATTAAAAAGACCAACGATCAAGAAATAAAGAATATCCCAATCAAGGATCTATGAACTTAGACAAACAAGTTAACAGTAAACAATAGCCTAATCAAGGAAGCACCAAGAATACTCTAATCAACACTGACAAGGCAAGCCATTACGGTAGTATATAAAAGGGGAGTAAACCCCACTTCCTTTTAGCACTGATCATGTTACCTACTTGGGTAATGAAACACCTGCAAGAAAACAATCAAGCTTAGGAGCTCTGAGGACTCCAGAGTGACTGTCTATTGATTTCATTGGGTGGGTAGTTCAGTGTACTGAATGTCTAGCTTAATTCCATTACTCAAGCATCTCTGTTAAATAGGTGTGGTGGAAAAATGTGATTGTTGGAATAAGATATAGATTTGGTGCTATATCTTCAGGGGGAACCCAAAAGCATATAGATCTGCATGGCAGTTAATAGGTATATAAGTAATTTTAATGCATCTATTCTGTAGTTTTTACAGTGATGTCAAAGAAGTAGGCATATAGTATAGATAGGCCTAGGTCAAAGGTGTCAAACTCGATCACGTCACATGATATATCTTGATGTATTGTGATTTTTTTTTTTTTGCCTTTGCAGAGCCAGAATGGACATGGCCTGCCCGTGATGCATCCGATCCATGGGCTATCAGTTTGACACCCCTGGACTAAAGTTGATGAAATGAGAATGTAGAAAGTTAGCAACTTATGTACAAGACAAAAGACCTTCACTCTCAGAACATAATAGGATTAACCCTCTCACCACATTGTACCTGGGAGGATTGTATCACCTAAACAAGATTCAACCAAGCCTGGGACTCAAGACAACCTACAAAGTTACCCCTGCCTGGCCGCATGGGAGTCTGACAACCAATCAGAATATATGCCCTTGCCACAAGAACAGGAAGCAAGTTCAAAGCCCAAGAGAGGGTATAAATCTCTTTCCCTCTCACACCTATGTGCTCAATTGCCCAGGACCTCAAATCGTGTGGTCCTGTCCACCATTAAACCATTTTTCCAAAAAGTCTCCATGTTTCCAATGTCTTTCTCCCCATTTGGAACTGAACCCAGATGGACGGTTCTTCCAACCGGGGAGATTGTTGAAGTCATGGTATTTGATGAGATACAGGTAGTTCTCAATTTGCAACAGTTTGTTTAATGACTGTTCAAAGTTACAATGGCACTGAAAAAAGTGATGTATGACTGTTTTTCACACTTAAGACCAGGGGTGGGTTTCTATTGGTTCTGTCCACCTCTGTAGAATCGGTAGCTCTGAAGAGCAGCAGACATAGAACTGGTTCTATGTCTGCTGATGTTTTTGCTCACCCACCTGCCTGGGCTCTTACCTGACCTTTATTTCCTGATTTTTTCAACTTCAGCTGCCATGTGAGGCACAGCTGCAGTTTAAAAAGCAGGAAAAAAGGGCTTTCTGAAAGGCTGCTTCTCTGCACGCAGCATGCTGATGACGATTTACAGGCGCACGGGCTGGTGGCATGCAGGGAAGCACATCGTAAATCACCAAACCTCATAAATGACCGAACTGGTAGTTAACCCTGTTGGATCCCACACCTGCTTAAGACCATTATATCATCCCCATGTTCATATGATCAAAATTTAAATGCTTGGCAGTTGGCTCAGTTTCAGTTTCAGTTTTATTTAATTTATATACCATCCCCTCTCCCAATTTTGGGACTTGGGACGGTGTACAGCCATATTAAAAACAATACAATACAAGATATAAAATTTAAAAATGAATTAAATTGATGGCTGAAAGATTAAGACAATAATAAAAATAATAAAAACAGGGCAAATAAAATAACAAATTTAAAACCTTCCAGTATTTCTAGGCCAGACCGGCTTGTTGGAAAAGGTAAGTCTTCAATGCGCGCCGGAAGGTTCGCAGGGATAGTCCGCATCTCAGGGGATAACTCATTCCAAAGGGAGGGTGCTCCCACAGAGAAGGCCCGTACCCTCAGGGTCGCCAGCCAGCATCGTCCAGTTGACGGTACCCCAAAGAGGCCCACCCTGTGAGAGCGCACAGGCCAGTGGGAGGCCGATGGTGGCAGAAGGCAGTCCCGTAAGTACCCGGGTCCCAAGCCATGGAGCACTTTATAGATGAGCACCATCACCTTGAATCACACCCGGAAGGCTACCGGAAGCCAGTGCAGCTCACACAGGAGCGGTGTAACATGGGAGTTACAAGAAGCCCCCAGAATCACCCGCGCAGCCGCATTCTGCACCAGCTGGAGCCTCCGGATGCTCTTCAAGGGGAGCTCCATGTAGAGAGCATTGCAATAATCTAGACGGGAAGTGACAAGGGCAGAAGTGACCATGCAAAGCACGTTCAGATACAGAAAGCGCCGCAACTGGCAGATCCGTCAGACCTGATAAAAAGCCCCCCTGGCGACGGCCGTTATATGATCTTCCAACGACAGCTGTACATCCAGGAGACACCAAGATTGCATGCCCTCTCCGTGGGGGTCAAAGTTTCTCCCCCCACAGCCAGCGATGGAATAAGCCGGCTGTATCTGGGCGCAGGAAACCACAGCCACTTGGTCTTAGTAGGGTTGAGTCGGAGCCTGTTTAAACCCATTCAACTCTGCACGGCTTCCAGGCACCGGGTCATCACTTCATATTTATGATGATTGCAATGTCCCAGAGTCATGTGATCACATTTTGTGACCTTCTGACAAGCAAAGTCAATGAGGAAGCTAGATTTACTTAACAACCAGGTTACTGTGGTGATTCATTTAACAATTGTGGCAAGAAGTGTCATAAAATGGGGCAAAATTCACAGAACAAATGTCTCACTCAGCAGCAGAAATTTTGGGCTTAATTTTGCTCATAAGTCAAGGACTATCTGAATTCATTTCCTTGGCTCACCTACAATGATGAGTATATGGTTCGTATACAGGGTTCCTAGGGAACAGCAATTTTCCTTATTGCTTTCTATTGTGTTCTTGCCAATGAATGGTTAGGATATGTTTAATGTTAGAGATCAATTTGCAGCTCTCTTCAGATACTGAGCATACACAAGCACTGTCGTTGGAAATAAAACTAAAACAACTGGTGGCCTGGTGTGATTATTTTACTAATCCCAAAAGGGATTACTTCTCACAATCAAGAGTTTGCTGTTGCAATACAATGATCTTAAGCTCCTTCTACATTTTTAAATTAGGTGATGATCAAGGTAGCCATGCTATGGAACTCAAGAACCTCACAAACTTACATTATTGTCTTGGACGCATCCATTATTCTGTACCTTGGTGTAGAGAGGACCTCTATAACACAACTTCTCTCTTTTTCTTTCTCTGTCTCTGGAGAAACACGATCATGGGGGAGGGAGGACTTTCCAAGGTTACTTTTTACTGAGTTGGCAGCTACCCTGGAATCTTTGGAATATTCCTTGGGGGGAAAACATTGTACATCATCTGACCCAGAATGTAAATTCTAATGCTAAACTGGTCTTCCCTAAAGAAAGGAACATTCTCCCCTTAGAAAGGGTGCTCACACAGATAACACTCACCCTTGCCCTTCTATACAAATTCTCTTACTGTAACCCTTATAATAAAAGTAGAGTTAGCATTTGTGACTTTGGTTTCTCATTGTCTCTGCCCATCTGGTTCGATCTAATATAGAAAGCATACTCCAAGTCTCATTTTTAAAGCAAGTACATCTGATGGGACCTAGAAGGTATGTCTTCTGTAGTGGCATCTGTCCTCTACAATCGAAATTGATCTAACCTTCCTATCTTGTTGTTGTTGTTGTTGTTCAGGTTAGGTGGGATATAACTTAGAGTGAAATTGTATTAATGTGTTAGGTGTGTGTTCCTCCTCGGCTATCTTCATCTTTTACTTATTTTAGTATAATAGATTGGGTTTTTTTAAACTTGTTTGGTACCCGCTATCGTTATGAGTTACGAATTCTGAAATGCCTTACTGGCTAATCAATAAAGTAGTGGTACTATTCCATTTCTTTATGAGTTGAGAGGGCCTTGTAAACATAATTGAAAATAGATAACTATATAACTACTGGTAGGTATCACAGACTCATGATGCATCTCCTCAAATTGAAAGCTGACCGCCAGTTGTTTCATGTAGATGTTAAACAAAATGGAAGAAAAGTTTGAGCTCAAAACGGAAGTGGTCAAGGACATGGTTTCCCCTCCCATCCCCACCACTGTCCACTAAGGAAGGTGTATAACCACACCCAACCCTTAGAGATGATTGAGAAGAATATAATGCTCAATGCTATCAAATGTCACAGAGAGTTCTTATAGGCCCTCCCACTCCCTCCCTCCAAGTCGCACCACAGATTCTCCACAAGACCAACCAAAACTGTTTCAGTTTCCTTGCTATGTCTAGAAGGGCTAGTGGTGACATGATAGCAGTCTTCAAATATCTGAGGGGCTGTCATAGTGAAAAGGGGAACAATTTATTCTCCAAAGCACTGAGGGAAGGATAAGAAATAATGGATGGGAACTTATCTAGGAGAGATCCAACCTAGAATTAAGGAGAACTTTCCTGTCAGTGAGAATAATTAATCAGTGGAACAATTTGCCTCCAGAAGCTGTGAGTGCTCCATCACTGGAGGTTTTTAAGATGACATTGGACAGCCATTTGTCCAGAAATGCATAAGCATTGAATTAAAAGTCCTCCAAGATCCCTTCCAATTCTTTTATTCTTTATTCAGTCTGCAATCCAACTAACCCTCCCCTTCCCAAAAATGCATTCCTGTGAGTGACATTTGAAGTGACATCTAACCTACATACATTTATTCGATATTAAATATCCTGAGTGTATTTATTTATTTAAAAAATACATTTTTCATACCTTGGTTGGAACTAATCTTGGTGCAGTTTATAGATCAGTAGAAAGAAGCAGCCCCGTTCTTTATCTTTCAGGCTAAGACACAACATCAAAGGAAAAAGGAGCTGAGGAATAAAATATTATAAAATGATGCCAGTTTCTCCCTGTACCAGAACCTGGTGGAATGTTTGCTGGAAACCTTTGAGAGGGAAGAGAAGGCTTGATGGAGCAATACATATTTTTAGTCTTTAAAGTGCCGCAAGACTCTTTGATGTTCTCACTGCTGTAGACTGATCAGCTACTCCTAATTATCTTCTTCTGATGTTACTGTTCTTTGTTTTCACAAATTCCAAGCATAGGATCGAACATGTGGGAAGAAGGATCTAATCTTCACCCAGACAACCATCTGCCCCTGTGTGTCTTAAGAAGAAACTCTTAAGACTCCTTCCCAGTTTTAAAAATTATGCAGGACCACAAAGGACCTTTTGTTTGGATGGGTTATGTATCTATCAATATTTACTGTATTAAAAATTAACATATGGTATGAGTGGCTACAGGAGAAAAGTAAAGAATATGTATAAAATTACTTAAGAGTTGCAACAAAGGTACATATAAGGAATTATAAAAAGGTAAAGGTAAATGTACAAATATTAGAGAAATATATCAGGAACTGAAAATGAAAATGAAAGTATTACTATGTAAATAGGAAAGAAGCTGATTCTGATGTACTGTCAAAAATGGAAATGGAAATGGAAACTACTGCTTCTCACAATTTTTTATGGGATTTTTAACATTTGTTGTTAAGTGAGTTTTGCCCCATTTTATGACCTTTTTGCCTCAGACAAGTGAATAGCTGCTGTTGTTAAATGAGTCATGCGGTCATTAACCACATTTGGCTTCTCCTATTGCCTTCATTTGTCAGAAGCCAGCTGGGAAAATTACAAATGGTGATCACATGAACTTTGGACAGTGCAACATTTGGCTAAATAAATAAGAGTTCTAGTATTTAGCACTAAGTGGATTTTTAAATTCTAAATTATTATCATCATTCCTCCTTTTCTTCAGAAAATTCCAAACAATGCACACAGCACAACTAGTAAGCTCTCCTCAATTTTTCCCCCACAAAACAACCGTGGAAGAAATTGTTCTAAGAAATAGCAATTTGCCCAAGACAAGAGTAACCTTGGAGAGTAAGGAGACTTGAATCTGAGACTTGAATCTGGCTCTTTCTGATCTTAGTCCAACAAATGCCACGCTGGTAGAACCACAAGTAGTCCTTGACTTATGATCAGTTCCTTAGTTTGTTCAAAGTTCTGACAGCCACCGCCCCACCTCATGGTCATGGGATTCCATTTTTGACACTCAGCAACCAGCCTTTATTTAAGTCCATTTGCACCATTTTATAGTCACATGACCATGATTTACTAAGCTCTTTGCCAAAACCGACATTTACTTCCTCTTTCCAGCAAAAAACGCCCATTACGGACAAAGGGTTCATTGAAATACCTTGATGTTCACTTAACAATTACTTCCTAAATAGCAACAGCACTTAGACTTATATATTGCTTCACATTGCTTTATAGCTGTCTGTAAGCAGTTTACAGGATCAGCATATTACCCCCAACAACCAAGGTCCTTGGAAGGATAGAAGGCTGAGTCAACCTTGAGACTGGTGGGATTCGATCTGCCAAATTGCAGGCAGCCGGCAGGCAGGAGGCAGGCAGCAGAAGTAGCCTGCAGTACTGCATTCTAACTACTGCGCCACCATAGTTCATAAATGTTGTAAGATGAGGCTGATCACATGATGACCTGCTTAACAACCAGCACATCCAGATTCAATTACGGTCATAAATCCAGGACTCCCTGTCAGAAGTTTTCCTTCTTCAAGAGCCTGCAGATCATCATAGCCATTCTGAGTTTACAATGCTAAGCTAGGGTGATCAATAGCCCATCTTTGTGATACAAAGGACATGCCTGCATTTTGTTCAGAGTTTGAAGGCCTCCATCTCAACTTCCTTTCTCTATATTCTGGACCTGCTAGGGTTAACGATTGCTGATAAATAATAGCATTTGTGTGAATTCTTGATATTCCCAGTGTCTGTTTGTGGCCTGATACATAAAATGCATAATGCATGAAAATCCGCGATAAGTATGTTTTTATTCTGTTGCCTAATAAAAGCTCCAAACAGTATCTAATTTTTTTAAAAAAATATTGTGCATTAAGGATTATCAACAAAAACTGTATGAATAGGGTTGGGGTTTTTTTAGTATCCTTTCTTTTATTACAAGGTATGGAGAAAACAGGTTGGAGCCTAGCAGTCCAACGGATCATAAATGATCTCTGAAATATATTTTGTGAAAATATATATATTTGAAAAATATATATATCTGAAATATATTTCGCTCTTAAAGTCATAGCAAGCAACTTCCTTTGTAGTACTATTCCTTTCTCTTTCCAATATTTTTCTCTTTTGTAGCTCTTTATATTCATTGATCGTAGAAAAAGAAGCTGGTTTACAAAGGGAAGAAAGATGTTGTATTGTTCACTGGGGGATCATAAAACATGAGTTGTCCCTTTGTTTAAAGACAAGATCTTATATATCAAAGGTTGTAGTGCATCCTGAGATAGGATGTTCAAGCAGAAGCAAAAGAAAAGAAAAGAATAAACAGCAAAGAGTTGGTACTAAATTAGTAAAATGCTATTGTGTCCCTATTCAATCAAAATAGTGAATTTGTTTGACGGTTTAAGCTAAATGTTGCTGTTTCGAGTCAATTGCATGAAGTACATCCATTTAGCAGCCATATGCTATAAAAAAAAAAAAACTAATGCAAGCTTTCTCTACGAAATCAAGGGGGGTGTAATTGCCTATAAGAATGTCTTCTAAAATACTAATTTTCAACCACTGATTATGGGCATTTACTTTGAAGAACTGTATCAGGATCTCTTTCATTATCTTAAAAGCATGGTTGAATAGTGTTCCTTCAGAAGTATGGCCTATGAGAACTTAATCAATGCTAGAAAAAAGAAACATGAACCAATAAACCTTAAACAACGGTAGGTTTGCAAAGCAAATGTCATTCAGCAGAGACAATAATATGCAAAAATGGGGACCATCATCTCTTGACTTTCTTCTTTTCCCACTTCCTCAAATTCTGGGGTTTTTTTTCTCATTCTCATCGAAGAAAAAATTACTGGGTTATGCCCATCCTTCTCATCCCTTCTAATATGAATAAAGCAGGACTGTCAATTTCCCAGCCCACGGGGCCGGATGCGTCACGCACTGGCCACATCCACACCTGGTTTAGCGAAGGGGGGGAAGTCCTGATATGTCACGTGATATTGCCATGACAATATGAGTTTGACACCCCTGGAATAAAGGATTCCTACAGAAACAGGATGTGATGGCTCAGTGGCTAAGGCACTGAGCTTGTCGATCAGAAAGGTCGGCAGTTCGGGGTTCAAATCTCTAGCATCACATAACAGAGTGAGCTCCCGTTACTTGTCCCAGCTTCTGCCAATCTAGCAGTTCGAAAGCAGGTAAAAATGCAAGTAGAAAAATAGGGACCACTTTGGTGGGAAGGTAACAGCATTCCGTGCGCCTTTGGTATTTAGTCATGACGGTCACATGACCACGGAGACGTCTTTGAACAGCACTGGCTCTTTGGCTTTGTAACGAAGATGAGCACCGCCCCCTAGAGCCGGAAACATGAATGTAGTAAAACTTCTCTATTCAGCTACAAGAATTGTTAAAATTTGTAAGGGTAAGGGGAAAATTAAAGAAAAAAATCCAAAAGCAGATTCCTATGATCTTGGAATCTCAACACACCACAGGTAGTCCTGGATTTACAACAGTCCATTTAGTGACCGTTCAAAGTTACAATAACACTGAAAAAAGTGACTTATAACTGTTTTTCATATTTACGACCATTGCAGCATACCCATGGAAAAATTCGGATGCTTGGCAACTGACTCATATTTATGACAGTTGTAATGTTCTGGGGTCACGTGATCACCTTTTGTAACCTTTTGACAAACAAAGTCAATGGACAGGTTCATTTAACAAACTGTGTTACTAACTTAACAAATGCAGTGATTCACTTAACAACTGTGGCAAGAAAGGTCATAAAATGGGACAAAATTCACTTAACAAATGTTTCACTTAGTAACAAAAAATTTGGGCTCAAAGTTGAGGACCGTAGTTGGGTAGGAAGGAGATTACAAGCAGTGGTGGACTGCTACCAGTTCGCAATGTTCAGGTGAACTGGATGTTCATTTTGCATCTGGTTCGCTGAACCAGTAGTTGCAACGACTGGTTGGCCCTGCCCACCCCACCCCTCCTAGGAGTCTCCACATTTTGGATCCCAGGTAAATGCAGTGTCAGGATTCTGGCAGTTACTCCAATTAAATCATGAGCCTCGAGCCACACTCCCAAAACTTGAAAGGATTTATTAGAAGTTAACATGCTGGCATTAGCCTGGGCATAGCTGGTTCTGAGATATGTAATTCATTGTCACCCTTGATCCTGCTTCCCCCCCCACTGCTCTGGGTGTGTCATCCAACAAAACACGTCCATAGCCAAGAGTCATTTATCATGCTCTCCAATTAGATTTTTGCGCGGCAGAAGCTTCAGTCATCTAATCAGTCTCTGAAGAAAATATGAATGGAATGTACTTTCGATTCCACACTGCTGCCTGCTCTTTGAACTCCCCCCTTCTTTTTGTTGAGAATGATAAAACGTGTATACAAAACGTTTTATGAGTTGACATGTAGGGCTCGCGCGGAGGCGAAAAACAGGCCACCCAGAGGCTCCGGAAGGCCGGAAACAGGGCCGTTTCCAGCCTCCAGAGAGCCTCAAGAGCCTGGGGAGGAGGAAAATGGGCCTCTCACCTCCACAGAACCTCTGGAGTCTGGGGAGACTGTTTTCACCCTACTGGAGACTCAAGGAAAGCCTCCAGAGCCCAGGGAGGGCAAAAATGCTCTCCTGCCTTGGTGCGGAGACCGAATAGGCCACGCCCACACCCAACAATCAGGCAGAAAACCAGTAGCTAAATTTTTGGAAGCCCACCTCTGATCACAAGGAACAGTCTCTTGACACTGGGCCTATAGAGAACCAGCCCATTTGCAAAGCGTTAAAAACCTGGATGTTCCCAAAAGCATTTGAGACAGGAGTTAGCCAAGTCTGGTTATCTGATTGCTTTGCCTTAATGATTTGAAAAAGGATTATTTTTTTTACCCTAGTCATGAATATTGATTTTACGAATTATGTTATTAGGGTTTTAAACAAAGCCATATAAATTGTTTCAACAAATAAACTTAAATAAATAAATGGCAGAAAGAGGAAAAGGGAAGAAGAAATAGACTGTAACAAAAAAAGGATCCTCTCCATGTCTGATTTTCTGGTTCATAACAAAGAGTTATTTGCAAAGGTTGCCAGCACAAGAGTTGGAACTGTCCACATACATTAATGAAGAAATCAAAGGTAACATAGATATATTTGGACACATGTGTCTACATAGCCAGCTCTCAGAAACCTCAAGTAGAGGAGAAATCAAAAGTGAGAACATAGGGACAAAATTAATGGGGAGAAAAAAATCTAAGCAAGCTAACAGTGACTGAGCATATTGAATTCTTCCTATTTGTCACATGCTGAAAAAAGATGATGCAATATAGTGACATCAAGACATACGATGTGGGAAGACCGATGAAGAAATTGATACCAACAAGCGGAGGCAAAGGTGATTTATTAAAATGAAAATAAAACCAATTAAAGCGGGAGGGGAGGCATGCTAATTAAGAGAAATTTGCAAAAGATTAATGGAAAGTTGGGATATTCTAGTCATCTTGTTGCTTCTGACTAAGCCTGAACCTAAAGTCATAAGGAGAAAGCTAGCAAATTAGAGCTCCCGTTTTCATAACCGGTGCGTGTGTGTGATCTTTAGCTTTTTAACTGTGCATCAATTTTTTTAAGCAAACTGCTAATTAAATGCTATCAAGTCACTGTTGCTTCTACATGAGCCTTGTTTTTAAATGATTTTTTTTTTCTTGCTTTGTCCATACTGGGAAATCTCAGTGTAATCCTAACTAATAATTTAGTTGGTTTAAATGTTTTAAGCTTTTTCAAAGCCCAGTAACCAAAACATACTGGCTACTCAAAATTGGAAGCTGTGGTTAATTAAGGACTTCCTGCTTTGATTTCAGCTCTTAAGAAGGATCAGCAAACAGATTGCATGTACAGGCAAAATGCTTCCTCCCTTCCTGCCTTAATAAGCCAAAATAAGATCATGTGCTTTGACCTTTTAGAATTAGCTTTCAAATTACTTATCATCAAATCATTTGCTTCTTCAAGCGTATTATTTTACCTGTCTAAAATATAGTTCCTTGCGTATGGATGGATAGTAAAAAAAGAAAAGAAAGAAAGAACCCATGAAAGGACAGAGATGAAAACTATAGGCTGCACAAAGTCTAAATGGTATGTTTCAAATTCTACAGGAATGGGAAAGTCGGAAAATTACAGCTATGAGTATAAATAGGAATTGCGTAACTCTGAGAACTTCCTATTAGAGAAGAAGAAGTTGCAAAGATCCAGTATTTTATTATTTGTATTTAATACAAGCATAAATCCAAGTGTCACTGAAAACTAGGTATCACAGGCTATGTTCTGGTTTACACCTAAACATCAGAAACTGAACATCTAGTAATACTATTGTAGGAAGAAAAATCCATCTGGTTCAGTTCCAAGCTGGGAGAAAAGTGCTGGAACTAAAATGGAGGCTGATTGGAAAAGAAGGATCCTGTTTTTCGATAAGCAGAATCAGCAGGTGATTCTGGGACAGCTGACAAAATAGCTTGATGAGCGCAAGGATTTTTATACAGTTTCTGAAACATTGCAGGGCTTGTGCAATGGAGTGAGTCTAGTGTCTTTTGCTATTGTAATGGTGGTGAGTTAATCCTATCATGTCCTAAAGGTCATGTCCTGTTCTTAGAATTTAGTGAAGGGGGATATAAATTTTTATCCCATCACATGGAGGTGAAGATGTTTTCTTTATGAATAGGCTGGTTCAGTCTTTCTTAATGGGCACAAAATACACATTTCTAAAGACTACGGGCATCTGCTGGAGGCTGTTAAGAAAGACTAGAGCTGCTTTCTGCCTTTAAGAACATGTTTCTCCATTTCTCCTTTGGGGAAATATTATATCCTGCCTTTTTTAATATTCCTCAAAATATTTCATTCTCCAGGATGGGGGATGGGGAGTGCATGATTACCTCTTACATTATCATTACCAATTATGCTCTTTGGGAATGTGTTATTTTTACAATCAGGTTGAAAAGTCATCAAAAGTATATTCACTTCCAACTTCAGTCTTCTTTTTATGGTTTTACCAAGGAGTGGCAGAATTTAAATCAGGGAAACCTAACTCTTTTAGGAGTCAAGGATGAAACATTAATTTTATTTGCAGTCCAGTCCAGGACTGACTCTTCAAAAGTACAGGGAGTCCTCAACTTACAACCATTTATTTAAGGAAAGTTCAAAATTACAATGGCACTGAAAAAAAAATGACTTATGATTAATCCTCAGATTTACGATTTTTGCAAAATTCAGGCTCTTGGCAACCGGCATATGTTTACAATGGTTGCATCATTCCCAGAGTCATGTGATTGTCATTTGTGACCTTCCCAGCTGGCTTTTGACAAGCAAAGCCTATGGGAGGAACGAGATTTGCTTAAAGACCACATGGTTCGTTTAACAACCTGTGGCAAAAAGATTGTAAAATTATGTGCAGCTCACTTAACAGCCCCCGTAGCTTAGCAATGGAAATTCTGGTCCTAATTTTTGTTGTACATTGAGGGCTACCTGTAGGTGTCAAACATGCAGAGTTGCAGAGTTGTTTCTATGATGCTCAGGAGAAAAATCTGCTTAAATTGAGTTTTGTTCCTTGAAAGCAGGCAGCTGAATTTTAGCCTGCTCCTTGTGTCACAGATGGTCTTTGCTGCCTATGAAAGTTGATTTCCTAAACTGAATTGCACAACTAATTCCTATAGAGAGTTCTATCATTTTATATTGTTAGGTCTTCAATCTGCAAATATATTGCTGTTCAGCTGAACTGCAATGAAACACCATTTGTATTTATCTTCCCTTTTCCTTTCCTCATTTTATTCCTTCACTAAATTATCCCTTCTAAAACCATGTCCTTTTACCCATTTCGAGTCTTGTCCTGTGAACTCAAAAATAGCACTTGGAATTTTACTCCAATAAATTATCATTCAGGGATTGATTGGTTGATTGATTATCAATCAATGTGGGATGCTCACATTGCACCACTGGTCAAAAGTGCCCAGCAGAGATTATACCACCTGAGACTTCTCTGAAAACAACAACTGAATGAAAAACTGCTGGTGACTTTCTACCACTGCACCATAGAGAATATCTTAACTTACTGTACCTCTGTATGGTTTGCCAGTTGCACAATGGTAGATAGGACAGCACTTCAGAGGGCTAACGTCATTGTTCAAAAGATCATTGACTGCCCTCTCCACTCTTTGGAAGAGCTTTATAGCTCCTGCTCCCTTAAGAAAGTTCAAAACATTCTCAAAGATCCATTTCATCCTGGGCACCCTTTTTCTGAACTATTACCATCTTTTTCTGAACTATTACCATCTTTTTCTGAACTATTACCATCTAAATAATAAAAACAAGGACAAATAGACTGAAAAACAGCTTCTATCCTAAGGCAGTAACTATTGAATTCAACTGTATTGTGCAATATTAATGCAATATCAGGGGTTTTCAATTCAATGTGTGGAGTGTGAGGAATGTGTGTTTGCATTTATTTTCATAGTCATAAATTGTACACTGAAGACGGTATTTAATTTCATTGTATGAGATGCAATGACAATAAAGTAAACTAAACTATATACCTTCAACTCACTGCCAACTCCTAGCAACCAGATAGACAGACACGGGTATCTTTTCTCCTTGTATCTATCTATCTATATGTTTTAATCCAAAGGTTGTCTGTTAGAGATCACTGTAACTGATCAGGATTGGTCATGCATCTAAAAATCTACTCCCACCTTCATCAGTGCACATGAAAAGCAGCAACAACAGTGGCAGCAGTTGCTTACGTATTGTTGTGCTTCATCAGGGCTTGCCATAATTATTAATGCTGAATGCAATTGCAGCATCTTTCACCTAAGGACCTAAAACTGCTTATAAGCATTAATGAACTAAGTCTAATAACACCCAAGAGATGAAGTCAGGCTTTTGACTATTACATTCAGCAGTGACCCTCAGGTAGAACGGTGCAGGTCCATTAAGGATGAACTTAAGAAGAAGGAAGAGAGGTCAAACTCATGGAGAGGAATGTGGAGGTCAGCTAAAATCCATTCTGTTTGGCTGGCCATGTTGGCAGGATAGTTCAGGCATTTTCAAAACTAAAAACAAATCTGCAAGATCAAAAGGAAGTTGCACCAGATGGCTTTGGGGCAGGAAAGTGTTCTTCAAATTTATTCATGCACATTTTCTGTATTAATAATAGGGCAGCTTCCTTTGCACCTATTCAGTCTCCTTCTTTACCTGTAAAATCCTTCCCATGTTCCCAATATCACAAGACTATCATCTCTATCTATCTATCTATCTATCTATCTATCTATCTATCTATCTATCTATCTATCTATCTATCTATCTATCTATCTATCTGTGTCTTGAATCAGCATAAGCCTCTGAAACATGTTAAAACAAAATAAATGCATCTTTGACTCCCAAACAAGAAGTAAAAACTATACCACTCCATCAGATTAAGTGGATTTATTCCAACTTATTTTATTTATGTGTTTGTTAAATGGATACAGTCAAAACTCATTCCAGTGGGAGCAAAATACTACAATTTCCTCTCAAAGTAATACATGGGAGAATTTGTTTATAGTTTTTAAAAGAATGAAAAACAACCCTTAAATTCCTGGCACTGAGCTAAATAGGATTGATCTCTTCAACCATGCAGTATTTAGGGTTATAATCATTTGTTAATGTATTACAAGAGAATATAGGATCAACAACAGACTTAGATGGTGGATTATATTCAGGGGTAGGTTTCTACCAGTTCTGTCCACCTCTGTAGAACCGGTTGCTCCGAAGAGCAGCAGACATAGAACCGGTTCTATGTCTGCTGCTGTTGTGGCCCACATGCCTGCCCGGGTTCTTACTTGACCTTTATTTCCTGCGTTTTCAACTGCAGCTGCTTTGCGCGACACAGCTGCGGTTGAAAAAGCAGGAAAAAAGGGCTTTTCCAACCGCTGCGCACTTACACGCAGCGCTGCTCAACTGTCTGGGCAGTTCAACAGGTTGTAAATTGCACTCATGTGACTTGTGCGACTTGCGCATGCGCGCGTGTCTCTAATAGACAGAACCAGTAGTTATACCAGTCGGATCCCATCCCTGATTATATTTACATGGTGGAAAAAATCACATTAATGGCTTCACTTGAAATTTTCAAGGCAATATGTTTATGGAGGAAAAAATAACCCTTAACAAACATATACATTCATGGCATGATAGTAAATTAGTAGTGCAGGAAAATTATGTCTTACAACCAGCTCTTTCTTTTTGAGAGAAGCTGTACTATATGGAGTGCATATTCTGTTGGATCCCCATATGTGGTTCCAACAGAAGAAAAGATAGCTCAGGGTTGAACTGTGGTTTTCTTGAGGCTCTCTGAGCTTGGGTGTTTGTGCAAGACACACTAATGGTACCCAGTTGGGTAATGAAATACTTGCAAGCAAACAACCAAGCTCAGAGAGCACCAAGAACTCCACTGACTGGACTGTTTTAGGGGAGGACAATCATTCCTGCATTACAAAAATATGGATGATTACATTGGAGATTGTTGGAGGGGGTGGGAATCTACAAGAAGGAATATCTTATTTTATTTCCATCCCATTTACGGTTTACAAGTTTTCTCTCCCTTCTCAAGATGAGATTAATTTTCTCTACTCAAGCAGAACATCAGAGGTCTTGAGTCTTCAATTCTCTCAGGGGGAGAATTGTGCTTTCAGATTTGTAAGATTGATGTCAGCCTTAGCAGGTAGATAAGACAGAAAACAGCCAGATGAGCTAATTCTACTTTATTGTAAAGATATGTTGACAGAATCTTGCAAGTCCAAAAGTATAGTTCTTCCCTCCCTGCTCAGTCTCCTTTACAGCTCAAGAAACTGGGGCGGTGGGGGGGGGGCATCTCTTCTGAAACTCTTGTCTCACCCATTACCCAACTGCAGGCTATGTCGTCTCTATGATCATGGTGGTACAATGGTTAGAATGCAGTATTGCAGGCTAACTCACTGCTTACTACCAGGAGTTTGATCCTGACCAGCTCAAGGTTGATTCAGCCTTCCATCCTTCTGAAGTCAATAAATTGAGGAACCAGATTGTTGGGGGTCATAGGCAGGGGTGGGATTCAGCTGGTTCGGCCTGCTTTGAGCAAACCGGATGTTAAATTTACATATGGTTTGCCGAACCAGTAGTTGAACCGACTGTCTGGCCCTGCCCCCCCCACCCTGCCTCTCCCAGGAATCTCTACACACCCTGTTTTGATGCAAGTAAGTGCAGGGTCCACACGGAGTCTCTGGGAGGGTGAAGTTCTGGAAGTCCAGAAACAGGCCTGTTTCTGGCTTCTGGAGGCCCTCTGGAGCCTGGAGAAGTCCATTTTCACCCTTCCAGAGGCCCAAGGGAAGCCGGACAACTGGACTGGAAGTTCCATAAGTCACACCCACCATGACCATGCTTACCCAGCAATCAGGCAGAGAACCAGTTGCTGGAATTTTTTAATCCCACCCCTGGTCATATGCTGACTCTAAACCATTTAGAGAAGGATGTAAAGCACTATGAAGTGGTATATAATTCTAAGTGCTATTGCTATTCCCTAACCAGCACCTCTTGACCAAATTTTGCGGTTTGGAGTTTTCCAACATACCATTACATTAGAAAGAATCAGAACCCAAATCTCTCTGTTTTTTCAGAGTTGGGTCTGTAGGATCCGGGCTGCAAAAATCTGCACAAGTACCAGATGGCAGGCAGGAATTAGGAAGTTTGATAATTGTTGCTCACCATCTTGTGATCAGTAATCTGTCTTTAATTAATTAATTGCTGATCATCTGGATTTTTCAGCCTGATGATGCTCTTCACAGCCATAGAACGGATGTGAAATTTTGTGAACTATCATGTTCTGTTGCTCAGTACATTAGTCATTTCCGACTTATTAACATGAATATTTCTCCCATGTTTTATTCCTAAGGAATCCTTCCATCTGTTAAATACTAAAAAAAAAAAAAAAACCACCACAGCCGCATTGATAAGTCCAAATTGCTAGTTTTTATTTCCTTCCTTGGAACTGTGACCATATTCAATTCTTGCATATGTCAGGATCAGAACAAATATTTTTCTCCTTGGAAAAAGGGACAAAACAGTTCTGGGCATGCTGAGAAAGGACTGACAGATTTATCCTTAAATCGTGATCAATAGTGACTCATTCCCTCCAAATCAGATTTTATTTTATTTTTTAAAAAAATCAAGTAAAACCAGGGTAAGGAGAAAAGGATATTTGCTGAAAATTGATGTTCTTCACAAACAATGATCAATAAGTTACAAGAAGTTCTCATCTTGCGACCACATTAGAGCCTAACCATTATGGTTATAGGTCATAAAGCAGCTCATCCATGTGACTAACTAAACTGTATGAATGTTGTAAATCTCTAGGCAAGATGGATGGCATACAAAATGTAATAAATGAATAAGGAACGGACCATGGCATGCTGCAAATGGCTGAAAATATAGGCCAATGCCCAACTGCCCAAAATACAATCAGGTAACTGGAGGGAGGGCAGATATCTGAACTTCAGAACCGGGTCATAAGTGGGGGGTTATTGCTAAGTATTAACATCCATTGCTAAGCAAATTGAGGGCATGGTGTTAGAGGGAACTGCCGGGAGTAAATTAATCTTGTGAAGCAGGAAAAAGGTCTCCATTTTAGTGACAGAGACCATGTGAAAGATTTCCAATGTCTCAGAGGAAGAGTATAAAATATAATGGCCTCAGAAAGATTGCTGACTCACCTGCTAGATTCAAACAATACTTTAATTCTCATAATGTTGAATTTAGTCTTAGTAGGATTTGTAAATAGAGTTCCAATGATTTGAAGACCAAGGTGTATAGCTTAGTGTGATATAAATCCACCTATTGAAGCTGATTTGACTGACCAGGGTTAACCAAACCATGGTTAAGATGTCATATCTATCAACTCTGGGTATATATACAGAGTTGTACTTTGTTTGCCTATAGTTACTTTAAGTATAGTTTGTTAAGTAAATGAACAATTGGTTGAGTCTCATAACACACTATTGTAGTGAGCTTTGCGTAGCTGCCAAAAATAGTAAGTGGGTGTAGGCAAGAACTAAGTTTAATTTTACATTTAGTTAACATTAAATATAGTTCATATAATTATAGTGATATGATTAATATTTTTCCTCTTCTGATACATTAAAAATTAACTTTGGAATTCAACTTGAAAAATTCTTGGTGAACCATTCCTAAGGCTTTGAAGTACAAGGTGAACTAATTCCTTATGTTGGCCAGAGATTATGAACGAGAATGCTGGTTGGAAGAGCCAGCTTGGTGTAGTGGTTAAGACATCAGTAAGAAACCAAGAAACTGTCAGTTCTAGCCTTGCCATAGGTACAAAGCCAGCTGCCCATCCCTCTTTCTCAGCTTTAGAAAGGCCCATCCCTCTTTCTCAGCTTTAGAAAGCGGGAAAAGGCAAACCACCTCTGAAAATCTTGCCAAGAAAAGTAGCCCACACAGAATAAAACAAATAAACGAACCCCTGACTCAAAGGAATACACATATAAGCTGGGTTTATACAAGTCAAGTCAAAAGCATTCATTTCATACAGGCTGCTCCGTTATCATAAGATTGCTTCTTGTACAATCCTTGGGATAATTTCTAAGCTCCAGTGTCAACTTCAAAATGGACCAGGCCTGGAGCAGGCCATCTTTCCATTTCTCAGATGCCATTTCTCAGCTGTTTCCCACAGTATGGGAGTGGGGGAGAGGTTTGGACTGTCAGACCAGGCAATAACAACACATTATCCCATGGGGAACCAAGGTCATCTCAACAGGTGCTGGCCAGAGACTGAGAGGAGTTACCAGGGAAACACCAAAACACCTAATTGGACAGTGTGACCTGTGACAATAGGAAGACGGAGCCGTCTATTCTTTAATTATGTTGAAACTGCAGGAAATAGTTCAGTGGTGGGATTCACATTTTTTTTACTACTGGTTCTGTGGGCGTGGCTTGGTGGATGTGGTGTGGCTTGGTGGGCATGGCTTGGTGGGCATGGCAGGAGAAGGATACTGCAAAATCTCCATTCCCTTCCCACCCCACTAACCTGCTTTCCAGCTCCGCTCTTCTGTGCAGAGCAACAAAAGAAGGCCCAGCTGATCAGCTGGCACTCAGGAGGCAGAGAATAGAGGGGGGTGTGGCCAGTCAGAGGGGGTATTTGCCGGTTCTCTGAACTACTCAAAATTTCCACTACCGGTTCTTCAGAAATGGTCAGAACCTGCTGAATACCACCTCTGAAATAGTTAGAGTTGGCTTTGTTTTCATACTTGCCGATATAATGTACCCAATAAAATGGTTCTTTGAGAGTGTTGCAAGTCTCAGAGTGCTGAATTGGTTGGGTTCATTAGTTGAACCTTTACATCCAGTTTAAGTCCCTGCTATAGGTTTTAGGTGATAAGCCACTGGGAAAGCCAAGGGAAATAATCAAAACCATAAAAAAGCAACGTAAGTTAGACTATTTCAGACATGTGATGCGACACCCAGGGAAAAAAGGCATACTTCACTTAATCCTCCAGGGAAAGATTGAAGGCAAAGGAGGTCCAGGCAGAAGAAGAACATCATGGCTTCAAAATCTGAGGACTGGTTTGGACAAAACTCAACAGCACTTTATCGTGCGGCTGTTGATAAATATGGGATCACCAACATGATCACCAATGTCCAATGACGGATATGGCACAAGAAGAAAGAAAAGAATTCCTAGTCAACATCACCTTTTCAGCATCAGAACACAACTGAAGGCCAAACATCAGTGTCATAGGAAATTCTCCTATATTTTCTAATTTAAACTATTGTCCGTTTTATCACTTCCATCTTGTTCATTGTATTTCTCTCCCCACAAAGCCTGTTTAATACTGCCATTTCATATTTATGCATGTTTAATAAAAAATGGATCACTGAAACCACAAAAAATTACTCAGCTGTTATAAAATTAATTTGAACTCATTGACCTGTAAAGAGAGGAGTTTTCCCATCAACACTGTGGACTCGCTGATGTAAACATCTCCCTTATGGGTTTTCCAGCAAGCTGGAAGGGTGAAGTCAGCTGAGAAATAGCAATGGTGACATAATACTTGAGCTCTTGATTAACTTAATCCTGGTTGATTCAATTAACCCAGTTTTCAGAGTCCAGGCTACCCACCGAGCCATAAACTAACCATTTTGGCAGAGCTAATCCAATACATGGAGCCACAAACTGTGTTTTAGAATGAGACAATTTGAGACAGAAGCCAGAAAGGTAACATTTCTCATGAATGGAAGAAACATGGCCAGTTTAATTTAATTAGAAATGGGAAGGAAGGAAGGAAGGAAGGAAGGAAGGAAGGAAGGAAGGAAGGAAGGAAGGAAGGAAGGAAGGAAGGAAGGAAGGAAGGAAGGAAGGAAGGCAGGCAGGCAGGAAGGCAAAAAATAATAATAGTTATCATTCTTTTTTGCCCAATAATTCTCCAGAACACAGCAAAAAAATTGAGATTTTCCAAACATCCTTCCCTCTCTTTAGAATTTAATTTTGGAGAAACCTGGGAAAGTTGCCAAAACTTTCACAATGTCAGCAGCACAATCTGTGACAGCTATCTTCAAGTTCCCAAAATTAAAATCAGAGAAAACAATAGGAACCATGGTTTACCAAGGACTAAAATCCAAGCATAAAAAAATAGATGAAATTAAAAGCCATATATTATCCTGAGGAAAAACTAAGTGGTCCCTGAAAACTTTTTGGGATTTGGTAGCATATAATCCTAATCAGAGCACATACAAGTGACAGTTCACAACCTACAATACCACGATATAAAAAAAAGTTGTTCAGAGCCTAGAAAGTATGCAGAGAAGAGCAAGAAAGATGATAAAGGGAGTGGAGGCTAAATCTTATGATAAAACAGTTGAGGAAACTAGGCATATCTAGCTTATTGAGGAGAAGTATGGGTGGGGGGGCTTGATAGCAGTCTCTCAGTACTTGAGGGGCTGTCACAGAAAAGAGGAGATTGATTTATTCCCCTAAACACCTGAGGGCAGGAAAATAAGTAATGGGTGGAAGCTTGTCTAAAAGAGAGATCCAACCTAGAAGTAAAGCGAAATTTTCTGACAGTGAGAACAATTAATCAATAGAATAGCTTGCCTCCTGGAATTGTGTGTGCTCCATTGTTGGAGGCTTTCAAAAAATAGACTGGACAACCATTTAACCAGGATGGTATAACATTTCCTGCCTTGAGCAGGGGGTTGGTTGCAAAACCTCCAAGGACCATTTTAGCCCTATGATTCCATGTTCCATGCATGCATAATGTTCACAAAGAATAATTGTTTTCACACAAAACAACATTCCATTGAGAAATGAAGGTTTCAATTCATCTGTTTCTCTCCTCAACCCCCAGCCATATTCAAATATTTTTTTAAAAAAATTGTGCAAACTTTGACTTATATCCATGTTACAAGGTGCCTGCAACAATTGGTTGTCAATAGGAAAAGGACAACTAAACAAAATATTTTAAAAAAACTTTTAAAAGTCCTTGGTTTCTTTTTTATAGTCTGGTATCAAAATAGAAGGATTCTGCTGCTGACCATTGGTTAGACTTATTCTTTCTGTACACTTAAATGTTTATTTATTTATTTTATTTGTCAAGGTATAAGTATAAGCATGGTTATGAATACATGAAATGGATACGAATAAAAAAGAAACAATAGGACAACTCCCCATTACTTGAACTGCATAATTCTGCCCTTAAAGTGGGAGGGGGGAAATCAACATTGAGTGAGCACTGATAACCCCATAGTTATTGAAACTTTAGTCTGTTAGGAAAAGTGTTTTGTCCTTCTGTGGTCCCAACTAAAAAAATCAAGGGACTTGTATTGCTATTTTCATTGACAAATGACTTCACATATTTTCTAACACTGTAAATTGCAGTCCTGCTATTGTTAACCAGGATCAGATCTACAGTGCGGACTTGGATATCTATGGTCCAATAAGGACTCAGTCCAAATCTGAGATAACAGAATAACAGAGTTGGAAGGGATCTTGGAGTTCTTCTAGTCCAACTCCCTTGTTCCATTTTAGGCAAATGGTTGTCCAATCTCTTCTTAAAAACCTCAACTATTGTAGTACCCAGTACTTTTGGAGGCCAGTCGTTCCACTGATTATTTGTTCTAATCTAAGACACAACATTTCTCCTTAGTTCTAGATCTCTCCTTGATTAATTTCCATCCATTGCAGAGATGGTATTCATCCAGTTCTGGCAGGTTCTGGAGAACCGGTAGCGAAAATTTTGAGTAGTTTGGAGAACCAGTAAATACCGCCTCTGGTTGGCCCTGCCCCCATCTATTCATTGCCTCCCGAGTCCCAGCTGATTTGTTGCTCTGCACAGGAGAATGGAACTGCATAGCAGGTTAGTGGGTGGGGAGAGAATGGAGTTTTTACAGTATCCTTTCCCTGGAGTGGGGTAGAAATGGGGATTTTACAGTATCCTTCCCTTGCCATGCCCACCAAGCCACACCACTCCCACCAAGCTATGCCGACAGAACCGGTAGTAAAAAAAATTGAATACCACCACTGATCCATTGCTTCTTGTCTTGCCTTGAGGTGTTTTGGTTTCATGTTGGGAACTAAGCAGAAGGGACTAAGCAGTTGAGAGGACAGTCAGAATTAAGTAACTGTCCTCAAAGCCAGAATTTATGGGAAACATATGCAGAAAGATAAACCTGACAGGTAAACAAGGTCATGTAAACTCCCGAGTTAGAGAAGCAAGGAATAAAACAAGAGGACAGTCGCGAACAGCTGAAATGCTCATAGCCAAAGCAGTCCAAGAGGGCAGGATGCTGAATTGCAGCACAGAATAAATAAGGGAATTAAGAATTTAAGGTGCTTGCGGTATTGAAGAATTGGAAGAGAAATAATGTATATTGTGCATGTACTGCAAGTTACTCAGAAAAAAAAAATCTTCCAGCTAATATGAGAGCAGCACCTTCATCTTATTTATGAAAGCGGGCCAACAGTTTTCAGGGTTCCTTCATGAGCCTGAAGAAAAATAGCATTGCTTTAAGAGTCACCTTTAAAGAAGATATCACTTTAAAGCAGTGTTTTTCAAACTTGGCAATTTTAAGATAGGTAGAGGTCAACTCTAGAGGTGGTATTCAGCAGGTTCTAAGCAGTTCTGGAGAACTGGTAGCGGAAATTTTGAGTAGTTCGGAGAACCGGCAAATCCCACCTCTGACTAGAGATTTTACAGTATCCTTCCCCTGCCATGCCCACCAAGCCACACCCATAGAACCAGTAGTAAAAAAAATTGAATCCCACCACTCAACTTCCAGAATTCCCCAACCAGCAACTGATTGCAGGATTTCACAGCCAGCATCAGTCCAATGGTGGTGGATATCCATGCTAATAGACCATGGTCTAATTATTTGGTAGCTGGCATCTTCGGAGATCAGAATGGCCTGCTTTGTCAGAGGGCTGGTGAAAATTCTGGCCATGGTTAATAAATCTTGGTTTAAAGCAATGTGATTAATCAACACTTGTTTAATGTTCAGGGTTACATATTAACTCAGATCTTTGACTCCACTAGCATAGCTAAAGCATAGCTTAATATGAAATTAAATTGCATCTCAACCTTCCAACCTTCACTACATTCGTAATTATTTTCTAAATGATTTAATTTTCCATGTGTATTTAATTAAAAATATTAATATCCTTATTCAGGGAAAGCATCTGCTATCCTCAGTATCTACCATTATCATTCACATGGTTTGGTAATAAATAAATAAATAAATTTGATGTCTTAAATTCTTACCTTTTCTTTGCCCTTTATAGGATCATTACTTTTTAAAATCCATCTTATTTTTACCTTTTATATTGATTTCCATCATGGATCTCTTTTATGAACCAACAAAGAATGGGGGGGGGGAATGCATTCTATACATGAAACATTACTAGAAGCCTAATCGCGAGATGTTTCGTTTATCAAAGAAGCCAAACATTAGCTTTAAACCACAGAATAAGTTTCATTGATCCTGCCGTGACAAGATATCCATTCATTAAAAAGGGTTTAGCAAAGTTTTCCATTTGTAAAGACTTCCTGTAAATTAAAGCTCATCTCGTGTGCGCTGTAAATATGTCATGTCAAATTGGCTGGCACTTGTGGAAAGCTTCTTAATTCTGTAGAGAACAGTGAGAGCACTCCAGTGAAATGTGTAAAGTGGAGATAAAGTAACACTGTTTCTGGAAGCGTCAGACCAAGAAGAAGAAGAAAATAAAGAAGAAGAAGCAGAAGAAGCAGAAGTAGGAGGTGCTGTAGAAATTACAGGAGGCATCGGATCACTTGATTTATGTTATCTGCATACTCATGATTTGATAGAAATGTTGCATTGTCCATAGTGTAGCCTAAAGTAAACTGTAGAGTCAACCATACAGAAATGATGCAAATAAGTAAATAAATAAAAAAATAGATATAATCTATGGTTATATATGCTGGTGATACTAAACTTTATTTATTAAATAATGATCTAAATGATTTCTGTGTTTTTATACATAATATATACATGTGTGTTTATGTATGCGTATACATAAACATTTACATACATGTGTATACACACATGCACACACACATATAATCGTAATCAGTTTAGCCATTGTCTATTTACTGCAGAATGAAGGCCTCTTCTGCATGTTTCCAGCCAATACGGTCCTGAGCTTTCTTTTGACTATTGGGCCCACAATACTTGCTGATGTTGTTGATCCATCCTGTTATAGATCTCTTTCATGGGCGCTTTTTCATCAAGTGGGATCCATTCTAGACTGCCTTGATCCACCAAGGTCAAAACCTGAGGACTACCTGTCAACACAGTTAGAGTTTGGTGGCTAGCCACAGTGATGAACATTTGAAAGATTTTAATTTTTTTTATAGGAGAGTAAAGCAATTTGGATTTAGGTATAAAAAACAAAAGTCATGAGGTAAACTTGGCTGGAACTACCTTACTAAATAATAATCCAAGCTGTGATTGGCTGTTGGTTCTCTACAATATCTGTAACTTGCAAAGTTGCAACAGCAGCAGCATCCCAAGACTTTAAATTACTAGAAATTTATCAACTAATCTCATGCTACTGTTTTATCTTCATTGTTAGATCAGACAGCCTGTGTAAGGGAAAGATTGGTCATCCAGAGGCCCATCAGGTGTTAAAAGGCCTCAATGAATAAAGCATGAATAAAAAATAAAGTAGCTCTTCTCTAGCCATTTAGGGATTGATAAGAGTACAACCAGATCTTTAAATTGGGTGTGGAGTGCAACTGATGCAGCACAGGCCACTGAGAGCACAACAATAACACAACATTTTTATCAATCTACTCTCCTATATTCTCATTAAGTTCTATCAATGCTGTAGAACAACATAGTGATATTGTCCTTACTCATCAGGTCTATTTCAACAATAGATTTGCCCTAAAAATTCAATAGCTATGACCTCAGGATTTAAGTGTGTGCTCTAACTGCATTGATCTCAATAAGCTTTAAGCATACTTTTCTCTTGTGTTCCTATCATTTGCTTTGTTTATACCTTAATTAAATTAAATGCCACAAAAGAAAAGAAATGTCTACATTTTCGTGCAAGGTTGTTGACACCGCATTAGTACGTACACATTTCATTTCATAACTTACTTGGGAGATAGTCGTTATTACTGAGATTATTAATTTATAGAAAGAGCCTTATTACTATTCTGCGCTTTCCAGTGTAGATGAATTTCCTCTCTTTCTGTTTTTTTTTTTTTTTAATAGAGCAACGATTTTACATTAAATGGTAAGTGGCTGAAACAAGGAAAGGGAAAAGAGTGAATCAAAACTGAGCTCTTCCAGGAATCACATTTAATGTTTTGAGACACTGATAAATGAAAATAAAGATTGGTTAAGTCAAGTATTTTGGTCATATGGGAAAAGCTAATACAAAAATAGGTCAACTATCTTGATATATTTGTCTTTCAGACGGGACATAATCTACCGCGCTTCGGTGCAACTTGAGTCTGGAAAAAAATGTCATTGTTATAAATAACTAAGGTATAATCAACCTTTTTATGGCCAATCCATATTTCTCTTCCTTTCCTGGTCTACCTTCTGCTAATATAATCATACATATAATCTAGGATAATAATATTCCTTCCTTCCCTCTGTTAGCATAACAACAAATATTATCTTGGATAACCACAATCAAACTAAATACTTCCATGAAGACATATGAACACTTCAGGAAACAATCTTGCTGTTCTAGCAGACATTTTTATTTATTTTATTTATTTATTTTTGTCAATTGTTTACAAGATAATAGGTATAAGTAAAAACTTAGTTATGAATACATGGATATATATAAGAAAAATAAAAAGAAAAGAAACAATAAGACAGGGACAGTAGGCACGTTGGTGCGCTTATGCATGCCCCCTACAGACCTGTTAGGAAAGGGGTGAGGTCAATAGTAGACAGTCTAAGGTTAAAGTTTTTGGGGTTTGGGGAAGAAACCACAGAGTCAGATAGAGTATTCCAGACATTGACCACTCTTTTGCTGAAGTTGTATTTCCTGCAATCAAATCTGGTGCAGTTTACCTTGAGTTTGTATCTATTGTGTGTTCTTGTGTTGTTATGGTTGAAGCTGAAGTATTCATTGACATATAGGATATTGCAATGTATGATTTTATATACTATACTTAGATTGGACCAAAGGTGGTGTAGTTCTAGGTTTTCTAGGTCTAGAATTTTGAGTCTGAAGGCATAAGGTATTCTGCAATGAGTAGAGAACATTAATTATGTTCTGTGTTTAAGAGAAGCCAGTGCTCTATCCCTTGTTTTCAAAGAACTAGACACATTCACACCTCAAAAACAGGTTAAATGGGAACATCTTCTGAAAAAAACATGTTTCCTCCCTTAACTATCTTGCTGCCTCTTCTGTATTCCCAAGGTCTTTACTCTAAACATAGAGAATGGTCTTTAATCTATTTTTCCCTCCACCTCAGTATTTTTTTTACTCCAGTAGACATTGTTGGACCTCAAGGAAAAAAAAGTCCTTCCCATCATGAGATGCCCATAAGGTCTTGGGACCCTCAGCAGAAAAAGATCTTGCTTTCTTATTGACTTTCTTATTTTGCTACAAGACATTTCGCTTCTCATCCCTGAAGCTTCTTCAGTTCTGACTGAATAGTGGAGAATGGAATGATTTATATTCCTGATCATTAATTCTCTTTCTGGGAGTCGTTGAGAACACTTGGAGGTTTATCTGCACCTCAATGACTCTCAGAAAAAGGGCTAATGACCAACATAATTGCAAGGAATATAAATTGTTCCATTCAGTCAGCACTGAAAATGCTTCTTGGATGAAAAGCGAAACGTCTTCTAGCAAAACAAGAAAGTCCAGTTACCTTTTGAAAGAAAACATGATGACCTGGATGACTGAGAATCTCCATTGACATCTTGTTTGCTTGGCAAGCTATACTTAAGCCTGTGAACCCAGATGTTAGTAAGTCATTGCAGGAATCCACAACCTTTTGGGATTGTTGGGCACGTCTGGAATTCTCAGAGCATGGGAGAGGCATTCTTATGTAGCCACAGCACAGAGCCCATTGATGAGGAGTCAAACCTGGAAGGTTGTTTGGCCATAAAGGTGCTCCTTATCATCTCAGCCTTCCTTTGCAAGCTGATCACATTTCTAGCCTTGGGCTGCAGCCATTCACTATTTCTTTTTTCTGTGAAGGTTCGGGAAGCTCCCGCAGGAGCCAGAAGCATTGCTGGAAATATATCTTCTGTTTCGGGCTGGTAATTTGCTTTGCAGACTCTTACCATCCTGTTCTTCATTCTTTTTCCTAAAAGGGAGTCTAACAAAACAAAAACAAAAAAACAGAAAATCAGTGAAGCATCAAGGGAGATGGATGTAGGGATTTTGTTTACCATTCTGGGGGGGCAGATTTAGTGTGCCATGTAATTCCCACCACTTGTGGCTCACTAAATTATTCTTAAGGGAACCATGTTTAGCACACGATACATACCCCATCTAAACTAAGTTTACACTTTATATTGCTTGGAAAATTACATTGTTAGTGTCATGCCTCTGTCAGAGTCTGAATCTAAGGAGGAAGATAAACAGCTGACAGGGAGTGGGAGTATGGCTCCATTGGCTGTAAAAGAGGCTGGGGAAGGGCAAAGTCCAGTTGGACAGAGCAGGGGAGAGATAGAACGAGGAAGACCCAGGCCCACCCCTCTTCATCCTAGGGCACTCAGGGAGGAACAGAGAAGAGAGCAACGTGGGTTGCATGGCTTACAGGGAGGAAAGGGTCCTGATTCCCTTCATTAGCCACACCTGGGAATGAAAGTTTAAAAGAACTGAATGCTGAGTGCGGCAGTTGCTGGGAGCAAACATGACTTTATCTTGTGTAGTCTTTGTTTATCTGTGTTCCTGGCATCTTTCCAACCATGTGAGCTTTGCCATACCTTCATGTCTGGAATTCTTGCTCATGCCCTGCCAAACTAATTACCTCAGTTTGGCTTCAAAGTTACAGTTTGTGTTGACCATGTTTTGGACTTGATTCCCTGCAATTAAAGGCTGTTCCTGGGAGAGTTTTTCTCCAGCCAGAAGGTAACCTGGACATTGGGAGCAAAGTTGGAGCTATTAAAAGGACTCTTATCGATTATCTGACTGTGTGTTGCCTTTGTGCCACACCCCGGGTCATCACAGTTAGACGGAAATCTGGTTTGTTCCAAGCCAGGATACTGCTTGGTGTTGGTCTGGTATTAATCCTTGCTTATCTAAGTGTTGACTGCTGGAGAGGAAGTGTGTTGGTCTTTTTTGTTTCCTTTTTAGCTTTTTATCAAAGGACTTCTTAAGAAAGTGTAATTTGCTGGTTTTCCAAAAGGGAGCACTCTAGGGTCAGCTATTCTGCTCAGCAGTAGTTTTCCAGTTATTTCCTGCTCAATTCACATTACATGCAGAAGTGGCAGATACTTTGTATTACCATATTATCCAAAAGCAAAAAAATATTGAATGAAAATACATTACTTGGTTGGAAAAAAATGATAAAACAGCGTATAGATTTGAAATCAGAAATATTCCTATTGGGCATTCTGTTGTAAAAATATGATAAAAGGAATATATATTTGATTTTACATATATTAATTGCAGCCAGAATTGTATTTGCACAACAATGGAAAAGCAAGGAGATCCCGACAGATGAGAGTGTAATAAAAAAAAAAAATTAGAATATGCAGAATGACAGATTAACGCTTACAATTAAGAAAAAAGAAGAAACTGAATATTTTTTATATGGGACTTATTTTATCAATGGTTAGATAATAAAAACAGAAGCTAGAAATATGGGGATATAAAAAGGACTAATGTTATAAAGGAAATTTGTTAAAGTAGATAAGTAAAATATTATCAGTATTATAGAATTAATATTATCATGATCAATACTATTGTAAACATTTTGATTATGATTTCTTGAAAATAATTGTACCCAGACAACACACTATTTGATTGAAATTGATTTTTACATGTTATATAAATAAAACAAATAAAGCATAAAAAAAGAAGTGGCAGTCTCAGGGAAAAAGGGGTCTTTTATTTATTAATGAGTAGAATGTCTGGCATCCTAAGAAGACTGTCTATCTCAGGAGTGTCAAATTGGCAACTCATAGGCCAGATGTGTCATGCCCACCCCAGCTCCATGAAGGAGAAAAACATCACGATACATCATGTGATGGCAATGTGATGCCATGAGTTTGACCCCTGTGGTCCATCTGAATGGGCTTTGGCCAATTTTAACCTCTTTGTCAAGTTTGTTACCTTTGTGTCAAATGTAAATTGTTCATGGTTTAACTTGAAAATGGCAGGGAGGTTTGAATGAGAGACACAGAGGGAAGACGGAATGGCAGGAAGTTGTGATTGCCTTCCTACAACACGGATTTATTTCAAATTTAGTTTGAATTCAGGAGGCTTCCAGTCGATCCCTGAATCAGAACACAAGCCACTCGGTTCAGTTAGCAAAAATGTAGCTGCATGTTGATTTATTAAGCATCAGAGAATTATGAATAACTGCAAAAAAAATACTTTAAAAATGTATTATATCTACATTTACATTTATATTCACCTCACTATCTTAATATCAAAAGGAACAGAATTTTCCAGAGCCACTGGAAACAATACGATGGTTAAATTAGGATGAACAGTCCTCATTCCAGCCTTAATATATAATTTGTTTATACATGCAAAAGTAGAAAAGAGGTGAAAAGTCAGGTGCCAAGTGATTCCTTCTCATCTCTGCCCCACGAAGGGAACAGTTTGCTTGTTTGCATCTTAATATGTTGTATTAATCCAGCCACTATGATATTATAAACCATAGGTTATGATTCCATGCATAAATCCGCATAACTATGGTTTAAATCATACTCCATGCTTTAACACAATAGATGTGTCAACTCTGAAGCGAACCTGGCTGGGCCATTTTGGAAGCTTCAGGGTTGCCATAGTGTGAAGAAGAGAGGGGGAACACAGTGAGCTGGGGGTTTGTAGCCAAAACAAAATAATTTCCTGTGGGAATCAAGGACATTCCAACAGGTGGCTGGGGAGAGGAGGAGGACAATTGGACAATGTGACTGATTGTTTGGGGAAAGGCGGAACTTTCACTGTTTAATCAGGTGAAAACCTCAGGAACTTTCAGAGTCAATTTTCACCACCTTGTGCCAATATGATATCTTCAATAAAATTGTTCTTTGAGGAATTGCCTCAGAGTTCTGCTTTCTATGGAGTTAGTACTTGGAACCCTGACAAGATGATTCAGATCAGAAGTCTGTTCCAGGGGTGGGATTCAAATTTTTAACAACCGGTTCTATGGGCATGGCTTAGGTGGTGGGTGTGGCTTGGTGGTCAGGTGACTGGATGGATGTGGCTTGGTGGTCATGTTATTGGCTGGGTGTGGCCAATTCAATATCATCACATCGAGGCACACATCTCCTCGCCTGGCCTCTCATGACTGTGGGGATGCTGCAACAGTTGTAAGTGTGAAAAATGGTCATCAGTCACTTTTTTCAGTGCCATTGTAACTTTGAATGGTTATTCCACACAAGCAAAGTACCAGCAAAGGAGGAGAAAAAACTCCAGAGACATTCCTGAGATAAGAAGTCTAGTCCTGCCAAGAATGTAATAAGGGTTAATGAAGAGGCAGTTTCTGTAAGCAATACCAGAATGTTTCCTTCCTGCCTTCCTTACAGAATTAGGCCAGTAATTTCTTCTAACAACCGGTTCTCTGAACTGCTTAGAACGTTAACAACCGGTTCTAGTGAATAGGTGCAAACTGGTAGAATCCCACCCCTGGTCTGTTCCTCTGCTACTGTTTAGCCTCTTCTTGTATTATTGAAACAGAACTATTTTTATTTTTTTTATTTTTTTTTTATTTATTCCATTTATATACCGCCCTTCTCCCGAGGGACTCAGGGCGGTGAACAGCTCATCTAAAAACCCCACAAAGAATACAAAAGTTAAAAAATATTAAATTTCAATCGGCTGCTTGATAAAACTAACAAAACCCCACCCCCACCCCTTAAAACCCAATTTAGAATTAATAAAATGGAGACCAAATTAAAACCATCTCAGCCAAGGCCGGCCTGCTCAAAGAGCCAGGTCTTCAACGAGCGCCTGAAGGCCCTCAGGTCCGTGCCGGTACGGAGCTCTGGTGGCAGAGTATTCCAGAGGGCGGGGGCACCCACAGAGAAGGCCCTACTCCTCGGTGCCGCCAGACAGCACATAGCGGCCGACGGCACCCGGAGCAGACCCTCTCTGTGGGAACGCACCGGCCTGTTGGAGAACGCTGGCAGAATGCGGTCCTGAAGGTAACCTGGTCCCATGCCATGGGTCGCCCTAAAGGTCAAAACTAGAACCTTAAAGCGAACCCGGAGAGCCACCGGCAACCAATGCAGCTCGCGCAGGAGAGGCATCACATGGGCGCTACGTGACGCCCCCATGATCACCCGCGCGGCTGCATTTTGCACCAGCTGGAGTCTCCGGATGCTCCCCGCAGGGAGCCCCATGTAGAGGGCATTACAATAGTCCAGGCGAGAGGCGACAAGGGCCTGAGTGACCGTGCGCAAGGCGTCCCGATCCAGGAAGGGCCGCAACCGGTAGATCCGACGGATCTGATGAAACGCCCCCCTGGAGATGGCCGCGATGTGATGTTCAAGCGACAGCCGTACATCTAGGAGGACTCCCAGGTTGCGAACCCTCTCTGTGGGGGGCAGAACTTCCCCCCCGATAGCCAGCGAAGGTGTCAGCTGGCTATATCGGGGCGCCGGAAACCACAGCCACTCGGTCTTGCATGGGTTGAGCCGAAGCCTGTTCCCGCCCATCCAGTCCCGCACGGCCTCCAGGCACCTAGACATAGCCCCTACAGCATCGTTGGGGTGGTCCGGAGTGGAGATGTACAACTGGGTGTCATCTGCATACAGAGATACAGATGGTCCTAGATTTATAATCAGTCATTTAGTGATGGTTCAAAGTTATAACAGCACTGCAAAAAGTAACTCACAATTGATCCTCACACTTACAACCACCAAAGCGTCTCCATAGTAATATGATTAGAATGTGAATGCTTGGCAACCGGCATATATTCATGATGATTGCAGCATCCTGGGCTCATGTGAACACCATTTGCAACCTTCCCAGCTGGCTTCCGATAAGCAGTTGCATGATTCACTTAACAATCAAGGCAAAAAAGTTGTAAAATTGAGCGCGGCTCACTTAGCAACTGCCTTCCTTGGCAATGGAAATTCTGGTTCCAATTGTGGTTGTAAATCAAGGATTCCTTGTATTATCAGAGAACACTTCAGAGGCCTCCTGCATAATTTCTGAGATTTAAGCATGCTTAGGCCCCTTGTTTAATTGCAATTCAATTTATACAGCTAATGAATAGAACTGTTTATGTCCAATATAATCATCCTTGCTTTTACTTTTCAGCAATAATGGTTGGAAATGACAAAATGAGTACAAAATCTATCTGCCAACTTGTCTCAAGACAAGTACAAATGGCAACCAGGTTTATCTGCCAAAGGTAAATGGGCACGAAGACCATCTGGCAAGCTAGCCTCAAGAAAAGCTATTTTTCTTGTTAGCAATAAGGAAATTAAGAGCTGGGAGACGTCCCTAATAGAGAAGCCTATTGGCATATCAATGCATCGGCGGATGTGAAGCCTTCCTAGAGTGGATAAATGGGGTCAATTAGAATGAGTTTTAACTCAATGGAGGTAGAATAATGCTCTTTCCCCAATTCAAAATACGTTACGGAGTTCCTCATCTAATAAGTAGCATATTGCACAGCAGAGCACACCCCAAACTTGTGGACATGAAGGTTTGGCCCTTCTTTGAAAGAAATACTTGGGTGGAGAGAAGAGGGGAAGAGGAGAAGACAGTACTAATTAATAAATAGACCCATTTTGAAATCGAGGTCAGTCTAATGACAGTCCAAGATGGTCTTAATATCAAGGACTGGCTCAATAGTAATAACTGTGAGAGGGATCTTGGAGTCCTAGTGGACAATCCCTTAAATATGAGCCAGCAGTGTCCTGCAGCTGTCAAAAAAGCCAGTCTAGGCTACATTAATAGAGGGATAGACTATCACTTCGTAATGCCTTGGTAAGGGAACACTTGGAATATTACATACAGTTTTGGTCGCCACAACATAAAAAAGATGTTGAGACTCTAGAAAGAGTGCAGAGAAGAGCAATAAAGATGATTAGAGGAGTGGAGGATAAAACATATAAAGAACAGTTGCAAGAATTGAGTATGTCTAAGCTTAATGGAAAGAAGAACTAGAGGTGATATAATAGCAGTGTTCCAATATCTAAGGGGCTGCCATAAAAAATGAGGGAGTCAACCTATTTTCCAAAGTAGCCGAAGGCACAACAAGAAGCAATGGATTGAAACTAATCAAGGAGAGAAGCAACTTAGAACTAAATGTATTTATTTATTTATTTATTTATTTATTTATTTATTTATTTATTTATTTTTGTCAATTGCTTACAAGATAATAGGTATAAGTAAAAACATAGTTATGAATACATGAAATGGGTCCATATAAGAAAAATAAAAAAAGAATAGGACAGGGACTGTAGGCACATTGGTGGGCTTATGCACGCCCCCTACAGACCTCATAGGAAAGAGGTGAGGTCAACAGTAGACAGTCTAAGGTTAAAATTTTTGGGGTTTGGGGAAGAAACCACAGAGTCAGGTAGAGTATTCCAGACACTGACCACTCTGTTGCTGAAGTCGTATTTCCTACAATCAAGTTTGATACAATTAACCTTGAATTTGTATCTATTGTTTGCTCTTGTGTTGTTATGGTTGAAGCTGAAGTATTCATTGACAGGTAGGACATTGCAATGTATGATTTTATATACTATACTTAGATCGGACCAAAAGTGGCATAGTTCTAGGTTTTCTAGGTCTAGAATTTCGAGTCTGGTGGCATAAGGTATTCTGCAACGAATAGAGGAGTGGAGAACTCTTCTTGTGAAATATTTCTGGACTTTCTCAACTGTGTTAATATCAGATACGTAATGTGGGTTCCAGACTGATGAGCTGTATTCGAGTATTGGTCTAGCAAATGTTTTGTATGCTCTAGTTATTAGTGTAATATTACCAAAGAAAAAGCTACATAAGATTAGGTTAACAACTCTTAACGCTTTTTTGGCTATGTAGTTACAGTGGGCTCTAGCACTTAGGTCATTTGAGATGAGTACTCCAAGATCCTTGACAGAGTTTGGATCATCAACAAGGTCTTGACTATTCAGCCTGTATTTTATTTTCTGATTTTTTTTGCCAATAGGTAGGACAGAGCATTTATTTGTTGAGATTTGAATTTCCTAATAGAACAATCAATCAGTGGAACAACTTGCCTCCAAAAGTTGTGGGTACTCCAACATTGGAAGTTTTTAAGAAGAGATTGGACAACCATTTGTCTGAAATGGTATAGAGTTTCCTAGCTGAGCAGGGAGTTGAATTAAAAGACCTCCTACATCCCTTCCAACTCTACTATTCTGTCTTCTACCTACCAAAGATTAACTGTTTGTCTTTGGATCTCAGTCAACCAAGGGTTTACCCAAAGTAGACCTTATACAATCCTTGACGTTACTGGTTCATTTCCTCTGTACCAGTATCCCTAGATGCTGGGCAGAATCTCATAGACTGACCCTCACACTGTCAAGGACCTAGGAGTACTTATTTCAAATGATCTAAGCCTCAGAGCTCACTGTAACAGCTTTGCCAAAAGGGCATTAAGAGTTGTTAACCTTATTTTGCAAAGCTTCTTCTCCAGGCAACATTGAATTGTTAACTAGGGCATACAAAACCTTTGCCAGACCAATTCTCAAATACAGCTCATCCGACTGGAACTCGCACTGTATATTGGACATTAACACAATTGAGTGGGTTCAGAGGTATTTCTCAAGAAAAGTACTCCACTCCTCCACTTACAATAGAATTCCCTATGCCTCCAGGCTCAAAATTTTGGGCCTGGATAATCTACAACTGTGCCACCTGTGGTCCAGTCTAAACATAGTACACAAAATTGTCTGTTATGACATCTTACCCGTCAACGATTTCTTCAGCCTTATTCACAACAATACAAGGGCAAACAACCAATACAAACTCAAGGTAAATTGCTCCAGACTCGATTGCAGAAAATACAACTTCAGCAACAGAGTTGTCAATGCCTAGAACCGACTCCATTGTTACAGCTTCAACCCCCACATAGCTTCAGCCTCAAACTGTTTACCATGGACTTCACCCCATTCCAAAGAGGTCCTTAAAGGGGGCATACATAAGCGCATCAGCGTGCCTACCATCCCTGTCTTACTGTCCCCGTTTATCTGTATTTACTCCCTTGTTCTTTATGTTCATAGTTATACTTGTTATCTTGTACTTGTTTGACAAATAAATAAATAAAATAATCTCCTCTGATTTTTAGTGCCCAGCTCCATCTCAATTCATTCTGAGTTTCTAATTTCCTATACAATATTTTAATTTTGTCCTCCGAGGATCAGTCCACTGTGGGACTCCATTCCTCTCCTTGAGTAATGGGAATTAGTAATAACATAGAGAGCTCTTGCAAACATTGCACAAAGAGCAATGCAGGCTGGGGTTAATAAGCAAGGTCCCTTCACCCCCTGCTGTGAATGGCTGCAGGCAGAGGGTCTTATCAGAGGGGTCACTGAATAAGACCTGATACTGCAAAGACATCATATGGATTCCAGGCTACAGTTCAGTAGCAAAGCAAATGTTTTCCCCTGTTTTTCACATAGAGGTAATCCAACCAAAAATATCCTGGGGAGAAAGGCTGGGAAGGAGACCCTCAGCTTGAACAGAGCATCAGGCTAGCTGGATCAATGCTTTCGGCGTAAAGCAGACTCTCATATATTCTTAATTCACTTTCATCCAAAGATAATTAAGCCCCTGGGTCTTTCATATCCCAGACAAACACCCTCAAGATATGCTTCCTTCTATATTTCTGTGTGGGGAGGAATATTGTGAATGCACACCATTCTTCAGGAAAAGAAACCCATTGGGAGATTATTAATAACTGGCTCTAATGAATACAGTTCACACAATAAAACTGATTATTGTGGGTTTGTTATAAAGTGGGAACACCGGTTCATCCAGACTCCAGGCGCACATATTGAGTATTTTGAAACTGTGTATATGAACATGTTTTCTGCAGTAAAACCAGTATTTAAAATATCAGTTCCTTTCCTTAAAATGACCTAAATTCATGCCCCTACAACCTATTGTGTGTTTTTATTTGCTTTCTGGGGTTGAAAATTAAATGCCTATTTCCAAATCATCTAAGCTTTAAGGCTTAGAATGTCTCAATATGTGCTGCTTAATTTTCTGCCATTTAACCTATGTTTATAGGTTTCTCTTCATTCAGTAAATACATATATATTAGCATCCATATGTAAATTGGTATTTATACTGAGGGAGGCAGTTTGGCATGATAATTAAAGCATTGGGCTAGAAATCAGTCCATCTGGGTCTCCTTGAGCCAGTTATTCTCCTTCAGCCCTAGGAGGGAGATGACAAGAGCAAATCACATTGAAAAAAGCTTGCCAAGTAAACTACTGAGAGTAGTCCACACAATCACCTGGAGTCAAGGCTGATTTGAAGGGAAGGAGAGATAAAGAGAGAGGGAGAGGGAGAAAGAATGAGTAAACTAGAAATATAAAGTATGAAAGGATCAAGAGAAATCTCAAGAAAAGCATCCTTGTTGACATGATCCTAAAAGAGGTGAGAACTTCAAAGAATAGAGGATAGTTATAAATCAGTTTATTATTCTCCCAGAAATGGGAAAAGAAATGATAGTTTGATAAGATAATACAAACCCCCAAAACTTTAACCTTAGATTGTCTACTATTGACCTCATCCCTTTCCTAAGAGGTCTGTAGGGGGCGTGCATAAGCACACAAATGTGCCTACTGTCCATGTCCTACTGTTTCTTTTATTTCTTTTATTTTTCTTATATGTATCCATGTATTCATAACTATGTTTTTACTTATACCTATTATCTTGTAAGCAATTGACAAACCAAATAAATAAAATAAAATATGTGTTAAGGAAAGATACAACATATTTTTAGACTAGCACTGATGATGTTATCTAGTTTGGGTAATGAAACGTCTGCAAAAAAACAGTCAAGCTCAGAGAGCACCAAGAATCCCTCATTTCAATTATCTCCTGCCTCCAATGTAGGGATAGGATTCTACCGGTTCAGTCCGGTTTAAGCAAAACAGTAGCTCTGAGAATCGGCAAACCAGTTCGATTTGCTCCGATGATCAGCTGTTGGGCCCACCCAGCTCTAGGCTGTGCTTTATATCCTGTTTTTCAAGCTCAGATGATTCATGCGACACAATGGATTGCCATGCGTCAGCTGTCTAACACACAGGGATTGTGTGATCAGTAGCAAACACTCTGCACGTGCTCAAAGTGTATGTTTAGTGTGCACATGTGCTCATCGAACCAGTTGTTACAATGGTTGAATCGTACCCTTGATCCAATATCTTTTGCTTACTATTCTATACTTTTCTGCCCTACTTACTCAGAACTTACTGCTCTACTTACTCAGAAAAGAAACATAGCAATGGGTATATAAGCCTGTCTGATCTAGTGGTTGAGGCACTAGGTTAGAAACCATAAAAGTTGCCTTTAGACATGTGTGGGTGACTTTGGATCAGTCTCCCTTTCACAACCCAGCACACAAGATTGTTGTTGTTTTTTGGGGAAAATTGGAGGAGGAAGGAGTGTTAGGTATATTTACTGACTTGAGTTATTTGTAAAAACAATAACCGTGTGATTGAAACAAATATAAAAAAGTGTGTGTGCATTTGGATAGATACTGCATTACGACATGTACAAGGAACAAACCTACATAGATGTAGTTTATGTTATAGGTGGCGATAACACAAAGTGGTTTATGCAATATTGGCAAGATATGGGACATTTCTGTCATTCAACTCCTGAATGAGACTTTTCCTTATCTGTATATATTTATGCATAATGTATTGAATGGGTTGTAGTTCCCTATACCATAAGCCACATAAAAACCATGCATGCAAATACATACTATCAGGCCCAGTGTGCGAACAACAAACAGCTTCAGTTCTTAATTTCTCACACCGTATAGACAGAATCTTGCCAGACTAAACCCATACTACTCTCATTCCAATGTCCTAAAGATATGTTCAGTTTTAGCATAGATGTATTAAATTACCTATATTAAAGCTGAACAACCCTCTCTCAACAGAGGGGGAGAATACTCCTGTTTACAACACAGTTCTTTCAGCAGTCCCAAAATGCTTCCAACACTCGTTTGCACACAGATTCAGGTGACTCTGAGGACACTGATTAACCCCCAGGTGGTTTCAATAATCATCAGTGTTGACAGCTGGCTGACTGCACAAAGTATAAATCCTTTCCATTCCACACCAGTTAGTTAGAGCAGAAGAAGCTTCTTGGATGAGAAGTGAAATGTCTTAAAGATAAATCCAGAAAGTCCATCTGTAATGAAAAAAGCACCTTTGGGACAACTATGACCTGGATGATAAATAATCTCCATAAATAACCCTCACCGCCCCGAGTCCCTTTTGGGAGAGGGAGCGGTATAAAAATACGATAAATAAATAAATAAAATAAACCCTGGAAGATTCTAGGGGGTTACTATCCTAACTCTCTCTATCTCCTAACCAGTTCTGGGCTGAACTGGTTAGGAGACAGTGGAACACTTCATTGTTGTCCATCACACCACCTCCCTGTCCATCACACACACACAAACTTGATTCCATCCTTCTGAGATTTTTTTCCAGCCATGAATACATGCTATAGCTTATATATCTTATCAATATTAAACTGAATCCTATTTTAAGTT
Organism: Bungarus multicinctus; assembly: GCA_023653725.1. Classification (NCBI taxonomy): domain Eukaryota; kingdom Metazoa; phylum Chordata; class Lepidosauria; order Squamata; family Elapidae; genus Bungarus; species Bungarus multicinctus. Next base: position 38,046,060 of record CM042834.1, read on the forward strand.
CTTGGCAGGCAGGTGGCTGAACTCACTGTCAGTTTATTACAGGATAAGGAGCCTAAATGAACTTGCTATGCTATGTTGTTCAATATGTCAGAAATCTACATTCCCAACATAAAATCCATTTATCTATGAATGAATCCTTTCCCGTAATTCTGATCTACCAAAAAAAAAAAAAAAACCTCAATGCAGTTAAGTCAATACGATTGTTGAGCCAGGATCATGTTCTAAAAAAGAATTACTGTCAGGAATCAGATTAGACTAAAGGAAAGCATTATTTAGAGATGTAGAGTAGAAAACGCCATCTCTGAATTTCAGACCACATGTGGTTGCTCTTTGGAATCCCTTTAGCTACAGTCAGCTTGCCAGCCCTACACAAAAACACACTATCAATCGTTTAATGGGCCAATGTTCTCCACAGACAGACCCAACGATGTTGCTTAAATCATCATTATAGGAATAAAATGAAATTGGCTGTTGTTGCTGCTGCTGCTTAGAAACTAAGCCACTTTTTTAGAAAGTCTACATTGTTCTGTTATTGAGAAGTAGACTATTTTAAAAACAAAAAAAATATAAAATGCATATCTGCAAATCAGCTTGAAAAATAAGAAGAAAGAAAGAATCCTCTCTATAGGAGTCAGTCCTGGGGCTCATCTCAAATCAGGAGGAGATGACAGACTTATTAGCCACACCTGTATTGGCCACATGACTTCCTGCTATTTGAGTGAAATCTGGGACTTTGATCTCAATGTTCAGTCCTAACTGATTATAGCTATTGTAGCTGTTGTGACAAGCTTTGGAATCCCAAAGGTGCTTTGCTGCAAGGAATATAAATATAAATCCTTCCATTCTCCACCATTCTGACAGAACTGAAGAAGCTTCTTGGAGGAGAAGAGAAACATCTGTAAGGAAAAACAAAGAAAGTACACTTGCCTTTTGAAAAAGCACCTTTGGGACAACCATGACCTGGATGATTGAGAATATCCATAGACACTTAGGAATCTCAGGTAAAGCAAAGGGAAGGGAAGATGAAAACAGCACTATCTCCATTGTAATATTTTTCATGAAAGTTTCTTATTTTTTCTAACAAGTTAAAATAAATGAGGTTTTTTTCTAACAAGTTAAAATAAATGAGATTGGCTGGAGCATTTTAAGCCACTGAACAATTTGGGATCCTAATAAATCTTATGTGTGTGGCTTTTAACTGAGCAGTATGTTGCAAGATCTTTCCTATTTTGCCCAGTTTTTTTATTTTTCATTATTTGTCAATTTGTCAATTGCTTACAAGATAATAGGTATAAATAAAAACATAGTTATGAATACATGGATACATATAGAAAAATAAAAAAAATAAAAGAAACAATAAGACAGGGACGGTAGCACGCTGGTGCATTTATGCACATTCCCTACAGACCTCTTAGGAAAGGGTTCATCACAGTTCAATTATTATAGACTACACAAGCCTACAATTATTGGCTAGAAATTTCCCTTTTCAAAGGGGTGGGGTGAGGAGGAAAATCAGATATGACAGGGCAGATGTCATAAAAGGAAACAGAGATGTGCCAGTGTTCAAGAAAACTTGAGTGAAAGCATAGTCCTTCTGTAAGGGATACTGCTACCTGGTCAACTCCTTGGGAACATTAGGAAAGGCTGGATTGCAACCGTATTCTGGCTTTTGACTGTCCCATTGACAAATGGATGGTCTACTCGAACAATTCCAGTACAGAGGAATGGTATAGGAGATAGGAAAGACTTCTTTCCGCAGTTAATTCTGATTAGGCCAACTAATCAGGTTCCTTCACTGTAGGAAGGGCATTGACAGAGCAAACATTGAACATTATTTGGGAGTAATTTCTATACCTGGGTGGGAAAATTAATTATCACAGTGAGGAAAAAAGTGTCATATTACTCACACAAACTGGAACCATGGTCAGAAAACATCAGTAGGCTTTTCTGCCCATCACCAAGAACAACTAGTGGAATGACCTAAAGATCTGTTACTAATGCTCCTATGTAAACCTGATTCATAGCATGCTATCTTTTCCTTATATATACTGAGAGTATTTGCACCAAGACAAATTCCTTGTGTGTCCAATCACACTTGGCCAATAAACTATTCTATTCTATTCTATTCATAGCATGCTAAAGCTGAAATTGGCCAAGGAATTTCATGAGATTTTATGGTGCCCCCAGCATTTCTGGTTGATATAAGAAGTGCCCAAATAATATTTTTTACAAATTAAAGCAATATAAATATCCAAGTGCCAAATTTCACAGCAAAACTTTGACATACTTGTCTGAAATCTCACAAGATGGGTAAGAGTCTGATAAGACTTGTAAGAGCCTCAGTGACGCAGTACTGCAGGCTACTTCTGCTGATTGCCGACTGCCAGCAGTTTGGCAATTCAAATCTCACCAGGCTCAAGGTTGACTCAGCCTTGAGCCTCGAGGTGGGTAAAATGAGGACCCAAATTGTTGGGGAGCAAGATGCTGACTCTATAAATGGCTTAGAGATGGCTGTAAAGTACTGTAAAGTGGTATATAAGTGTAAGTGCATTTGATTTGCTGAAAATGTGCAGGTTTTTGTAAGTTGGCAAGAGTTTCATAAACCCTTTTAAAATTTCTTGGTGCTTCCTGAAAAAAACTTGGCAGCTTTCACATTAAACAGCAATCCGTGATTAAGAAATCATGGTCCTGAGTTTGTTCAGTACAATAAGCCAAAATCAAGCCAAATAAATTGATAATGTGACCTAAAACACAGGTAGAGACTTCTAAGTTAGGAAAGTCATGATATACTAACTTAGTAACAATGAGTTAGTAAACTCATTGGTATATAACACATTGTGGACCCATCTGGACCTGTGCATGATAAAGATGTGATCCAGCATAGAGACTGTGATAAGCACAGTTAAATTTGGGCAGAATCAAAATCAGAAGTGTACCGCTTCTATCAGAAAAAATATATGGCATATCAAGGCAGGATGTACAATTTCTAAGGAATAAAACCAGTATTTTCAATCTCTGTCTTAAACCTATATAGAAGGTGCCATTTCCCCTTTAACTCACCACCCCCTAAGAAAAAAAGCTGGCTGAAATATTGGGCCCCAGGCCTTCATCACTTTGGACCCATCCACCCAAATGAATTGGGGGCATGTGACACCCCCACCAATTTATCTTGAGAGTAACTAAAGAGACAGTCCCCTTTAAATCTTCAACCCAGATGCCTAGAAGTACAATTGCCAGGTTTATAGTGGAATAAATTAATACATTCCAAAGCTATAGCAAAAGTAATTTGTACTAGAGGAAGACTACGTATTGTTAAAACTAACGGTAGGGAAAGCCAAATCACATAAATACCATTAAAGTAATTTATTTCATAGGAACTCCCAGCACGAGAATAGTATTCACAGGCTTACACAGATAAATACAGCCTTGAAATTTCAGTTCAGTTTGTTATTATGGTTCACTGACCAATGCAGAAATCTAACAACTCAGCAATAACATTTTCCAATATCCAAGCTGTAATTTTCTTTATATATCTTAATATTTATATCTTATCTTGGTATCATATAATCAATCCCAAATAAAAATATAAACCAAACATGTAACCTCTATATTTCTAAAGCAGTGCAAATTGTTAGAACTTTGTTTGTTTACTTATGATTAGTTTGATCATCATTCATGGGGAAAAAACTACCATGTTTCTCATATAATAAGGTCAGGTCTTGATTTTTTTTTGAGCCCCGAAAAAACAGCTAGGCCGTCTTTTCGGGGGTGACTTAATTCCCCCCCTTGCATCCTCAGGTGGGTGGGTGGCGACAGCTTGCATGTTGACCTCGGCGTTGGTGGGGCACTTCGTATCGGGAGACTTTCTACCACTGTTGTTTTCCCTTCTTCCCGTGCCACCGCAGCGTTTGGCGCAGCCATGTGGGGCCAGCCAGGGCTCCTCCCTGCAACTGGAGCCCCACTGGAGACACTTGGCTTCAGGAGCTTTTGTCACCGCCTTCCCAGGTATCATTCGAAGGCAAAGCCCATTCTTTTAAAAACGACGCCCTACTACAACAAAGCCTCCCCTACCCGAGAGGGCAGCCCCACGTGGGGAGGCGATTCTCCTGGGGCCACAGCTCAGGACCCGCCCACCCCCAGAGAAGCGCCCAGCCGCCATCCCTGCCTGGCGCAAGGCAGAGCGGAAGTGCCTTGCCTGGGGCACCCTGCACAGCTGACAGGGGGGACCTCCTGCCCAGCGGTGGAGCTCTGGCCAAGGCAGAGGGCGCCTCCCTGCCAGGCCCTCCGCTCATCCCGCCAGGGCCGTGCCGGAGCCAGGCGGGCTGGGCAGAGCCAGAAAAGCGAACCGCGGGTGCGCACCCACCTACCAAGTGAAAGCCAGGCCAACCTGAGCTTGGCTTCTCGAGTCCCTCCAGCCTGACCCCAAAGGGGTCACCAGGAGAGGCTACCTGAGGCAGTGATAGCACCCACCCGTCTGTGGACAGGGAGGCGAGGCGACAGCAGTGCTGCTTCCCTGGTTGGCGGCTCCAGCGGAGCCCGCAGCCGCCCATCCTTTCCACTCCTATCCCAGCCCACCTCCATCCCCACGCATCTCCAAATGCACCAGCAGCTCCAAATGCGGTGGCAACGCTCCAAACGCTGCAGCGACTTAGGCATCGGCGCTCACTCGGTGGGGCTCAGCTCAGAGGAGGACGCAGCATGGGCCATTGCCTCACCTCCCTGTTCACGGATGGGTGGGCACTATCACTGCCTCTCCCGGTGGCCCCTTCGGGGTTGAGCTGGAACGACTCGGGAAGCCAAGATCGGGTTGGCCCGGCTCTTTCGCTTGGTAGGAGGGCATGCACCCGTGGCTCGCTTCCCCAGCTCTGCCCAGCCTGCCCAACTCCAGCACAGCCCTGGCGGGATGAGCAGAGGGCCTGGTAGGGAGGCGCTCACTGCCTTGGCCAGAGCTCTGCTGCCGGACAGGACGGTCCGCTTGTCAGCTATGCGGGGCACCCCAGGCGAAGCTCTTTGTGCTCTGCTTGGTGCCAGGCAGGGATGGTGGCTGGGCGCGTCTCCCAGGGTGGGCCGATCCTGCGCTGGGGCCCCGGGAGATTCACCTCCCCACTTGGGGTTGGGCTGCTCTCTTGGGCAGGTGAGGCTTTGTCATAGTAGGGCATCATTTTTAAAAGAATGGGCTTTGCCTTCGAACGATGTCCAGGAAGGTGGCGACAGGAGCGCCTGAAGCCGACTGTCTCTGGCGGGGCTCTGTTTGCAGGGAGGAGCCCTGGCTGGCCCCGCATGGCTGAGCCAAACGCCGCAGCGATGCTCCAAATGCCGCGGCGGTGCTCCAAACACCACGGCAGCATGGGGAGAAGGGAAAGCAATGGTGGCGGAAGGTCTTCCGATACAAAGTGCCCTACCAGTACCGAGGCCGACATCCACGCCGACACCACCTGCCTGTTGACCCGGCCTGCAGGCAGCACCATACCTGGGTCTGCAGAAAAAGTACTTGAGGAGAGTAGGGAGGTTGGTGGCGAGGCATGGTTGCCCGCGGGGCGCTCCTAACGGCAAGCCTCCCCGCCCTTCCCCCATTTTGCATGTTTTAAAATAGGCCTAAATTTGGGGGGAGGGGCTTAATTTCATTTTAAGCCTATAAAACATGCTGGGACTTCCCATTTGGGGAGGCCGTATTGTTGGAGAAACACGGTAATTTATAAATTTTATGTCATGCCACTTCACAACTATATGAAGCAGCTATAATTATGTTCCTATTTTACAATGAATATACAAAAATGAGAACTGGTGGAAATATCCAAAGAAGCTGCTGTAATATTATGCTACTGTTCATGAGATAACAACTACACATACCCTGACCTATGTTGGTGACAAGCCTTTTCTTCAAAAAGGAAATTGAAGAGAACTAGATTTAAAAAACAATCACTTCATGGTAAAGAATATGCACAAAGCAAGAGAAAATAACATTTGGCCTTGACCATTCTGGAAACAGAGGTGCCATATTGATTGTGATAGCCCTGATAAATCATGTTCTTTGCTCTTCTATACCATCCTCTTCTTACAGGATTAAGATTTTTGATCCATTGTTATGGAGATTCTCAGTCATTCAGGTCATGGTGCTTTTTCAAGAGGCAACTTTTTTTTAAGATATATTTTTATTTTTTACATATAGATATATTGAATTCAGTGTAATTGTCCTGACATTCCAATTACCATGAAACAAAAGTGGAAACAGAATAACACATATACTATTTTAAACAGTGCTAGTGTTGTACAATAGTTTCTGACCATCATATTTTAATATGTCATCTTATCTATCAAGCTTCTTCGGAGAATGCGAATGCGATGAGAAGTGAAACTTCTTCAAAAGAAAAACCAGAAAGTCCAATTGCCTCTTGAAAAAGCACCTTATAGTAAAGCAACATATAGATCTAAAGCCAGAAATATTTTTGTTAGGTATTTTACCAGAAAAATATAATAAAGGGAATATATAGTTAATGTTACATGCGTTAACAGCAGCCAGAATTGTGTTTGCACAACAATGGAAAAACGAAGAAGTATCTATAGATGAAAATATAATTTAAAAAAATTAGAATGTGCAGAAATGGATAGATTAACACTTAAAATTAAAGAGAAGGAAGAAACTGAATAATTTTTTTAACATGCGATTTGTTTTATCAATGGTTAACTAGCAGAAACAGAAGTTAGAAATTTAAAAGTATAAGAGAAGGATTAATTACATTGAAGACTTACTAAAATGGATAAGTAAGTATAAATATGTGATTATTATTGATGTTATAAATACTATTGTTAGTATTAACATTACTATGTCTCAAAATCAATTGTACTCAGACAACCTACTGTTTATATAGATACTGAATTTTTATGTTTTACACTATTATAAAAAATAAAAATTAAAAATGAACCTTTGGAACATTGTTAGTTATCTTCTGCTGATGCTTCCTTCTCTTCTCACCTATCGTCTTGGTTTCCAATGGTCCTCCTCGATAACATACTTACCTACTATAGGTAGTCGTCAACTTACAATTCATAAACAATTCATTTAACAACCACTGAAAGTTACAGTACAACAGCACTGAAAGAAAAATTGACTTACAACCAACCCTCACACATGCAACTATTACGGCATCTCATGTGATTCAAAATGTAATGAAAGTTTTCCCAGTTTCATGGCAAATATTAGACAAGCTGAAAGACATAGTCATCCTCCAATTGTATCTATCACAGAAAGCTCACTACCATTTATTTCAAGATATTATTTTCTTCTCAACTTCCAGCATGAAATAAAACATTATTTTTGAAATAGAGAAAAATATTTTTAACTGAAACTATTGCAATACAAATGGAGTAGCAAGATTCACTGAGCCCATAAAGTCTTATCAAGTGTAAAGCCACAGAACCGTCTCTGTTGGAACTAATAGCAAACATGACAGAGATCTCTAATAATTAGTCATTTTAGGAATAGAGATGTACCAAATCAGGCTGTGTGTCCATCTACCTGAGTGTTAACTACTCTTACTAGTAGTAACTCTTCAGGGCATGATATAAACGCCCTTCCCATCTCTGGTTCTTTGATTTCTTTTAAATAAAGAAATCAAAAACCAACACAGGATCTTATGGAAACCAACCAGAAGACCTCTGCCTGGAAAATATGTTGTCCTTGTCTTATTAAATTATTATTAAATACAGATAATCTTCAAGTTATGGCCATAATGGAGCCTACCCATGACTATTGTAAGTCATACCAGATGTAAAACTGATCAGTCACATTTTATTTTTATTTTTTTCAGTGATTGTTCAACAAACATGGTAGTCATTAAGAGAGCTCCATGGTTGCTATGCACAATTTTTTCCAAAAACCAGAAGTGCTGGTTTTCAGCAAAACCGTTGTTAAATGAAGGCATATGAGCAAAGGACACCACAAACAGCTGTAAATGTGGCCATGTTGCCAAGCACCTGGAGTGCAGTCACATGACCGGGGGGGGGCGACCATTGGAATTTCAGATCTGGATTGTAATCCTTTTCAACTAGATCACACCTTCAAACAGTTACCAAGCAACTGGTCATAAGTTGAAGACTACCTATAATTACCTCTGTGCCCTGGAAATATTATAGCAGCAAGCAAGAGAGAAAATATGTAACATATATGAAGAATTGTTTTCTGTCATGTCCTCATCCTTCATTCTTATACTGTTTCTACTTTCATTTTCCTCAGTCCCAGACTGTACTTGGATCCTGGGACTATCCTCTTCTTTGAACAAAGGAAAACTATCAGCTCCATGTCAGCCCGAAATCCCATAGCTGGATTTCAGGCTGATAGTCCATTCAAACCAGGAAATCAACTCCACGGGAAAGCTAAAACGAATGTTATTACAAATTGGTTATAATAATGGTATATTGCAAATCTGATTGTGTTCTGAGGGGCTGCCACAGAAAGCAAGGGGTCAAGCTATTTTCCAAGGCACCTGAAGGCCAGACAAGGAATAATGGATGGAAACTGATTAAGGAGAGATTCAACCTAGAAATAAGGAGAAACTTTCTGACAGTGAGGACAATCAGCCAATGAAACAGCTTTCCCTCAGAAGTTGTGGGAGCTTCATCACTGGAGACTTTCAAGAAGAGATTAAGCTGACATTTGTCAGAAATGGTGCAGGGTCTCTGCTTGGGTGAGGAGGTTGGACTAGATAGAAGATCTACAGGACAAGGTCCCTTCCAACTCTGTTAAACTGAATCCTGTGAATCAGAAAAGCACCTGCCTGAACTGCTTCTGAATGTTACCTCAGTTCTCTGGACTTAAAAAAAAAAAAAAAAAAAGCTTCAGCTATTTTGCCTGGCCATCGTTCTTGCCTATTTCCATCAAGATCATATCCTGTAATGTCTACAGAAGCCAAGGAAGCGAAGTCAACGTGGAGTGGCAAAGCCTTAGGGCCACTTTTGCATTTATTTTATGGCTTCTCTTCCTCAGTGGATGCCTGACAGCTTTCTCCTTGGTTCTAATTAATTAACCAACTTCTGCCAGCTCCATTCATTCTTGAAAAGTTATTTATTTTGTTTCGCAACGTTTATGTGCACAGTACTAGTGTTGTGTACACAGATTACAATTTAATGAAGTTCTGAACCCCCTCACACAGCAGGCATTTTCTGATCCAGCCAGAAAACAGAGTTTTGTATATATACTTCTGACTAATTTTAATCTCATTGTTTTTTTTACCCGACTTGATCCCTTTTCATATATACCCTCCTTCTCTCTTTGTCTTTTTCAACATTAGAGTTTACAATGAGTGATACACATAACCTTTTCTTATCTTCCTCCCCACTGTGTGCCAATAGCCTGATCTATCTAATTAAAAACTACTTATTCCGTCAATAAATAAGGTTCATTTCAATATTGAGAACTGCATTTTCTCTCCAGGCTAGTCCACAAATAAAAAATTTCCCCCCTAATTCTCCAGATCAAATGGTTGCTCTTTACAGGCTGAAATCATAAGCCAAAGAACAAATCTTCCACTGGCAAGAAAAACTGAACAGGAAGAGACCAAATAGACAGAATTCTTGTCCACTCTGGCTTGTTGTGATTATATGTCCTTATAATGGCTTGGTAAACAGAGTTCGTTGAATAAATTACAATTGACTGATCTCAGAGTTCACTTGATGAGAAGGTCAAGAAATGATAACTGCTGGGTGCAGCACTGGAAATCAATCCCAATGCAGACTTTTCTTCTTGGTTTCTGAAAAAAGGGGTACTGTATTCGCCGGAACCAGAGCAGGAAACCAAGAGAAGAGCAGGTTTGGGAAAGAAAGGCTACCTTTGAAGCAAACACATAGATCAGAGAAGACTGGGGAATAAGGAAGGCGAGAAAAGAGGATTAGAGAATCAATTGAAATGCTAGTGGGGGAATTTGGGGAGTTCCACACATCTAAAAGCTGCCAAGTTTCAAAAATTTAAAAAATGCTGGGTTAGACAGATTCAATCTCTCAGGAACATCATTCAAGCATTCAAGAATGAACAAAGAAGATGGGAGAATTTTGGTGATATGGGCAGAGAAGATATCCTGTAACAAGCTGGTCCAAAGAAGAATGAATCAAGTTTTTCATTCATTCATTCATTCATTCATTCATTCATTCATCATATTTAGAGACTGCCCGTCCCTCCCATAGAGAAATTCTGGGCGGTGTAGAAATAGACCGAAAAACATAAAAGCTCTATACAAATATTATAATGAAAACAGTTAAAAACTAGACTAAAATAATTAAATGTCAAGATTAAAAGACAGGGGGCTGTTCTTGATTATTCAAGAAGACTGGCTAAACCTGTGCATGAAACCATATTTTTTGACAAATTCTTCTGCAGACAGTCCAGCTTGCAATGTTTACCATTAATTAACTGTAAAATTTGTTTTTCCATTTATTTGTGCAATTAAACATTTGAATTTGAGAATGATAGTTGAGTATCATTTTACTTCGAAGATAAGTAAATAAAACAAAAATAGAATGATTAAAACAAAAATAACAAGAAACAACTAAAGTCGTAACTGAACCAAAATGATCATAGGACAAAAGTAGTCAAATCTTCTACCATGCCAAAAGCTCAGAAGCCAATTACTGATACAGGCCCAGTTAGATGGTCTCTAGTGTGCCTAGCATCCTAAAGGAAGAGCCAGTACTGAAATTAAGAGCATACCACTGGAAATGTCTTCCTTCTGAATACCCCATGTGGAATCATGGATTTAATAAAATTTAATGAGTTTATATCAGAATGGAGAATTTTTCTATGCTAAGTGAATTTAGTTTTTCTAAATGGCTCAGACACAGATGAGAACCGCATACCACACTAAGTCAAGATTTATGCATATATCAATGGTTTGCGTAGTCATGATTTACTAATTAATGCACAGTTGGCTGCGTTCACACAATCTGTTAAGCCAAGACCAAACCAACCATAGTGTGGTTTATGGACAGTGACATAAACTAGACCTTAAGGCTACTTTTCTATTTTTCTTTATCAACAGTCACAATGCCTTTTTCTAGAGTTTAATATCAGAGATGTCCAAAGTGCATTGACTGAAGCCTGATAACAAACAACTCTCTTTAAGGGAGATGAGCAGTTCAGAAATGGGATTAGAGATAGATAGATAGATAGATAGATAGATAGATAGATAGATAGATAGATAGATAGATAGATAGATAGATAGATAGATAGATAAGCAGGCAGGCAGGCAGGCAAGCAGACAAGTTTCATGAAATAAGAATTAAAATCTAACAACTGAAAATGAGCAATATTTTAAAAGGGATGAATTAAAATGCCACCAAAGGAAATGTAAAGTTTTAAGATCTACAGAACAGGATAATATATTCAGGAAATGGAAGAAGCAGAAAACTACATTTCCCCAGAAGTTAAGCCATGTGGTTTATGGTTGTGAAGTTATATATTACACTAAACCATCATGCAATTTGTTTGGCTTTGATTTGGTGTAATGTGTAAAATCAGCCATTAGGGCTCATAAACTATGATCTATCGTTCAGTTTTGAGAAAACCGTCTTTTATACCTTGCTCAGCATTAATTTTAAAAGACATAGCTTTACACTAGAAATGTTCAGAATGGCACAGCTCTAGACTGGAATTATTTCTTCTTTTTTAAATGAAAATATTGGTAAGGAATATTAGGACTGGGTTAAAGTAATTTGTTTGATTTTTGTCTTTGCACATTATCTGAACTGAAGCACATAGATATGGCATGGTTTGTATGTCTTCAGGAGACTGAATTCAGTTATGTTTGTGGATATTTGCAATAAACCCAATTGAACACAATGACTACTCAATGAATTAAGTCTGCATGTCCCATTAGACTACTGTATAAAGAAGTACATCTAATTTTGAATTTCAATGGTATTTGAAACCAGCTATTTCAATGTATAAACTGTGGCTTATTGCTCACAAGTATGTCTGCACAAGTATGTCTGTATAGATTAGTTAGATATAGATTATTAAGCAAATCGTGGTTTGGTGTAACGGACTCAACCAGCGGAATTTTGTTTGTTTTATTTACATAATTCTTATCAAACTGCACAAATTCTGGGTTGGGTTAATTTGAAAATGTTTTACAGTTCAACATTACATTTGGTATATCTTTGAGTCAGTGATTACAGGTAGTCCTCAACTTACAACCACAATTGAGCCTGAAATTTATGTTGCCAAGTGAGAAATATGTTAGGTGAATTTTGTCCCGTTTTACGACTTTTCTTGCCACTTTTGTTAAGGGAATTACTGCAGTTGTTAAATCGATAAAATGGTTAAGTAAATCTGGCTTCCCCGTTGACTTTGGTTATCGGAAAGTCGCAAAAGAAGATCACATAACCCCAGGACACTGCAACCATCATAAATGTGAGTAAGTTGTCAAGTATCCAAATGTAAATCATATGACCATGGGGATGCTGCAATGGCCATAGGCATGAAAATAGAATAGAATAATAGAGTTGAATAGAGTTGAAAGGGACCTTGGAGGTCTTCTAATCCAGCCCCCTGCTTAGGCAGGAAATCCTATACCACTTCAGACAAATGGTTATCCAATCTCTTCTTTAAAACTTCCAATGTTGGAGCATTTACAACTTCTGGAGGTCAGAATGGTCATAAGTCACTTTTTTCAGTGCCGTTGTAACTTCAAATGGTCACTAAGCAAACTATTGTAAATCAAGGACTGCCTGTATCGAGGGGATGAGATTTATGGCAGCTGCCTGGACCAATCCCTGAAGTTTTCTTGGAACAATTTTGGAAATAGTTTGCTTTTGCCTGCTTACCAGGGCAAGAGAACGGGGACTGGCCCAAAGTCACCCAGTGGCTTTGTGCTGCAGGAGGGATTAGAACTCATGGTCTCCCAGTTTCTAGTCTGATAGCTTCCCCATTACATCAAATTGGTTCTTTTCTCAGTACATCTAACCAGAAATACATTTGGGGTTCATTTCTAGATAAGTACAGTATTTTCCGGACTGAAATCTGAGCCTGTGCACCATTATTGTTGCATTCCAGGTTTTACAAGAAGCCTGTCAAGTATAAGCATGCTGAGATGCAAAACTAACTCTATGGGCTCCTGCATAATGCATTGGCTGTCTTGCGATTTGCTTTAATATTTATTCCATTATATAGAATTGTCTTTACCACTGTTCATCTGATCATTATTATTCCAGTTTTCATTTCAGATGATGCCCTGTCATTTCTCTCCCCACCCTACATTTTCTGTAAAACAGTCATTGATGGCTTTGGCAACAATTCAGCTGGCTCTGGAGCAATAATTCTCATTACACTTGTGAACTCTCGGGCTCTATTTCAGTTTGTCTAGCCATACGTGGAAAAAAGGTGATGACTTGATTGCAATAATCCTGGATTCAAGTCGAGACACTGTCGAAAGCAGAACCGGGCCCACCATTAAGCAGGAAAAGACAATTTATGCAGGCAGCAATTTTGGAAAGAGGCAGTACAAACACTCCCTTGCTGGTTTAGTCCCAGCTGGTGATTCAGGTACTACCTTGACAGTCTGCCACCCATCGGATTTTGGTCATCTTCTCCATAGGAATATCAAAAGTGGTTTTCATTTTGAAAAGACAACTGGACTGATTGTTTGAGGGAAAAACAAGACGTTTCACTTCCTATCCAGGCAGCTTCATCAGTTGTATTGATTATTAAGTTAATAATCAGTTGTATTATCCTTGATATACAGTAACTATGACCTGGATAATTAGGAATCTTCATAGACATTTCTTTGAAGAAGGATACACAGAGGGAAGCAACAAGATTCAAGGAAGTATAGAAAATTATTATTATTATTATTATTATTATTATTATTATTTATTAATAATATACCGTCCCCTCTCCCAAATTGGGGCTCGGGGCGGTGTACAGCCTAAATAAAAACAATACAATCAGATAGAAAATTTAAAATAGATTTAAAAAGATATTAAATTAGTGGCTGAGGTTAAAATTACGGTAAAATAAAAAGGGTAAAAAGTTAAAAACCCTCTAATGATACTAGGCCAGACCGGCCCGTTGGAAAAGGTGGGTCTTCAGTGCGCACCGGAAGGTCCGCAGGTCGGTGATGGCACATATCCCCTCTCCTAGAAGAATGAAATATTTTAGAAAATATTAAAAAGGCAAAATATTATATTTCCCTGAATGAGAAATGAAGAAACATGTTTTTTTTAGAGGCAGGAAGCATACTCACTCTTAATAGCCCCCACCTTTCTTAATAGCCCAGAGCAGATGGCAGCACTTATGAGATAAAGAGATAGATAAACCTATTTATTTCATCAAGCCGCGTTGAAAACCTATTTATTTCATCAAGCCGGTCTGGCCTAGGGTTTTTAGGGGATTTTTAATTCGGTTTCGTCTGGTTTTAGCTTTTAGCCCTCTATTTTTTAGCTTTCAGCCTTTTATATTTGGTCTTTTAATAGTTTTTAATTTTGCACTGTTTTTTGTATTTTAATGCAAAAGTCCTGTTAGGGAAATAGGGCGGTATATAAGTTTAATAAATAAATAAATAAATAAGCAAATTCCCTGAAACAAGGTCTGAACAAAGGTAGGGTTAGCCCTCAGCCACAATAGCAATTGCCCAACAAGCCCCTTCATTGCATCACTTCCAATCTTCAACCAAATGTAGCTCAGACAACCTACAGAGCCAGCTACATGGCACCATGGGAGTCTGACAACAGCCAATAGAATACATGTTCTTGCACAGGAACAGGAAGCTCAAGTTCAAAGCCCAAGAGAACGTATAAAAACCTCTCACTCTCAACTGCATGTGGTCAGCTGCCCAGAATCACACGTGTTTGGTGGTTCTGCTTCATAAATAAATAGACCCTCTTTCCAATCAGCCTCCATTTTGTCTCCAGTGCCTTTCTCCCAGCTTTGTTTTATGACCTGGATATTTCTTCCAATAGAAGGAAAGCAGTCAAGAACCCAGAGCTCTGTCAATACAGATATTCCTCAACTTACAAACATTTGTTTTATGACCATTCAAAGTTTCAAGAGCACTGGAAAAAAAGTGACTTATGATCAGTCCCTACACTTAAACAATCATCACAGAATCTCCACAGTCTCATCAAAATCCAGCTGTTTGGCCATGACTGATGTGGAAAAGAATGAAACTCTGACTTTTGAGTTTTACAGATTAGACTGATAGATCTTCATAGAAGTGACTTGTTCACACTATTATGGAAAAGCAAAAAGTTGTGATTAATGCCTTATGTAACAGAGAGAGTCAGAAATCAATGCTTCTTTTTCTTTTCTCTATCTTTCCTCACTTCTCTTCCCCCTTCCACCTCCTGCCTCACTGCTCTTCTATTTACTTGCGTATTTTATAATACTCTATAACTCAATAAAAAAATCTTTTTAAGAAAAAAATCCAGCTGCTTGGCAATCTACATGTACTTCCCAAGATCATGGGATCGCCATTTGTGACCTTTCCAATTGGCTTCTGACAAGCAAAGTCAATGGGGAAAACTGTATTCGTTTAATGACCACATTGAGAAGAGATTCACTCAACAACATTTTTATTTATTTATTTATTTTATTTGGTTTGTCAATTGCTTACATTGCAGGAAAGGCCGTAAAATTAGGCACAACCTGCTTATCAATCGCCTTGCTTAGCAATGGAAATTCTTGCCCCAATAGTCATTGTAAGTTGCGGACTATCTGTACTTAATAATAACTTCAGAGTCCTTTGTATCCAATTCCATCAACAGCTTTACTTCATGTTTGCCTTCCTGTTAGAGAATCATACCATTAGATATGGATATAGACAATCAATAGGTCAGCTGGAGTTAGCTAGGTGGCTTTTCAGCCAGTCTTTGATGACACTCCATAAAATGATAGCATCAGCTTCTGAGCACTCAGGGGTTTATGACATAGCAAAAAGATGAACAAGCCTGATATACTATCATCCTCAAGTGTGGGCAAAGACAAACCCTGATCCTTTAAACAATGACTGTTCCTCAAGAGTTTAACCTTCCTTCAGGTGAATTTGGTAGCCGGTCCAGTTAACAGCTGAACAAAACATGTTAATAAAATTTTAGTAGCTAGTTTTAACTAGTTTTAGTTAAAAAACTTTTAGTAGCTATATACATTTCCTTAGTTAAAAACAACAACAATCCTCAGTCTGGTGCTCACCTCTATTTTCTTCCCTCTTACTTTGTTGTCTTTTTAAATTTAAATAATATGGAACAGTGTTTATGATTTTCACTTCTTTGGTTTGACAGCTGCTGAGAGAGACTTCCAGTAACCAATTCAGAATAGCCCTTGCCTTTTTACATGGATGTGAATCTTCATCAGTCAATCAGGAACTCCCCCTGGTGGCTGGATCTGCCATCTCCTGGTCTCCTACCAAAACAGATGAAAACTTCTGGAAAATCGGGTGAGGTCCAGTCAGAGCACCGAACAAAAATCCCAGGAATTAAGAAAGAATCTTCTAATCTCTGCTTAGGCTGCCTGCCAGCTGAAAGGAACATGCCACATTTTGTGTGTTTTAAGACTAACCTTTCACCACAACCTGCCTCCAGAAACAGCTACGGTATCTCAATATTTCATTTCTGTGGATTAATCTTTTACAGCATCAAATCCTCCTTTTCTCTTTTGCCAATTCTCTTTAATTTGGAAGTTGGCCTCTTTGATGGATGAGGACTCTTTTTTTTACATCTATTATCTTGCTGAGTTCTTTTTTTAAAAAAAACTGCATCTTTTCTATAGAAAAAAAATGCACTATTGCATTTATGCCCTTTAAATAAAGTGTTTTCTGAAGTAAAATGATAGAATCTCTCTTTGAGGATTTGGGACTTGGAAAGTTTAGACTAGTAGTGAAGGCACCAGGCAAGGAACCAGGAAACAGTGAGTTCTAGTCCTACTTTAGGCATGATTGAGGGGTGGGTGACCTTGAAATAGTTATTTTCTCTCAACCCAACCCACCTCACAGGGTTGTTCTTAGGGGTGGGCTGCTGAGGGTTCGCAAGGGTTCAGGAGAGTCCCTAGCTAAGATTCTGTGCAGTTAAGTGAACCCCCAAATCCCACTCCTGGCTTGCCCCGCCCACCCTGCCCCGCCCCTCCCAGGAGTCCCCACAAGGCCCATTTTTGATGCATGTAAGGCAGGGCGCGTGCAGAGGCTTGGGGAGGGTGAAAAATGGGCCTCCTGGAAGTTTGGGAAGGCCAGAAATGGACCTGTTTCCACCCCTCCCAGAGGCTCAAGAAAAATGTCCAGAGTCCAGGAAGGGCAAAAACGCCTCCCCCCATTGTGGTGCAGGAGGATGACTAGGCCACACCCACCCAGCAACCAGGCAGAGAATTCTTTGCTAAAATTTTTGAAGCCCATCCCTGGTTGTTCTTGTGGGGGGGGAAATAAGAGGAGGAATGAATATTACCACCTTCAGTTATTTGGGAAAAAAATAAATAAATGCGGGATAAAAATAAGTTAATAAATAAAACTTCCTTTAAGACTAGTGCCAACTAGCCTAGCTGGTAGGCTCAAGAACCTTTTCTGCTTTGAGGGGCAATTAGAGCAGTTCTCTGAAAAGAACAAAGGATATTCTGAAGATCATGTCCTATTAGAGCAAGGGTCCCCAATGCCCAGCCCACAGACCGGCACTGGTCCGCAGCATGCCAGCAACCAGGTCGCGCAAACAAGGAAACTTGCGGGATGCAGGCAGCACATGAAACCACACCCCCTCCAGTGTGCGGAAAAAACTCTTTCTGTGGAAGCGGTCCCTGGTGCCCAAAAGGTTGGGGGCTGCTGTACTAGAGATTGCAATATACAACTAGGATCATCCATATTCATATTGTGGAAAGCCACAATGGCATTTGTTTTGCTTTATGATGGCATATTTTGTGAACCATGCTACTTGCTCAATCAATATATCATGATTTATTGAAACAAACCATGGTTTAGCTAGCATTATAACTTATCCTCTCTTCTATAACCTATGGAAGGTTCTGGACATCCATCAATCAAGGCAATCTCCCATCGGTCCCAGTTTATTTTATGTTCATTCTTCAACTATCCAAATAGTTTATTTCTTTCTTTTTTGCAAACTATTGGATCTGGGCAAAATTCAAAGCAGTTTCTCAGTGAGATACAGTTCTGATATTACTCGCTGCTTCATATCAATGGCATGAATCTTGAGTCTCCAGTAATGTGCTGCAACAAATTCTAGATAGAGATAGGTAAATAGGTAGGTAGGTAGGTAGATAGATGGTGGATAGATAGATACAGACAGATAGATAGATAAGATGGATAGATAAGATAGATTAGATAGGCATAGATGATAAATCTTCAATATCTTGGAGTTGAAAGGATGTGATGATGTCTTGATGTCATTTCTATAGGGATCAAGGCTGAAACAAGCCTGCATTTCAGAGGAAAGAATTGAAATAATCACGTCAAATAAATATATTAAGCTCCCAGGTACACAATTCACCTCTTTTGAATGTATTTTCAGTCAAATATTTTTTTAAAAAAAATTCAGAATACTGTAGTAAAAATCAAATTACAATTTTGGCCAGACTGGAACTGATAAATATAGATCTGGGAAAGTTTATTCAGCCAAGCCATAAGCTCTGGTTTGTGGAATTACAATACATTAAACCAAAACCATACCGTGACAATGTGCCATGACTCGCATTGATATTTATTCTTTCTTGTTTTATTTATTGATTTGTATCCCACCTTTATTATTTTTACAAATAACTCAAGGCAATGAACATATATCCAATGCACTTTCCTCCTCCTGTTTTCCCCAGAACAGCAACTGTGAGATGGGTTTGGGCTTTTCATGACTGATGAAAAGTAACCCAGCCAGCTTTCATGGCTGAATTGGGATTTTAACTCATGGCTTCCCACTTTCTAGCCTGGGGCCTTCACCACTAGATCAAATTGGCTCTCAATTTGTGAATTCAAACAGTGTTTCTCTACAACTAGGCTAATTACCGGTGATGTATTCCATTTTGGGAGAATTTTGGGAGACATACTTCCTTTCACCTTTCTTCATATTCTGAAAAGGCTTCCAGTAGAGCTTCACAAAGGCAGGCCAGGCAATTTTAAGCAATAAATAAATCTCTAGAAAGCCCATTACTATGAAGCGAATTGGAGAGACAGTGTGAGTGAATGTACGGTAGCTTCTTCTCCTATCAACTCTCTTTCATGTGGCCAAGCCTTCCTCTCCCTAATGTCCTTCATTTTATTCATTTTACAATTTAATGTAGCAATGGTTGAGAATATCCCATTCTGCGTTGTTTCTCTGAATGTTTCTGTGTAATATGTGCCCCAGGGATGGAATTATTTCATTTTAAGAAGATTTAGCAAGCTAATACAGCACATGCCTGCAACAACAAAAATGGCCTAATGTGCTAACTTGGAGAAACCCACTTTTATATTACAACACTGAGATTAATGCCTAAGAATCTAGCTATGCACTGCAATTTAAAAATAAGCATCAGAATAGGCCCAGAGACATCTACGAGTAATTACTGTGTGATGTTATAAAACCAGGTTTCCTATCTTTTTGGGTCCATAAGCCGAGTTTAAAATAGGAGAGCAATTTATGGACACTTTCACAAAATGGTAGACATGGTGAGTGTGGCCAATCACAAAATATTGGATTGAAGTCACCTTGTTTTATATTTTTACAAATGCCTTCAGAATTTCCTTGGGATCAAGTCATTGTGGACAATACTGGTTATGTTTTGTTGGAAGAATTATCCTTCTGGGTTCAGTTCCAAGTGGGGAAAAAGACACTGGATTCATGGAAGTTGCTTGGAAAGAAGTTTTAATGGAAGACAAGATCACATGCCTTGGAACTCTTGGGTGAAGAAAAGGGAAGAGATGCTGAGAGTCCCTGGGTTTTATGCCCTCTGTTGGGGTTTGAATTTGAGCTTGTATTCTGATTGGTGGTCAGACTCCCATGCGGCCAGGCAGGGGCAACTCTGTAGGCTGTCCTGAGTCCCAGGCTTGGTTGAGCCTTGCTGGATGATGATGTAATGAAAGGGCATTGGACAATTCCTATTATGGGTCTACCTGAAGGAGGTAGATCTTTGTTAAGTAGAATAGACTGGCACAGGCCTTAATTAGCAAAGGTAGAGGGGCTAAGTTTCTGCCTCTCTGAGATTCTACTTCTCTTTTAGGGGAAATATTCTGTCTTTTTAGTATATCCTAAAATATTTCATTTCTCTAGGAGAGAGGTGGGTTTTAACTTCCAAAAGTTTAAAATTGGGACTTTCTTAGAATGTATTTGCAAGCACATTGTCATCATCCACCATATGCCACATTGGAGAACTTGGGAATACATGTTTAAGATTTTCAAGGGCACAAGCCTTCTCATGGCCCATAATGGTCTCCCCAGAAGCTAGTTCTCACAGAATTCCATTAAACAAGTTCAACTCCCATGTTTGCAGATGAAATTTTTCACCAAGGAGTTCTGCTGATAGCAAAAGAATTGATAACTCATTTTCCATGCACAAATTACTGTTTGCTACTTCAACCAGGTGAGAATACTGGACCAAGGAGAACAGCAAAAGAAAAGGTTGAGCAGGTGGACTATTCAGAGAGCCCATGATTGGCACATGGCCATGAATTCTTAGCCACTTCAAACAGGAGATTTCAGGTCAAAGATTGGATTAGGCAGGACCCACAAGCCTCAGAGCGAAATCTAAGTATTCCTTAAATCTGCCAGAAAATGAATGGAATACAAGGAATCTTACATTCTTACTTGCTTGTCATCATGTACTGCAAAGCCTGGAACACAAACAGTTGTGTGACTGGGTGGGCATGGACTCATGTCAAGGGGCGCTTCTCCTTGCCTTGACAGTGGGGATGCTGCAATGGTCGTAAGTGTGAAAAATGGTCATAAGTCACTTCTTTCAGTGACGTTGTAACTTTGAATGGTCACTAAATGAACTATTGTAAGTCAAGGATTACCTGTACAAAAATACAAAAAGCTTCTTTGCTTGCAAAAAGCTGCCCTAAATACCAATCATTAGATTAAAAATACCTGCAAGCCAGAGTTATAAATCAGGCAGGGTGCCAGAGCACCTTGAGGAATTAAAATAGTTAAAATGCAATGATAACTATCAGCAGCCAACTCTTGCTCATAAAATGAAACCCTTTAGCAGAGAGGACATTTAAGCTCTCCAGAAAGAGCACACACAGGAAAAGCAAACCTTAGGTCCTTTTGCACCACTTAAAGATACCAGCTGGTCTCACTCACCTCACAAGATGTCCTAAGGAAATCATCCAGATTTAAGGAAAGGTCACATGCCCCACAGAAAGACAGTAAAAAAAATCAGTGCCAAGCTTGCATTCTGCCTCTTGGAAGTACACCCCCAAGGTGTACTTCCAGACAGTACCAGATACCACTAAAGCAGTGAAGGAAGACACCCCTCCCCAGATAGAAAAAAACCCCATGAGGCAGGGAAAAAATCAAACCCAATACAAATAATTAAATCACAATAGTAGCTGTTGTTTGTTAAGCCAATTACCAGAACAAATAGACACAGGAACTAGCCAGATTTCTCAACCCAGTTTCTTTTCAGGAACAGAGATTAACCTTTTTCCTTCCAAATAAAGCTGAATAGGAAAATTATCCCGTCAGTAAACACAGGATTAAACATCACCAAGGATAGAATTAAACTTCACCAAAACCCAGTTTTAAATCAAAATTAAGAAAGGGTATGTAAACTCACGTTTGAATGTCAATCTTTCTAGCTAGCCAAGAAGCCTTGCTGAATGTCACTCATCTTGGACATTGTCATTAAAAGCTCCTTTCCAGCAACTCTGCTTCATTATTCAATTATTTCTTCAAAGTGCTGATCATTGCATGCCAGCTGGAAGTATTTCCAGAGGAATATTTCCTCCCAATAGCAGTGTAAAAAACTTAAAACAACCCTTCCCTTTTAAGAAAGTACCAGGAAAGAAAACAAAACCTCCTTCAGAGACATTAAGTCTAGGCATACTGCCAAGAATGTAATAAGGGTGGAAAAAACAAAAGGAGATTTCTTCTAACTACCGGTTCTCCGAACTGCTTAGAAAGTTAACAAGGGGTTCTATAGAACTGGTCAGAACTGGTAGAATCCCACCCTGCGGAAGACCCAGTTCAAAGCCCAAGAGAGGGTCTAAAGATATATCTCTCTCCACTTTGTGTGGTCTGCTACCCAGAATTGCACGTGCTTGGTTCTGCTTCACCATTAAACCATCCTTCCAAGCAGCCTCCTTGTTTCCAGTGTCTTTCTTCCCACCTGGAACTGAACCCAGATGGACATTTCTTCCAACATGCCCATTTCCCTAATTGTTTCCCTCTGGATACAATAAAATGTTAAGATATACAAAAGGTATGTACAAAGGCTAAAAATTTAGAAGGAGACAAGAGTGATAAAACATTATTGAAATTGGTTGAAAGGGGAAGGGATGGGTGGGTTGCAGGACACTAACCAGTCCTCCTTTTCAGAAGGCCAGGAGAATGGAGATCTGGCTCATCTTGGGTGGAGGAATATCCCACAGGATGAGAGCAACAGCAAAGAGGACTCTTTTCCTGGACCTCAGACAATTGGAGTTCTTTAACTGATAGGATCTGCAACATAACTGGCCAGATGGCATTGGCTGATGTAATGGGACAAGAGAGTTCCCTAGCTCCAGGCTGATGGGCTGATGTAATGGGACAAAGTCAGTTCCCTAGGTCTATTGTATTTGCATTACTGGATATTATCACAGATTTAGCTGGCAGTACTGTAAGGGACGCAATGGCTCAGACATTAAGATGCTGAGCTTGTCGATCAGCTTGTCCCAGCTTCTGCCAACCTAGCAGTTCAAAAGCCTGTAAAAATGGAAGTAGAAAAATAGGGACCCCTTTGGTGGGAAGGTAACAGCGTTCCATGCGCCTTCAGCGTTTAGTCATGCTGGCCACATGACCACGGAGATGTCTTCAGACAACGCTGGCTCTTCAGCTTTGTAACGGAGATGAGCACCACCCCTTAGAGCCAGAAATGACTAGCACATATATAGGGGAACCTTTTCCTTTACCTTTACTGTAAGGGTTAGTTCTCAAGTGGATAAGGATTCAGAAGATGGCTTTGCAAATAGACCTCTGCAGAACCAACTGTTATCAGTAAAGAGTCATTCCCCTGCCTCCTGATTTGCACTAAAGCCATTCCAGAAATATCACAAAAGGCTCCTTTCAAATGGTCTGAGATGATCAATCAGTTCTAAGGGAAACAGTTTATTTGCTTAATTTTTTTCCTGTACCCCCATTCCTTTCACTTCAGTGAATCCTGTTAAGAGGTCTCTGTGTGATTTATGCCTGGGAAAAGAAATTACCCTCCAGGAGTTTGACAAATGCTCATTCTTGTCCTAAAGTTCGCATAGCAAAAAAAAGTTTCAAGTAAACTTAGAATGGGGTCATATGGATAACTTCTTATTCTTCGGCATCTTCAAGGACAATAAAGGAATGCACAAGCAAGATAACATTTCCTGGGCTTTTGATGAATATCTTCCCATCCTTCGTCCAGATCTGTTTGAAGAGTTCCCAGAATCAGCATTGGAAATGACTTCAGAGATCATTTAGCGCAGGATCTGCTAAGATTCAATACCAAGAGCTCTGCCTTGGTGTTGAATCTAATCCAGCTTTTTCCCCACGAGACAAAATATCTCTCTCACCCACGACGCCTTTTAACTTTTTCCTGAAAACTACTAAAAGAGGAGATTCTGTGATATCCTTAAGCCACTTAGCCTACTGCTGAAGTAACTTATCTTACCGTCAGAACATTTTTCTCTAATATTTAAACCCAACCTCCCTTTTGTATTTCAAACTTAAAACTTCTTAACCAACTGTTTGTAGTAACAAGCGTATATTCCTGTTCAACTGACATTAACCATTCAGTTCTTAAGGCATTCTTTTCTCGGTATGCTTTGCCTTCTAGAATATTTATAATCCTTTGAAGTTCTTTAGTAAATCTGCATCTCTTTGGATCAGATTTGCCAATAGGCAAAGCTGGGAGTGAGCACAACAGTTCCACCACTTCAAAAAAAAAAAAAAACATTGCAAATATGCAGTGAATGCATTTAATCTAGTAGCATATTTTAGTATTGACTGATCCAAGAGACCATAACATTTGCCTTTCATTTTTCCTCCATTTTTTTTCTTCCTTCCTTCCCAAAATCACTTGTGACCATTGAAATTAAAGGCTGCTTTAATATCATTTATCTGCTTTTAAGGTTAGAAATCTAAAAATATGTATTGTTGCTATGTTTCTTTGCTCTTTTTTTCAATTAAGAGTCTGGTCTATTTTATTTTTTTTAAATGTAAATTATAAAAATATTTTTATGCTCTTTTCAATTGCAAAGACTTTTGAAGCTAAGATATTAAGAACGATTTATCTTCCAAGAAGGCTTTTGAATTGATATAATCCCTAGACTTCTGAATATTTGTTATTCTTTAAAACAGTATTTTTATTATTACAGTTGATTACAGAGTCAGCCAGATGTTTAAACTAGATTTGGCATTTTTATCCCCCAATGAGTTCTTCCTGGGATAGGCAGATATTGTTGTTTGGTGGTATTGAAGGTATTGTCTCAGGATGTAAGCCGTTCCAAGTAAAGCTGCCTTTTGCAATTGACTGGTGACAGAATATACTGTAGAATAACAGAGTTGGAAGGGAGCTTGGAGGTCTTTTAGTCCAAACCCCTGCTCAAGCAAGAGACCTTATAGCATTCTGGACAAATGGTTTTGCAAGCTTTTCTTTAAAATCTCCAGTCTGACAACACCCACAACTTCTGGAGGCAGGTTGTTCCACTGGTTAATTGTTCTAACTGTCAGGAAATTTCTCCTTAGTTGTAAGTTGCTTCTCTCCTTGATTAGTTTCCACCCATTGCTTCTTGTCCTTGGAAAATAGCTTGACTCCCTCTTCTTTGTGGCATGATGTTTTTTTGTCAATGTTGATGGTGTTCAAGTGTGTTGGTGTGATATTTTGAGACCGCACCCAAAGCGCCTAACACTATTAGTACAATTTTTGCTTTCTTCTGCCACAGTTGTTCTACTTCTATTTGCAGGTCTTTGTATTTTGTGATTTTTCTCCCGTTCTTTCTGTTCTACTCTACTGTCTCCAGATTCTGCCATGTTCACTATCCAGACTTTCCCCCCCATTTTTCGTATTGATAACTAAGTTTGGGGTGTTGTGGCAGGGGCTCATCTGTGTGAATTTTAAAGTCCCCAGAGCGCTTTAGCTTCTTCATTTTCCTTGTATTATTATTATTTATAGAGATGGCTTTTTTTTTCTTCCCCCATGGATGAAAACCACTTCCGAACAATAAACACAGTGACACATCACAATTCCTTTTACAATATCATGTTGTGATCAGTTTTCACTGCTCCTAATGGAAAGAAATTGCTTACTTCCACCGTAGAAGAGCTGAAGTTGCCATAACTTTATGACTTCCTCCACTCTGCACTAAATGGAGTTTTTTTTTGTCATCAAATTCTTGTCTAAAGCATTCTTTCCCTCTCATTTTTCAACCCTTTCATCAACTATCTCTTCCAAGAGCTTTCCTACATCCCTGCCATTCGTCTGTCATGCTGCTAAACTAGTTCATTTGCTCAAAATCCTGATGTGCATCCATTCTCCTTCCCGGTTGTCAGGTTTTTTTTTTTTTTATTAGCTTTAAAATAAGAGCTCTTTCAAAAAGAGGGCTGCTTTAGTTTCAATTTTGCCAGTATCTTTGTAGGGAAGGATGGGGAGAATACATTTATCTTCTACATGGGCAGTTTTTCATTGGCTTAAAAAGCAAAGAAAAAAAAACCTCCCATTTTGCACATAGAGTAGCAAATATAGGTCGATCTACCACTCTGTTAGAAGCTGTTGACAGTCCAGGCATTTTGATAAGGATGGTATCTTCCCATTGGACAGACACACTGGAGAACCCTGAAGGAAGGATTCCCAAGACAGTATTTGCTGCTAATCTAGCTGCATTTCTTTTTTCTGTAAATTACTAGGTGTTCCACTGATTTTTAAAAAGAGATGGCAATTTATAGGCTAAGAGCATGCTTTGCTGGCATTAAAAAAAACAAACCAAAATGTGCTTTAAAAAAGAATATGGCTTCAGAATTAATTTTTCAGGAGGTTAGTTAAATGTAAAAGAAGAGTGGACTCTTATTCCTTTAATACACTTAGAATGACTTTATTGTCACTTTGAATGTACACTCATCGGCATACATTAAGATGAAATTTCATTGAATACAGCTCTCAAAGGGTCTCTACCTCCAATATACACTACATGAAAATAAATTAGTAAACAAATAATCATGCATATACCCACATATATTATATGACACAGAGAAACAACAGGGTCTAGTTCGTGTGTGTGTGTATACTATATATATATATATATATATATTTGTATTCGGAGATTTTCGCGGGTATTTGTATGTGGATCTTTGGTTCTTCGGGTTTTCTCCCGTGTAGAATTGGAAATATCTAGGCGACGTTTCGATGAAGTCTCATTCATCATCTTCAGGCTTGTGTCTTCGGCCTTGTGCTTCTCAGAATAATGTCAGCTTGCAGCCGCTTCTTCCTTTTAACTACTAGTGGGGGTGTGACTTGATTGGGTGGGGGCTTGGCTGTGTTGGGGCTTGGCGGGAGAAAACCCGAAGAACCAAAGATCCACATACAAATACCCGCGAAAACCTCCGAAAACAAATATATATATATGTATATATGTATATGTATATATGTATGTACGTACATGGTGAGAGAAATAAATCTTGCGAGTTTATCAGACAAATGGCATAGGGAATAAATAAATAGGCACAATAAAGTCAACCATTAACTAAAAGGTAAAAAGGTAAAGGAGAACCTGCAGAGTTTACTCTCATAGTCGTACCCGACTTTAGGGGCAGTGCTTATCTCCATTTCTAAGCTACTAAGCCTGCGCTGTCTGATTATGTGGCTAGCATGACATCCCACTGCAGTGTAGAATGTGCTATGAAACACGGAGCGCTGTTATCTTCCCATCAAAGTGGTGCCTATTGTATTTATCTATTTATAGACTCATAGGGCTGAAAGGAACCCTGGAGATCTTCTAGTCCAATTCCTTGCTCATGGCAGGAGACCTTATATCACCTCAGACACCTGGTTGCCCAATCCGTTCTTGAAAACCTCCGGTGATGAAAGCATCCATGACCCCAGGAGGCAAGCTGTTCCATTGATTAATTACACTTGCATTTACATGCTTTCGAACTGCTAGATTGGCAGGAGCTGAGGCAAGTGACAGGTGCTCACTCCATCATGAGAGAGTAAGGCTTGAACCACCAGAGTACACACCAGTGGTGACTAACCTTTTTGGGCTCCTGTGCCAAAAATTTTGCACGCACTTGCACGCTTGTGTGCCAGCACCCAGAAGGCAATGCACACCTCCCCCCACCCCCTTACCTGCACTGTGCCTCACAGCTGATTTTTGGCTGGTTTGAGGCCTTTTTCGGTCTCCCAAAGGCTTGAGAAAAGATTCTGCAGCTTCTACAAACTTTGTAGGCCAAAATCTAGCCCCGTTTCATCACTTCCTGTTTTTCCAAAAATACCAGAAGTGACAAAACGGGGCTAGATTTCAGCCTACAAAGCTTGTAGAAGCCTGCAGAAGCCTTCCTGAAGCCTTTGGGAGGACGAAAAAGGCCTCAAACTGCCCAAAAATCAGCTGTGAGGCGCACACATGCGCAGTGAGGTAAGTTTGCCTGCAGCTCGCATGCCGGCACAAATGGCTTTGTGTGCCACATGTGGCAGGCATGCCATAGGTTCGCCATCACAGGTATAGATCTTCTCTGGCATCTTTTACGCCACCAAGCCACCACACCTCTAAAACCCTAAACTATGGCTAGTAAATTATAAGGGCTGGATCAAAAACAACATGTCTTATTAAGCTTCAGGAACCAGGCCATTGTATTAAGTTATATTTGGTTTTTGTGAACACAACCATTTTGGTGAGTTAATCATGATTATCTGTTATGTGAATGGAGATATACTATACTGCAGGAAACCGCTGTGCTATCTGATTTTATGTGGCCTATGGAACTCTTTCGGATCATGACTGCTCAAAATTTCCTGCCCTTTTAAATTAGAAAACATATGATAGCTATAGTGTAAACTTGCACGAACCTACTGCAGTTACGTTAAAAAAAATATCTTTTCCAAACGTTCTTTCAAAATCAATGCTGACCATCTGTGTAATATGGTTACCTCTATTTTGTGTTTTCATCTTTCCAAAGTATTAAGGAGTCACATTGTTGTTTGGTTCCTACCTGCTAACCTGGGCTATAGGATTCTTTCCATTTTAGAATGAATGAATATAGAATCTCAAAGATACTCTGGCTCCAAAACTATATATTTCAGAGATTAACATTACTATCCTTTGGAAGCAGAGATGGTTTTCAGCAGGTTCTGACCAGTTCTGGAGAACCAGTAGAGGAAATGTTGAGTAGTTCGGAGAACTGGCAAATACCACCTCTGACTGGAGATTTTACAGTATCCTTCCCTTGCCACTCCCATCAAGCCATGCCCACAGAACTGGTATTAAAAACAATTGAATCCCACTACTGTTTAGAAGGCATTGCACCGCCTACAATTTTATACTACTAAACAACTATGATTCATCAGCATGATTGTTGCTGCATTTTGTACCAGTTCAGTTTCCATCTAGATTTCAAGGGTAGTGAAACATCTGCAAGAAAACAATCAAGCTTAGAGAGCACCAACCACCCCTCATTTCAACCCTGAGCTACAAATATTTTTGACCGATTCCTATATATGACAAACTTCGGTTTTAGATTTCTATCCTTTTGTCTGATTACAAGAATTTGCCTTGCTTATTCCATTCCCAGAAGTAAAGTGCACTTGTTGATAGAGCTGGCCTTATATATGTGTGCACATTTCTACACACCCTCAAATGCACACATCTGTTTTTAAAAGTTTTTAAAGAAGTAATCACATGCTCTCCCCTCTTGCATGAAAGCAACCTAGAAAAATGCTTAGTTGACTTTTCCCCCCCTTTGATGTTCTCCACTATACTTACTTCCTGGGTTATAATATAGTGCAACGTTTGCAACCTGCTCATCAAGCGAGATGTCATTATGTCATCTTCTCATTTTTCAGTCTCGATAAACCATGGAAAACTATTATTTTAATCACGGGAGAGTGAATCGGCACACCTCAGCAAGGGCAGATCATCCCAGGTGCAAAGCTTCAAAGCCGTTAGTGGAGCATGGCCTTTATGCAGCTTCCTCTATTTAAAGTCTTAAAGGAATAATTCGTTACCTACTTTTTCTTAATGGGAAATGCACCTTAGGCAATGAGATACTGGAAAAGAAACAGCCAGCCGTTTAATCGTGTTTACCTCCACTCATACCTCACAACTTTAGTGCTGTTTTTCAAGGCAAAGTAGCACACAATGCTGCATTTATTTTACGTCTTCAATCATTTCTGTGTTTTTGAAAAAGCTTGTGGAAAACTATCCTCTGACAGTGAGAAAAACAAAACAAACAATACCAATACTGAGAGCTGTTCTTGTCTGTACTGCAACCCCACCTCTTAAGTTTAGATTTGATTAGCACTGGATGGGGAAAACATCTTGAGAATTAGGAGAGTTGGCTAGACCAGATAGTTTTTAAAAATACATAAATCTAGAGATGGGCAAGAGTAAGCCGCCTCTATATTGTTGTTGCCAAGAAAACTACATGGATGTGTTCACAGAGTCATCGAAAAATATTCAACTCAAAAGATACGTTATCTTTTTGCTTGAAATGAATGCATGCACATCGGTATACATATAAAATTGTCATGAATGTGGGAAAATTCCATTTCAAGATTGAGTATCTTGATGCCGCAAAGATTAAAGGAAAATTGGCTTGCAGGCAAATGGATGTAAACAACCAAAGCACTGGAAAATAAAATGCTGAGGCACCAATCAGAAAGGTGGCTTTCCTCTCTCAGGTGGATTTTATATATATATAATGGGAGAGGACAGGCACCATTTTGTCTTTGAGTTTGCAGAGGCTGGGCTTTCTCCTCCAAAGCTGGCTGAAAGAAATGGAAGGAAAAAGTCCCCAGATAACAGCAAGGAAAAAAACAGCAAGAGCCTTAAGCAGAGGAATCGGTGAAGCTAGTTGTGATATAGATTTTGTTTTATTTCTTGGACTGAAATCTTACATGTGTGCACTTCTGGGGTAGAGAGAACATCCAATCCTTAGTTTGGTGGGATCTGAGATCAACTTTGTTCACTCCTTTTTCTCTTCTCATGTTTTCAGCTTCTGGGTTTCTGACTTTGCTACACAGAACAAAGATTGAAATTGTTTCTGAATCAGATAGTTCATTTTGAAGGGAACGTAGCCTTCCTTGTCACCATAGGCTACTGAAAAACAGATGTTGTCATTTGCCCCTCCCTGGATATGTGAGTGTCAAAGGAGGTTTCTCTGGACTAATGTGACTGATGGGCAGCATAACCAACCGTCCCTCAGGAGTTGCAGAGAGGGCACAGAATGGATATAGATAGAAGGAAGATTGAGAGAACTCACATTGAAAGTTATAAGGAGGGGAGCCGTCATCTCTGTCTGCATAGGAAAATCAGTAAACATAGACCAATGGTACGAAAATTAGAAAAACTGTGCAACAGTCTTAATGAATGGGGAACCAGTGAAGAAAAATATTCAATTATATCACATAAATAGACGGGGGGAAACACGACTGGGCCATTCAGAGATCCATTCAGAATGAAAACGATGACTGGTAAGCATCTGCTTAGAAAAAAGGCATGTTTTCTTTAGAGATGTAATTTAAGCAAATTTCTATTCGTACATGCACATGGAAGAGGAAATTATCAACAGACTTGAATAATTTGATTGCATATGGTGAACGAGAGAATTAGTAAGGATTGAAGAGCAAGAAATATTTCAAAATATGAGACACGTCTAATGCCCAGAGTAGAAAGGTAAAAAGGAGTTACTCTGCTAGATGTTGCTGACTACAGAGGGGCAGTGCTGATCTCCATTTCAAAGCTATTGAGCCAGTGCTGTTCAAAGACATTTCTGTGGTCATGTGGCCATCATGATATCATGGAGCGTTGTTACCTTCCCACCAAAGTGGTACCTATTTATCTATTTGCATTTCCAATGCTTTCAAACTGCTAGGTTGGCAGGAGCTGAGGTAAGAACAGGAGCTCGCTCCATCACATAGCATTCAGCTCTCAAACCTGGGCTGCCAGCTTAACTGTTAAAGTGGTTTAAGTGCTGAGCCACCATATCGTCTGTCAAGAGTGAAAAAAAGGTAAGAAATAAGAATTATTATTGTAGAACAATGAGACTAGGGGAAAAATAGGACTTATGCATGGAAACATTTGAAAAGACATTTATTTCTCAATAGAATTAATGAAAAATATAGGCAAGAAAGAGGATGTGGGTTAACAGATGCCGAAGTGTGGGGAGCCTCACTAAGTGGAAATATGAAAAACAATGCCTGGTAGAAGTGACAGAAGCCGTGGATGAAAAAAAAAATGCATATAGGGAAATAATTGATGCTAAAAATAATGGAAAAATATATACTGCATAATGCGTACATAGGGGGGAAAATCAGATACAATGGGTATATTTAAAAAAAGCAAGGGAATGTTAGTAGTAAGAGGCATAAAAGAGTGTTCTTGATGGAAATAATACATTGTTCTGAAAATGAGTGGCTAAATAGGAAGACTAGTTAGCAACCGTGAGAACATTTAGGAGAGAGTGTTTTGCATGGAATAATAGTAATATAGACAATGGGAAATGGAAAACAACTGGTGATACTGATTAAGGCATTAGACCAGGACCAGGAAGGTCCAAGTTTAAGTCCAGTTTTAGTCATGCAAGCTTATTGATTGGCTTTTGAACAGACACCTTCTCCTAGACCTATTTATCTCACAAGATGTTACAGGGGGAAATTGAAGGAGTGCTAGGTATATTGTCTTCAGGCAGGTAATAGGTAGAAAAAGAAATATATAACAAAATAAATAGCTGAATGCAATAAATGTTAGTGTCCGGGAAAATTTGATGTAAAGTAATGAATACCATGAGAATGTGGGAATCTGTGAGTGTACAAGAAGAGGTAAACATTGATGTGTATATGATGTCTTTACCCAGCTACCTAATTCAGAATATGCTGGATTAAATCATCCTTTCTCATAATTTTGGCATGACTGCAGTTTGTTGCTCTATACGAGAATGTTGTGGGGTGGGGTGGCCATGCTGTGTATGTGTCATGGCTTAGGACTCTCAGACAATGACTCCGATATTGAAGAAGAAGCTCCAGCAGAACCTCAGAATATCAGCCTCAGGAGACACAAAGCCAAGAATCACCTGAGGTTGATTAAATAGAGAAACCATTTGAACCTCTGGAACAGTTAGATGAGGATGTAAGGTTTCCCAGTCTCTGCATCCAAGTGAATAGAGCAAAAAACAGAGTAAAGACATTCTATGAGACTCCTTGCCAAGCAAAGGACTAAACCCCTTGATTAAAAACAGGTGGTTACCATCTGATTTAAGAAGCATCCCTGACCCATTTTGGAAGCAATTGCCCAATCAACTGGCTCTTGCATGACATTTATGTGGATTCTCCACATGACATTCTGAACTTTGGACTAGCCGACAACCCTGGCCTGGATCTTGGAACTCTGGACTGGATTTTACCAAGGTGGGTAATGAAATATCTGCAAGCAAACAAGTTCAGAGTTCCAACGATTCCATAGTTCAACCCTGAGCTACATATATCTTCTTCTTTTGGTAGTTTGTTATGTGTGGGTTGAAAGATGTTTTATAGAATTCTGACTGAAAGGACATGAAAAGCAACAATAAGAAAGCTTTAAGAATTGATGCACGATTTTTCATTGGGCAGCAGATGGGCAGACTGTATCATTTCAGCAGGTTTCTAAGAAATATATTAATATGGGTAAAGAAACTGACTTAGATTTGGCAGAAATGATGATGTGTTTTGTTCTCTTTTACATCGAATGTATTTATGGAGAAATATTTAAAGAATATTTCTGATATTAGAAGTATGTTAGGTCTAAGTGTACTTCTACTATTGTATGCAGACAATGCTGAGTAGCTGACTGAGAACGGAATGATTTCCAATGAATATCAGATTATAAGATGCAACAAGGAATAGGGCTCTGAAAATTAATATATCAAAGAGCAAAGGAGTTGTGTTTGACAGATTAAAAAGTGCTTGCAATTCCATATTATGCAAAAAAGGCCAAAAAATCTAGAGCAAATAAATTACCTCTTTCTTGGGGGAATGTTTATTCTTCTTCCATGTCTAGATCAATGTTTAAACTTCCAGAATGAATCCACTTTCTTGATTTTGTTGTTGGTCAAAATAAGTCATTATATTACAAATATTATTAATCATTAAGTATTATAAATAAGTCAAGGTTGACTCAGCCTTCTATCCTTTCAAGAGGGCTGTAAAGCACTGTAAGGTGGTGTGTAGGTCTAAGTACTATTGCTATACATGTTTTCTGGTAGTAGCTAACATACCAGCAGATAAGCTCTGTATCTTTCCATATTCATACACCATGTTATCTGTTAAGAGCTTCCATTCAGCATATTGGTTTTACACTTAGCCATTCCAACTCTCAACCTATTCAGGGTACTCCAAGTAGTATAAGGGAGGTTGGATCCTTCAACCAGATCCTCCTTTGCTTGATAGTCTCCTTCCTCCATCTTTAAATTCCATTTTGTTCTTGTGTATGGCATGAATGTTTGTTCTTGCCATAACATTGTTTCTAGATCAGAGTTGATGGGCTTGGGGCAAATGTCCGTTCAGAGGATGTCAAGGATTATTATCTTGCTTAGTTCTCTCGGCGTCTGCTACAACTTCTCTCCTGATCTTAGGTGGGGTAATGACAATGAGAGGATATATTTTCTCCAAAACATATCCTGCTAGTAGCCGACATAGATCAAACCTGGGAATGTTCATTAAAGATGGGGAGATGAATGAAGAAAGTTTAAATGTGCAAATGTTAACAGAAATGTTGTGGATTGTAGGTGGTCCATTGAGCAAAATGAACCTTTGCAAAATAAAATATGTATGACAGCGAGTTTCTGACCTCTTTATAACAAGGAAGTGAGAGTTGGGAACATTAAGAGTCATGCAAATGTTGAATGCAATATGGATTGGTTGCTGAAGAAGTGTGTGTGGTCATAGGCATCTGTTCCTAATCATGGAAATGGCAAAATGACAAACTCCACTTTCTATGATTACACTGCAGTGTGTGTGAGTGAGTGTATATGGAATAGAATTTGCATTGCACTTTTGTCGTGAACATTCCATAGGGGGACATACAGTTAATAATTTGGGTCAGTGGTGGGATTCAAATATTTTTACCACCGGTTCGGTGGGTGTGGTTGGTGGGCATGCTTTGTGTGCGTGCACACACTTTGCATGTGTGCGCATACCAAATGCGCACTTTGCGCAGGCGCAGAGGCATTTGCGCAGGCACAGAGGTGTCAAGCCTGCATGATCTGTGCTTCAAATTCAGAGGATAAAGGTGAGTATAGGAGCCCGGGCAGGTAGGTGGGCCCAACAGCAGAGCGGCGGAAAGAACTGGTTCGGTCTCTGCTGCTCATCGCTGCTACTGGCTCTGCAGAACTGGGCCGAACCGGTAGAATACCACCACTGGTTTGGGTGTAAAGTAGATCTATCTGTGTTTCTTTTTCTTTTCTTTCATATTATACCTATAGTTTCTTTTGCTCATTACATCTATCATAGAATCATAGGGCTGGAAGGGGTTTTGGAGGTCTTCTAGTCCAACCTCCTGTCCAATATGGGAATCCTTAGGCCATTGGATAAATGTTTGTTCATTTTTTTCTTGCACTTATTTACCATAGTGTATAGTAGCGGATGTGCGCAAGCAGAGTGAAATTTATTGATCTTATTGAAATCCAGAATCCAGGTTTCCGCTCAGCCATGAAACTTGCTAGATGTTGTTCTATCCATCATTGGCTGAGATTATGCAACACAGGATACCATGGTTTATTGATCACACTATGGTTGGCTGAATGTGTCCAATATGAAAAACTCATTTACAAAAAAAAAAGTGGTTGAATTCACACAGTACTTTAAGTCAACCCAAATATCGCATCACCATTTGTTTGGTTTACAAGCCATGATTTAGCATATTGTGCCATGCTTTCCCTCCATTTAAGACACGAGGAAGATGATGAGTGATGAGGTTTATTTATCACCTGGAACTCCTTGGAAGAAGTGTTGACAGAAAAATCTACACCATGATAATAGTATCTCTGTACGGTTCTTGGCAAGCTCTAGGCAGAGGGGGCCAAATGATAAAAGCAATGTTGTGTCATTGGGATGCAAACTCTGCTCTCTTTTGATGCAGGCTATATTTCAGGCACAACCAAAAGGGACGAGACATGAATTGTGATGGCGGAAACCTTTTGTCATGCCCTTGGTAGAGTTGGACTCTGAGGGAGAGAAGGAACAGCCAACAGGGAGTGGAGGTATGATTCCGGAGGTTGTAGAGGAGGCTGGGGAAGGGCAGAGGCTGGCTGGGCAGTCAAAGGAAGAACCAGGCCCATCCCCTCTGCATCCCAGGACATGCAGGGAGGAACGGAGAAGGAAACAAATTGGCTTACGAGAGAGGAAGCGCCCATGATCCCCCTCATTGGTGGCAGCTGGGGAGACTAATATATAATCTTCTGGCACGCACTGAAGACTCATCTTTTTCAACAAGCCAGTCTGGCCTAGTATCATTGGAATGGTTTTAATTTTTTGTAACTTTTTACCTTGTTTTATCATCTTATTATAGTTTTAATTTTTCAGCCTTTATTTAATTCATTTTAATCTATTTTTAAATTTTATATTTGTAATTGTATTGTTTTTAGCTGGGCTGTACACTGCCCTGAGTCCCAACTTGGGAGAGGGAGCGGTATATAAACTTAATTAATTAATTAATTAAATAAATAAATAAATAAATAAATAAATAAATAAATAAATATAAGAGAGACGGTTACAACACAGCATTGCCAGAAGCAAAGTGTGTGTTATTTCGGGCTGAAGTTATCTTGGTTGGTGTCCTTCCAACAGACTGTGCCTTGTTATCTCCTTGAAATTGGTAATTACTTATCCTGGTCCGTTGTGGAATTTCCTTCATTGTAGTTTGTTTTGGTTTTTTATTTTACCTCTATCTGCTCATTAAGTTCAGATTGTACTGCTTTCTTTTGAAGACTATTTTTGAGTACGTTTTATCTCCAACTGAGAATTATTGAACAGTGGGGCCAAGCTGGAGGGATTAAACATTTTGATGAAAGCCTGCGCATGCCGATAATCCTCAACTTACAACAGTTCATTTAGTGACCACTGAAAGTTACAACAGCACTGAAAAAAGCAACTTTATGAGCATTTTTCACTTATGACTGCTGCAGTATCATCATGGTGACATGATCAAAATGCAGATGCTTAGCAACAGATTCATCTTTATGATGTCCCAGGGTCATGTGGTCACTTTTCGCAACTTCTGACAAGCAAAGTCAATGGGGAAGTCAGATTCCCTTAACAATTGCAACGATTCACTTAGCAACCGAGGCAAGAAAGGTTGTAAAATAGGGCAAAAGCCATTTAATCAATGTCTCACTTAGCAACAGAAATTCTGGCTCAATTTTTATTGTACTTCAGGATTACCTAGACCTTATAACATATGCATTCCTAATTGATTTTTAAATGGGGTACTTTTAAACATTTAATAATTGCACTTAAATTTCAATAATTTAATCAAAAGTTAAAGCCTTTCGGGTTTAGTTGGATTTATTTCCTCATCCATAGGTCAGTAGCAATAACTTTAACTTAACATAAGAAGGCATACTTCCAAGTGACTCAGTATAAGATCTTGGGCAAAGCTGCATGAAAACACCCACCTTCATGATTATTTATGGGGATTTTACACTGTCGGGATAGGGAGCTCTGGCTATCCAAATACTACAAAAGTAAAAGAGTCCTTGCAGATTTTACTCTGCTAGTTGTTGCCGGCTATAGAGGGCGGTGCTCATCTCTGTTTCAAGGCCATTGAGCCAGCTGTCCAAAGACATTCCTGCCATAATATAGCCAGCATGACATCAAGGAGCGCTGTTATCTTCCCACCAAAGTGGTACTTCTTTATCTACTCACATTTGCATGCTTTCGAACTGCTAGGTTGGCAGGAGCTGGGGCAAGGATGGGACCTCACCCCATCATGTGGTGTTTGGGTCTCGAACCTGGGCTGCCAGCTTTCCAGCTGACAAACCCAACATCTTAACAGCTGAGTCACCACACCACCACTATCCAAGCATTATGCTTAGAATATATATGGAATCCTTTTTTTTTTGGGGGGGGGGGGGAGGAAGGTGTATTATCTCAACACAAGTAAAAAAACAATAAAAGCCAAGTTTTCAAAATGCTCCTAATTCTGCATCTTGATGCACCCAATTACAGCAATTGCTTTATTTACCTAGGCTATTTTATCCTACTCTCTTACCTACGGTGAACATATAATCAATTAAAGACAAACAAGTTACAAAGAATGGATTGGATTCAGATTTAGCCATAAAGCCGCCTCACCGATATCAGTTGAGGTTTCATTTAGTCCAAGAATATCTAGATACATCAAACGGAAGGAGGTATTTCAGGTATAAGACCAAAATCAAAACAGCATCAAGAGAATGGTTGCCAGACTCTAATTGAACTGTCTGGATTTTTCACTCTCTTAGTTTTTAACAAATTTGTCTCTCGGACTTTGGCAGCACAAGAGACCATCTTCTAAATGACATCCATTGACTTTCTTGGGGGGGGGGAGATATCCTTCTCCATGTCCCCACTCCCCCCCCCAAATATATCCATCCTTCTCCCCTTGATTTTATTAACTTTATGGTAAGTTAGGCTCCTCACTCGTTTTTTCTAATGTTTTTCAAAATGAAATAGAACATCGACAAGCACACACGAAAAGGGATAGAATAGTACAAGTACCTTCAAACAGATACAATTTAGATAAGGGTGTTTTTTAAAAAAAAGTATTACCAATGCCAAATTATCTTGACTCAATTACACTTTTCATCAGGGAAAAAAAAACCCAGCTCTCAGACAGCAGTTAGGAGAGACATAAAGGGAAAATACGGTGCTACTTATAACTAAAAGTCGATAAAAATCTCGCAGTCTAAAGGAAGGGACAAAACTCATTACAGATAAGGGATTTCCCCCCAGAACGCTTCTCCCGGATTGCTTTTTATTTAAACGCCGGGCTAAAAAGGAAATCGCTCCCTTTTATCTCCCTCAGGATCAGCCTAGCTTCTGAGCTCTGCTTCGGTCTGATCACAGCTAGAAGGTCCCTTTTAACCTCTCCGTTTTCTCTCTTCCCCGGATCGCAAGTGCTGAGATCGTCTAAAAAAAAAAAAACAACCATCACCACCGGCGCGTAACAAAGATCAAGAAGCAACAACCTCAGGAAGGAAAGGGGGAAAAAAAAAGAAAAGAAAAGCAGAAGAGCGACTGAGAAGGTACCTCCAGTATTTTAGGGTGCATGATCGGACCGTAGTAAAAAAAAAAAAAAAAGGCGATGAAAAAAAGAGATGAGAGCTATGGCATTTTCCCGATTAGAGGTGCCCCGATGCTAAATCTATATTACTTTAAGCCCCCCCTACTGTCAGAAAATTGGGGGGGGTGGAAATAAGCAGCCAATCTTACTTTGGCAAAAGCCAAATAAATAAATAAATAAATAAAATAAATAAAGCGGGAATGGATTTGCAGATTTCCCGGACAGAAAGCCTTGGGTGCACGCGCAGTGGAAAGCGGGTCCGGGCGCGCTCGGCGTGGACTCTGGATCCTTGTCCGTTAGTTGGCAAAGGGAGCGCGGTGGATGGCAAGGGAGCGAATCCGCTTAGCCTAGAGGCTGGGTGCGCATGCGCGGGAAAAAACTCTGTTTTTGTGTGCGTGTGCGTGTGTCTTTTGAAGGGGGGGGAGGAGAATGTGTGTCCCTGGAAAGGAGGAAAGGCTGTAAAATAAGAGTGAGAGAAATGCCTGTAATGTGCGAAGAGCTTTTAAATATAAGAGTTGCGAGCAAAAACAACGTGTTTGCGTTAAAAGGTTACGTGGTGGCTTTTTAAAAAAAAACGTTTTTATTATAGGGTTATACACGAAGCTAGGCAGGTGTGCGCGCTCGCATTCGGAGAAAGCGTGTTTGCATCTTCGGTAGCCCCGCCAGAGAGACTTTAAAAAAAAAATCAACGGCGCAGGGTGTTGCACGTGTAAATGAATCGCTCCTTCAAGGGCGAGGTTGAGCTGCTGAGGGCCGGTCGTCCGTGGCTCTCTGGCAGGCGGTGGGCACGCGTGTGGTGGACACGCAGGGCCTCTAGACGCCTGTGAAAGCCGGGGTGGGGGGTAGACTCTGCACGTGCTCTGGAGTGGACGTCGTATGCATGCGGAGCGTGTCTCTGCGTGTGTTTGTGTGTTTAGCCCTGTGAAGCGCAAGCACCCAAGGGGTGCGGGCGAACGAGAGCGTGAGCAGTGCCCAATGCAAGCGAAAGGACGCCTGGAACAGGCTGGAAACTAGGCGGCACCCCGTTTTGCCGGCACCGCTGGATGCGAGAAGCGCTCCTGTGTTGCCCCTTTAAGAGCCTCGAGTGCGCGCAAAGCCCTCCTCCTCCCCCCCCCCCGCGCGTCCCCGCCTCCTCTCCTCGCCTCTCCTTTTCCCTCTCCCTCTCTCCCTCTTCCGCTCCCGCTCCCTCTCCGCTTTAAAGTCTCAGCCAGGATCCAGGCTCACATGTTACTTCCTGTATGGAAGAATGGAAAGGTTCCAGCAGCAGCAGCTCCTGCCTGACTCTGCCTCGCCAGCTTTCGCCGGAGCCCCAACTTCCAGCAGCGGGATGGATTGAAAGCAGCTCCGGGCAGCCCGCCTCGCCGCCACAGCCGCCGCCGACGCTGCCTCTCCCCTTCTTGCTCCGGGCTCATTATTTGGGAAGGGGACAAAATCCTCCCACCTCTGCCGCTCACTGAACTGCCGTTCGCAGGAATGCCTTTTCCCCTCTGGCCTGCCGAAAGGCTGCCCGCATGAAGAGTCCGAGCCTAACCGAGGCGCTTTTTCTCCAGCGATCCCCGCTTGGCGGCTTGGAGCGAAGTTGGGAGCTCCGGGCGCCCGACTTTCCCCGCAGCGGTTCGCTTGGCTTCCGAGGCCCTTGAGCGGCGCTGCTGCCTCTGACTCAAAACTCCGGGAATCGGGCGTCTTTGCACCCAAGGCGGCGATCCCAAACCGTGCAACTCGGGAGCGAAAAGCAAAGCTGCGTTATTGCGCTTTTTGGAGTGTGAGAAGGACTGGAACGGCGCGGAGCTGGGAGGGGGAGCTGCCGTCCAAAGAAAATACCCAAGAATTGTTCTCCTTTTGTTTCCAGCCGAGGTGGGGGAGGGAAAGGGAAGTGTACAAGTTTGGTCACCCTCCACAAGTTTTGTGTGGGATTTTTTTTGTGTGTGTGTGTTGCCTTTTTTAAAATTTTTGGAGGGGGAATGCGTGAGCGTGTGTGGAATCCTCGCCTTTTTTGTTTTTAAATCCGTTTCAAGAGAGCTCCCCCCCCTCTTGCTTTAAATTTTTTTTTCTCCGATGTGCGGTTTTGGACATGCGGAGGCTACTACAACCGTGTTGCTGGATCTTTTTCTTGAAAATTACCATCTCCGTGCTCCACTACGTGGTGTGTTTCCCCGGTGAGTGGCAAGCGAAGCGTGGGATGGAGGGCTGGAAAGAGGCTGGGGGGGTGGGGAGGGAGGGCGGGCAAGGGCGCCAAGGAACCCCGCAGATGTAGCCCCGAGTCCCGCCTCTCTCTCTCGCTGTCGCTCTCTCTTTCTCTCTCTTGGTGGATGAACCTCTCGCTCTAGGCTTTTGCACGCTTCGCCGTCATTCGTGGCCGGCGGGCTGTGTACGGTGGGTGCGGGCAGTTTGGGATCCAAAAGATCCAAAGGCAGGGACGAGAGAGAATGAGTTGCAGGATATATATTTTTTTTCCCTCCCCTTCTT
The DNA here is from genome assembly GCA_023653725.1 of Bungarus multicinctus. NCBI lineage: Eukaryota > Metazoa > Chordata > Lepidosauria > Squamata > Elapidae > Bungarus > Bungarus multicinctus. The sequence continues at coordinate 38,087,147 of CM042834.1, forward strand.
GGACCCGGTCTGTCTCCTCCCCGGGCAGGGAAGAAACCGGCTTTTTCTTAGAGATGAGGCGGCTTCGTTCCCGCTGAAGGTCTGGGAGCTTCGGTTTGGATGGGGTGAACCGGGGAGAAGGAGAGAGAGAAAAAAAAAACCTTTGAGCCTGGCTCACTGCCCTTTGCCGTTTGTTCTCCGGACAGCTTCTGCTCGTGAGATGTGCAGTCTTCTGCCCCTCTTGTATCTTCGCCCTTCGGTTGGAGCGATGTGGAGGGGAGAGGGGAGACCTTCAAACCAGCTGCTTACTGCACTTAATGCGGAGTAATAGGCTTCCCTCCACCCCCGCCTTTAATAGAAAGTGAATGTGTCTGATTTGGTTGGTTCTTCTCCCTATGTTGTTTTATCTGCCACCACTGCTTACTATTCTGCCTTCCATTATCTTTCTCCTTGAAAGTAGGCACATGGAGAGTACTGTATAATATCTCTTTTCTCCTAATTCTCCCCACCACCACCACCTCCAAACTACTGGTTGAGCTTGGTAAATGTGTAGGCTTGGTTGGAGAGGCAGAGAAACTCCATCTGAACGTTGGAGAATTGGCTTTTCTTTTGTAAAAAAGAAAAAAAGACTGTTGCCATAACATGCATCTCCCCAACTGGAAATTCTTGTGCTTCTTTCCTTCTGCATCATCAGACCTGGCTTTTATTTTGGCCTCTTGGTTGCCCTGCTGAGGTCTTGCATTTGGTGCAGTGCTTCCTAGGCAGACCCTGAGTGTGGCAGAGACAAAATGCCAGCTGTGGATGTGTGCTTGTGTGTGTTGGGGGAGGGGGGGATGGCTGGAGAGAGAAACTAAAAAAAACCCATTCTCAAAAATTGGGTGTGCAAACTAGCCATATCAGCCAGGTGGAAATAAGGTGGATCATGTCTATTTTGGAAATCACTGGGTTCTCTTAATTTCTTACCTTGACTTTTGGCTTTCCTGTATAGCTGTCTGCATTTTTTTTTATTCTATTAAACTTGAAAGGTGTCACACCATTGACCTTGGTACGGATGGAGAGGGGAGACACAGAGTTAGAAGAAGGTCAGATCATGTTCACAAGGGTGGAGAGAAAGTATCAATTCTGACATTTTAGATAGATGGCCTAAAACCTGGTCCAAATGGTCCCTTTTGGGCAGTTCTGGAGTCGAGCCAAAGTCATTTTAAGGATGATGGGCATTTGCTTGACCTATCTGATTTCTGACATGCAAGGCTAATCTGTGTGTGTGTGTGTGAGAGAGAGAGAGAGAGAGAAACACATTGTGTTTGCCTGTTCTCTTGGTAGAAAACATTGTTGGAAAAATTCTGTAGTGCAGGATGGATTTTCGTCCACCCATATCCGTTTCTAAGCTGATCCCAGAGCCTGGAAAAAGTTAAGAATGTCAGGGAAGCTTATGTCTTCTCTCTGAATGGTTTTCTCACCCCACCTTCATACTGTATACAGTAATACAAATGGGCCAGCAGAGGCACTGCTGAGCTGCTTGTCTTTTCTGAACTGCATTCAACATATGTATACCCCAAAGCCTCCCAACATGTGTACGCTGATCAGATAATGCTACATTTCAAAACATTTCCTAAAACCTATATTTAAGGGAAGGAAGGGTGTCATCTGCTCTTGCCATTTGCTCTAAATTTCAGTACAGTTTTACACATCACAGCTGGATAGATGATGAATGCCTGGAATTTGCCTATTTATTACTAACAGTATATAAAATGCCCACAAAGATGGTTTTGTAATAAATATTCCAATGTTTATCAATTTACCCTTTTCCATTTTTTCTTTATAAAAGAGATGATGACTAGCAAATCTGAATGAAAATATTTATCACTGGTACAGGCAACTTCTTCCTGCTTGTGTTTTGTTAAAAAAAGCTTTAAAATCATTTGTTTCTTAAGAATATTTCAAGGATCCTTAGGCTAAGTAGAATCCACATTACTTTGTTCCAATTCCAGAAAATGTAATGGGATTTCTTTCCATTCCACAATTCATACCATGTATTTTAGAATGACACCCGTAAATAAATAATAATCTAAGTTTATCTAACTCCATATTGTTCATATTTGTAGCGTCCACACTTCTTTCCTGATTTTACCCCAGTGTATTTTTTCATTAAAAGGCTAACTTAATATGAATAAGCTAATTTGATTTTTAAAAAAACCTCTTTGTTATGGTTGTCTTAAGTTTTTTTACTTTTCATTAGCACCTCTTTATAGCTATGATTAAAGGCAGGACACAGATCTTTTTGATGTTATTGTTTATAGTTCATACATGCATAAGATGAAATAAAAGATGGATAGGAAAAAAAGACTTGAGGTTGCAATTCTTTGCTGAGATGTTCTAGCTAAGGAGTAAATCTCATTGAATGTAGTCTTATTTCTTCTAAAAAAATGCACACAGGATTGTACTATAAAGGTTTAAAAACTCAGAGATTGATAACACCATAAAAAGTTTAATCTTACCGGAAGCAAACCCCTTTTATACCTTTTTCCAGACAATTCAGAATGAGCCAAACAGAAAAGAGAAGGCATGGAGAAAAAACTTGCCTCTGTTTGATATTCTGCTGCTTGTGAGAAAGAACCATTTATCTTCTTTGTATTGATTCCTTCTTGAATTCATCCTTCCACGTGATGCCTTTCTTTCTGACGCTGTTATATATTGTACAGTAATTTCACCTAGAAGGCAGGCTATGGGAATGCTACAAGAAAATAAGCACTGATGTAAGTTTAATGTGAATGTAGAATGTAGAAGACTGGTGAACGTATATTGGTGAGAATCTAAATTAAAGTAGCTCTTTCTGCAATAGAACATTTTATGGACATTCTGTGCAGGGTCCAGCTTACATCTACATCTACTAGGACAAATAACATTTAATAATCCTGGCTATGTGAAGGGTCAATATTAAAATGAAGACACTGTTAATTTAAATCAGTGCATCCAGGGTGGGATTCTATCAGTTCGCACCTATTCGCTAGAACAGGTTGTTAACATTCTAAGCAGTTGGAGAACCAATTGTTAGAATAAATTACTGGCCTAATCCTGTAAGGAAGGCAAGAAGGAAACATTCTGGTGTTGCTTACAGAAACTGTCTCTCCATTATCCCTTATTACATTCTTGGCAGGACTAGACTTCCTGTCCCAGGAACTTCTCTGGAGTTTTTTCTCCTCCTTTTCTGGTACTTTGCTTGTGTGGAGTAATCATTCAAAGTTACAGTGGCACTGAAAAATGGACTTAGGACCATTTTTCACACTTACAACTGTTGCAGCATCCCCACAGTCATGAGAAGTCAGGCGAGGAGATGCATGCCTTGATGTGAGTGATATTGAGTTGGCCACACCCAGCCAATAAGATGACCACCAACCCATGTCCACCCAGTCACCTGACCATCAAGCCACGTTCACCACCTAAGCCCTGCCCACAGAACTGGTTGTTAAAATTTTTGAATCCCATCCCTGAGTGCATCTAATAGTATGTAATGGTGTGTTTTTATGGTTTTAAATTGAGAGTGGGTGTGTTGCTGAAGTGAACTTTTGGGGTTTGGTGCTAATAGTTAAAACGTTTACACAGAATGCTTTGCACCAACTTCTGCTTCAGTCTTTGGCTTGGGAAAGAATTGTAAATAACCCTGAATAAGCACTGATAATGGCAACTTCACATTTTTATAGTGCTGTATTTATTCCTTCAGCTAGTTTGATCGGTACGACAAGAAGATTACTTTCTCCATAGTTTTTGGGTTATTAAATTTACTCGCTGTGGCGTGACTTGTAGTTCATTGCTAGGTTGGAGATAGGATGTCAACCTTCCTATGTTGGTGGAAGAGACTGCATTTTGGAAACAGTACTTTTTTTGAATGGCTGAGGCCAACCAGAGTACCTGGAGAGTTTTATGAAGAGCCTGCAGGCCAACATGGTGGGAGTTGTGATCTAGCACAACTGAAGGGCAGTCATGTTGGGAAGAAAGCTCCTGAAGCTATTTCTGTTAAGATCTGGAGTAAAAAATTATGCCTGATGTAGGGATATTCTACTGTAGGAAGTTAAAAACTGCCAAGGTACTTAGATATATTTATGTGTTTCTGTATTTTTACTTTAAATTTATACAGCTGTTTAGTCACTGGAAAGAAACCTAAGCCATAGCTTCTTCAGTTATGGCTTGTTTAATACATCACAGTTGATTAACATTGAATCATAAACCATGACGAAAAACAGAATAGCTGGCTTCACACTATGTAGCATGATGTAGTGATGTAATGCCCAGCCCTTATAGTTTGTAAATCAGAGTTGAAAGTGATCAGTTACGATCAGTATCAAGGGTGCCCAGCCTGTGGGTTGCAGCCCACTAGTGGGCTGTGAGGGATTTGCAAGTGGGCCATGGAAATGGCTGGTGAGCCCCGCTTGCACGTATGTCCTCACTTTCACGAGCAGTGGGTGAGTTTGTGTGCACTTGCTCCATTTGCATGAGCAGCGTACATGTGTGCATGCCGCTCATGCAAATGTAGCTGCATGCATGTGTGCATATCGGCCACTTGAATGAACCATCCCCTCCTATCCCCTGTAAATATTGAGAACTCTCAATAAATCCATCCAGAATTACACATATTATCATAGTATATGCTTGCACTGTTTTCAGACACAGCTGTGTTTTAAAATGGTGATATTAGAATACTGTAAAGTATTCCTCAACCGTGGCAACCAGTAGATGTGTGAACTTCAACTCCCAGAATTCCTCAGCTAACATGATGGCTAGGGAATTCTGGGAGTTGAAGTTCACACTTTTTTCATGCTGCCAAGTTGAGAAATACTTCTATAAATAGTCATGCTGAGATTTCCACAGTACAATTTTTGTCCTTTTTTGAAAAAGAAACTAGAGTGCAAGAGTGATAGAAAGTGAAAATAGGTGAATATGGAGGAATTTGCAATGAGAAATCATTCACATACCACTGAAGTTGACATGTTTCACAAATGCACAGTAAAATACGTGACAACAGGTGCTGGAAAAACAGATTGCAATGTGAGCACGTGGGTGGAAGGAAGTGTAAGATCCTGAAGTTGGCTGTCAGAGGAGAGACAGCAGACTGGAAAATAAGAAATAGCCAGGCTGCGGCCTTCACCTAAAAAGTTAAAATGAGCAATCCTTATTGATTAACCTGGAAGCTCATAATTCTTAAGACAAAATCAGTGTAACTTGTAAGACTAAACAATAAGCAAAAAAACTTATTTTTAGTATGGGCATCAATTGTTGTTGATACTTATTATGAAATATTCTTGCCTGAAATTGTTGGGCTTCCCCTGTGTCTTTTTTTTTTAAGGTTGTTCTAGAAATGTATGCAATTTTTGTTTGTGCTTGGGGTGGTGTAAATAAATGTAAATAGCTATTTGAGGTAAAGAGCTACTTAAACAATAAGTGAACAACTATATTTAAACAATACATTTGAATTCTTAAAACCTGCTTTGATTTCTTTATTATTATTGACAATAGCTGAAAAAATTGTCATATGAAACTGAGGTAATTTAGTAATTCCTTGACTCTCTAATTTTGGGTACTTGGGAGCATAGCTTCATTTAAGTGAAGTCCATTATGATCAAAGGGATTTGAATAAGATGCTTTATAGTAGGGGTGTCAAACTCGCAACAACATGTCACGTGACATATAACTTCCCCCCTTTTGTGGGGTGGGCGTGGCCAGTGCATAATGCATCCGGCCTGTGGACCACGAGTTTGACAACTCTGCTTTATAGGTTGAAGACAGTGATAACTTCAGGTTCTGTACCAAGCCACACTTTTTAAATCAGTTGTCTAGTTTATCATACATTCAGCTGTAAATCATGGTCTGTTATAAAATGGTAAATTATCCATTAACAGACTATAGTAAAGTAAAACTAAAGAATCTAAAGAGTATGTATTACTGTAGTGCAATGACTCATGTTAAATGGTGTGATTTGCATGATTTTGCAAACTCAGTAGTTTATTCAACAAATGTTGGTTAAACAGAGGCTTAACACATTATGTAGATTCTCCCTTGGGATGAGTTGTCTAAATATTCTTAAATTTAAATTTCTTTCGTATAGAAAAGTTTTCAGCAGGTGGCAGCATCTAGCTACCCTTAGTTGATTTTTTTAAAAATAAAAATTCAGACTTGGCTAGTATTAGGATGGGAGGCCACTAGGAAACCCAGACTGGAAGTTGAAAATCATCCCAGAAGACAGCATGATAAACCCACTTTCCTGCTGTTGTCAGGAAAACAACTTGCAAATTTCTGTTTAGTCAGGCTCAGTTCAAAAGACTCTTTTGACTTCACAGAAAGAAAAAAAAACATTTTTCAACAAAACGTTTGTGTCCCTTCCTATTCAATAAGATTAAATCTAGGGAAATCTAGTTTAAATAATTTTGAATTGGCTTACATAGCCTGTGTGGAAATTTTAAAAAAGTATTGGCTTTGCAGTATGTATTTTCTTAGGAACTTCATTTATTATTTCACTCTTTCCCTTGGGGACTGTTATTGAATTGTTTTGGAGCACATATGCAGTTTTTGAGGCAGATTTATTACAATTTGAGAGGTTCTGCCTAGTCAAGATTTTTTTTTTTTGTAGTTTTACCTTTCTTACTGTATTCGTAAGCGTTTAAAGGCCAGTTCCTTGCATCTTATTCACGTAAGCTATTTAAGTTCCCTTTTTAAAAAAATGTGTTTGAAATGCGGACTTACTTACAGAAGGATTTGGGATGTCCTTTAGAAAGCATGGAATATAGAACAGAGGGTCCTCCAAGATTTGTCTTGGCCCCAGAGCTTGTTGGAAATGACAGATCTTACATTTTAATGACTGCTTTTTCCTTTTCCCCTCATGCGCTTCGTTTTTCTGGAAGTGTCTAATGAAGTCCTTGAAGATTAAGAATGTCAAGTATCTCTGTCTTCTTTCCTAGGCAGTAGACGTGAACTTGTAAGCAGGCTTCAGAAGAAGAAGCAGCTGAGGGAAGACTTTTGATATCGCCTAGCAAGTTTATGGAAGCTAGTTCTGTAGTTAATGATGCAAGGATATAGCTTTTGAAACCTTGCAGAGTCTTAGAAGCTGAGTATCATAATAAATGTAGCTTGGGAAGTGAGAAAAAGGGGTTTTGCACCCAGGCTAGTGTGAAAACGTTACATCTGGTTTTGGTTTCTTCATGTAAGATGTGGAACAGCTAATTACTAGTTATAGAGTTTATTTTATTAAGCATTTATATCTATATATCCATGTCTATTGACATATTTGTGGGATCCATTATTTGAAGATGTTATTTTTTAAGTGCTCATTTTTTTTCCTTTGAGGTTTTTTTTTAAAATAAAATAACTTTTTATAGAAAATGGATTGAGTTTCCACATGGAATAGTCATCACCCTCAATCCAAGGATCTTGATGGTCTGGATGTAATATTTTGGCTAGAATAAATAAAATGCTTAGGTCTCAGCAGGAAGAGAAGAAGAGAAAGAAAAATTATCAGATGCATATCAGAAATGCTTGTAACTCATGATATGCTTAGAGTACCAACATTCTACCTGTTGGATTTCGGATGTTGTATTGCCAAATATCCTTTTAATGGAAACCTTTGCTTTTTAAAAAAATGACATAGTATTGTAGTCTGGTACTAATTTTCAAGTCTGTCTTGGCATCACAAAAAGGAATTAGGAAAAGAGGCTAGTCTTCCTTCCTATATTCAGTTGCCCGAATATAGATTTCTCATTTGAAGGTGAAATGCTCATTGGAATTCTTGTATTATAATCTTAAAACTCTTTCTAATCTAATCAGAGCTCTGAGAGACTAATGCATTGGATTAACTGTTTGTAATCCAGGTAGCTACATTAATTCTGACAATAAGATGCTTAGCTTTAGATAACGTAATTCTGGGTTATTGGACACTGTCAGTATCCAAACAAATTTGCTTTTTCAAGATATGGTTGTTAGCTGCTCTCAATAGAGTCATATGCTGCTTTTCTTAACATTCTTAAGGACTAAGGTTAACCAAAGATTTGTAAACTACTAGATCTGACCCTTTCTGTTGTAGCCCTGGAAATTTAGATTTTCCCCTTTCATTTTTTAAAAATTGGATCATCAAAACAAAGTCTTCTCTGCTTTACATATAAAATGATTTGTTTTTAAAGCAATTTTAAATTAAATTTAAACAAAGCCGATTCATGTAATGGGTAGCTAAGATAAATTTGGGAAAAATAAAGAAGCTTAGAATGGAGTTGGCAGAGATGGTCAAACTGGCTATTTTGGGCAGAGATGGCAAAATTATTTTGGGCAGAGATGGCAAAACTGATTATTTTGATTAAAGATAAGAATTTATCTAGTTACTGTATGTTTCTACTTAAAAATGTTCGACCTGAAACTGAAAAAAAATGAAACTTTGATTTTAGGTTTGGAGGATTAGAATGATTTTGTAGCTATAATTGGCTTGAAATAGTGACATTGTAAAACAAAAGGTTGAGGGGGATTTTTTTGTACTCTACTGCACTAAAAATGTTTTCCTTTCTCTTTGCATTCTTCTCTCTCTTAGCTTGTATCCATTTGTATTTTTATCTTACAATAAAATTCAGTAACATCTCAATAAACAAGCTTACATGAATACTTTCAAAATTGATGAATGGTTCCACTTTATGTAGGGTTTAATGTATATAAGCTGTAGAAAACTGTGTATAATCAGTTTACTTTGTCAACCAGAGGTCCTTTGTAACCTTTGTAGCTTCGGCAGCCCAGCAAAGGTGGGGGAGAGGGGAATTGGGCCGTGCAAGGAATGGGCTGTTGCGCGTGTGCACGTAGCTCAATGTGTGTAAGTGGCGGGCTGGCTCGCATGTGCAGGCGTGGCACCCTGACATTCATACAAGTCCAACTGCATGCACGCACATGACACTCTGGCTTGCCACTCATGTGGCCCGGTTGCAAATAGACTATGGCCCCGATAGTAGGCTGCAGCCCAGAGGTTGGGGACCCTTGTTGTAAACAACTGGATAGTTATTTTTAAATTGTTTAATACAGGGGTAGGGAAACTTGGCTCTTTTATCACTTATAGACTTCAACTCCCAGAATTCCTGAGTGAGCCATAAAATGTTCCCCATCCCTGGCCTACTGATTTTTCAGTTGTGGTGGAAATCAATTTTTGACTTGAATGGGACTGTTTAATATACAAATGTAGGACATATTCTTTATTATTATATGTTCTTATATTCTTTATATGTTTTTCAGTTGTGGGGGAAATCAATTTTTGACTTGAATGGGACTGTTTAATATACAAATGTAGGACATATTCTTTATATATTCTTATATGTTCTTATATTCTTTATATATCCTACATTTGTATATTAAACAGTCCCATTCAAGTCAAAAATTGATTTCCCCCACAACTGAAAAACCAGTAGGCCAGGGATTGATTTCCCCCACAACTGAAAAGCCAGTAGGCCAGGGATGAGTAACCTTTTATGGCTCACTCAGGAATTCTGGGAATTGAAGTACAAAAGTGATAAAAGAGCCAAGTTTCCCTACCCCTGGTTTAATAAAATTAGACATAACAGGTACTGCTGATCTACAATTCTTAGAACATCCAGTAGCAGAAGTAACAGTGATAATATTGGCAACTGTATCGACATCTGAGTGGTCATCAGATCACCATCCCTGCCTTAATAAAATACAGATGACTCCCTTTGTTGTTGGAGAGTGCTATGAGGTAGCAGAAGCCAGGTTCAATTCAAGATTTCCTTTTTTTTTCAGAGTTCAGTTTTCTAGCTATTAAAATGGCCATTTTGAAAGGTTAATGTCTTGCATTCTGTGTTTCTCATTGCAGTTTTGGCCAAGACTTAACTACGCAGGCTTCGAAATTGCAACCTTTCGCTTTTCTCATTTTTTTTTTTTTTTTGCTGCTTTTAAACATCTTGGAACATATATTAGAAGGTTAGACATTGTGTTTTTTAAAAAAATCCTTACATTTCATGCTCTTCTCTTTATTGGCTTTCTTTGCAGTAATAAGAAACAATCAAGCAGTCCATAGCCTGTTTCTCGTAATGTTGGGAAGATCTGCTTCTAAATATTACCATGGGGAAATCTTGCCTTCTGATAATGCACAATCAGAGGGCACTATTTCCAAAAAGGAAGTGGATAGGTTGTCCATCAATAGTGAAATGCTTTTCATAATGATTATCAATGAAATCTCTTTGGCAGACGTCATTCTGTTAACTAATGGAATTTTTCCTTCAGGGATGGATGAGGGGCAGACAGTGTGCCACAACGGGTTCTATCCAGCCACTAGCTCTTTAATTTTTTTGATTTAACATGCCTTTTCATGATTCTGTGGTGGACCTCCCCATATTTACAACCCAGATCCTGTTGCTGCGGGGCACAATGGCTCAGCAGTTAAAGACACTGAGCTTGTCAGCTGGAAAACTGACAGTCTGGGTGCAAGATTTAAGTACTGTGCAGTGGGGTGAGCTCCTGTTACTTGCCGCAATTCTTCCCCACCCAGAAGTTCGAAAGAATGCAGATGCAAGTAGATAAATAGGTACCACTTCGGTTAGAAGGTTACCGCATTCTGTGTGCCTTGGCGTATAGTCATGCTGGCCACAGAAGTCCTTTGGCCAAAAAACAGATGAGCACTGTGCCCTAGAGTGAGATGGGATATCTTTAATATTACCTTTTCCAATTGCTGATCCCAGGTCATGTGACTGCTTGTCAGGTACTTGGCAGCTTTATGGCAATTTTTATGGTTGTTTGCTGCATCCTGTGGTCACATCATGGCATTTTATGATGGTTTTGTCAAAAACTGGCATTTACTTCCGGTTTTCACCAAAAATGACTTGGATCAATCAATGGATTTGCTTAATAACTTACACAAAACAAGTCGTAAGTTGGATTAGTCATAGGTGGCCCACTTTACTAAGGTAATGTAGCCTGCCCATTCCGTACGAACATGTTTTCTATTTGTTTGCCCTACGGCTTTCTTCAAAATGATGTCTTTCCTATTGGCTTGATAGGACTTTTTGCTTTTTATTTATTTTTTAATGAAATGTGTATCAACAATTGGCTGCCCACCTTATTTGAATGAACAGTGTAAACTGGCCGTGGGGTTAACTATGATTCACATGAATGTGAAAGCATCCAAAGCATCATTGGATGACACCCATGGAATTCCATAGCCCTGTAACAAAATATCATAATTTACTGAATACCAATTCCTGAGAAATGTCAGCATCATTACAATGTGGCCAGTGTTTCACAAGATGGCAGCTGTTTTGCTATGTCATTGTGCACGGGGGGGAGGGGGGCTGAAAAAATCCAAGCCATGGGCTACTTCATTATTAGGCATTTTTAGTAAACAAGAGCACAAGTATCTTTGATGTAGGAATTCTGTGATTAGGACCTACAGTGAAAGAATCAGGCTTCAAAGTTTGTTTTAGGAGGAGAGAAAAAAAAACCACAGGAACAAGCATAATTACAACCAAATGCCAATATGAAATTTGGTGCTCCCAAAATATCTCCCTTTAATTTGGGAACATTTTTTTTATTCCTGATTTTGGTAAACAGAAAAGTTAAAAGAGACAGATTAAAAAGAACCCTGTTAGATTTGGCTGCTGTCTCCATCTTTGGACAGCAACATACGAAGTCTGTTTTGAATTTTGTGGTTGTGTCCTTTTATTAGGTAATGACCAATTCCTTCATTCCACATTGAAGTGACCCAAACTGAACCTGAGTTCAGGCAATGTCTCAGCCTTATTCCCCTGAGCCCACACTAGGAATATGAGCACAATGTGTATGTTGATTCTAAATGCACCAAAGAAATGAGAGCTTCACCAAGTGTTCATTGTGCTGTTCCATCATCTGAAGCTACAGATCCTCATTAGGCAACAATCAGGTGAGGGGTTGTCCCGAGATTGGCTGTAACATTGACACACTCAGCAAACTGAAGCCAGAACAAAGTGACTCCCCTTAGGTTTTGCAATATGAACAACTATTGGTTAGATTTATTTACTTAAACATGTGTCAGTACATGGTGATGTGGAACACTATGTTGATGTGCAAGGTAGTCTCTAAAAATCTTAAATTGCATAGAACAGTGTGAGTGAGCCTGGGGTAAAATGTGACTACTATTTTCTTTATTAGGAGGGAATGTAGCATAGGTATGGGAAAAATTGGTAACTTAGTCTACACATTTTGGTATAATCAAATGTAATAGAAAATGCTTTAAACCTTCAGTTGACTAAATCTTTAATAGATAGCAGAGATGAATATCTATGGACCCATCTGGTGATGACTATGGAATATGGAAGGCTGACTTGGAAGTTAAAAAGATAGTAAAGAATGTCCATTGACAAATGAAATAAAAGATGTAAATATGCTATATGGCTGGGAAAGTTAGAGAAAGGAGAAGAAAACCTTGTCGCCAGTAATCAACCTCTAAATAAGCAGGGATTAAACCAGACAGACAAATGATAAACAACAGCCTAATCAAGGAACTACCAAAGTGAAGGCAACACATCCAGACCAATCCCCATTTCCTTCTAGCACTGAAGATCTTACCTAGTTGAGTAACCAAATGTCTGCAAGCAAACAAAGGAAGCTCAAAGAAGAGCAAGGACCTTACCGGAGCATGTCATTTGAAGGTTGCCTGTTCCAGTGAGGTAGAGCTGAGCACACATGCAAGGAAGCTGTAGTCTTAATTATAAATGAAAGGTCTAAAACATACATGAGAAGATACAAATGGGTGTCCGTTAAATTGATGCTTACGATTGCAGGAACCCATAGCTTATATATTGTGCTCCATCGAATAATGAGAGAATCAGTGAATGTGAAGTAGGTGGAAAATATTCTATTAGATGACATGAATGGATAGGTGGGAGTAAAACGAGGTACAGACATAATGATGGGAGTCATTCAAAATTCCAAGAATCACTGCAAATGGTGGATCGGGACGCACGCACTTCGCACGGTCACATCCGCCCTCGTCATCTCCCATCTGGATTATGCCAATGCTCTCTACATGGGGCTCCCCTTGAAGAGCACCCGGAGGCTCCAGCTGGTGCAAAATGCGGCCGTGCAGGTGGTCTTGGGGGCTTCTCGGGGCTCCCATGTTACACCACTTTTGTGCGAGCTGCATTGGCTCCCGGTGGCCTTCAGGTGCGATTCAAGGTGTTGGTGACCACCTTTAAAGCGCTCCATGGCTTGGGACCTGGGTATCTACGGGACCACCTGCTGTCACCGTCAGTCTCTCGCCGACCAGTGCACTCTCATAGAGCGGGCCTCCTCGGGGTGCCGCCGGCTGGATGGCTGGTGACCCCGAGGGTTCGGGCCTTCTCTTTGGGAGCACCCTCCCTCTGGAACGAATTGCCCCTGGAGATGAGGACCGTCCCCGACCTATTGACCTTCTGGCGCGCATTAAAAACCCACCTATTCCATCTAGCTGGTCTGGCCTAGAGTTATGTGTAATGGTTTTAAATTCAGTTTTTCAATGGTTTTAACTTTCTTAATTCCCTACTTTTTAATTTTAATGCCAATTTATTTAATCTTTTTAATGTATTTTAAATTATTGTATTTGTATTTATATGTTTTTATTTGGCTGTGCACCGCCCCGAGTCCTTAGGGAGAAGGGGCAGTATACAAATTTGAAAAATAAATAAATAAATAAATATCTAGTTAGATCAGGGGTGTCCAACCCGCAGCTCATGGCCCATGCAGCCCTGCACAGTAATACAGCCCCACAAGATCATAACCATTTAATATTATGTGATTTATATAAATTAACTATATTTTATATATAGCCCAAGACAATCCCTCTTCACCCAGGCAAACCTAAAGATTGGACATGCTTGGTTTCAACTCTGTAGTTTAAGGATACTCATACATATGCATGACAAAGGGATAAATAAACATCCAAAAACATGGCTTGTTCCGTGTGGTAAAAGATTGAGAGAATTGGCATAGCATATAAGGGTGGAATATAAAATTATATGATAGTGTCAGCCATGGATCTTTGAAAAATTGCAAGAGAGAAAAAGAAAATGACTTCTTGGGTTACAGTAGTGGTCCCCAGCCTTTCTGGCTCTATGGACCAGCAGTGGTGGCAGGGAGGAGCGGATGGTTTTGTGTATGCGCAAACAGCTTGCACAAATGGGAGCTTCCTGCGCTTGCCCACCACTTGGGCACCCTGGCATCTGAGTTATAGGATTGTCATTGCTAAGTGATGCACTTACAAAGTGTAATGTCATGTGACCGCATCACTTAATGATGGCTGTCCTGGTTGCTATTGGCATACTTAAGATAATGCTGGTTAAGTTGGAATAGACTGAAACCCCAGATAAAGAGCATCGGGGTGATGAGTGAATTCATGGGGGTAGTAGCAGTGTAGATGTCAAATTAGTATGAGGGAATGTTTACTGTAAAAAAATGAGTATGGGAAAAGGTTAATGGTGTTTATAGAGGAAAATTGAAGAAATGTTAATAGAGTATATTAACATATAGAATGGTTGTGCAATTAATATAGGTGTGAAGACTACATCTGCCTGGTGATTAGAAGGATGTTGTTATTCTTAAAGTGGCAAGAATGAATATAAAGACTATAGGATATCCACAAAGATCAAAAATGGACATAATTCTGACTGAATTCTGTTGGCGATTGTGGGAAATTTGGAAAGTACAACGAAGCTTTACGCTGGGTAGGAAGTCTACAAGTCACATTTTTGATCTTCAGCAGATCATTGAAAAATGAATGTGAGGTGTGAAAGCATTCTGTACATGCATTGATTTAGAAAAGGCATAAAGTGAATAGACTTGAATATTCTACATGAATATGAAACAGGATTGGTTGCAGAGTGCAAAAAGGGGAAACGATGGAATGCATAAAAATGAATGCTTAGTAACTGGCTCAAAACTGAAATGGATTAAGACAAAGCTTAATGTCTCTCTGACTTAAATATGTTTATATATAAGTATGTAAAGGGCACTTTTGGTCAGTTTTGTCAATTGGGTATGTAAACGTAGGTGTACTTTTGTATGCAGATGATTCTGTGGGTTCTAGTGGTTAAGGCATCAGGAAAGAAAGGAGGAGATCATGAGTCCTGTCTTGGCCATAAAGCCAACTGGGTGACCTTGGGTCGGTCAGTCACTCTCATCCCAACCCACCTCACAGGGTTGTTGTGGGAAAAATAGGAGGAGGAAGGTTTGTTTGTGTGTTGCCTTGAGTTATTGGTAAAAATAATAAAGGTGGGGCAGAAGCAAACAAATAAGAATCTCAGTGATTTGCAGTGAATTTTAGATTGTATGATGCGGTAAACTATATAGATCTGAAAATGTATGTATTGGAAACCAAGATAGTTGCATTTGACAGAGAAAACTTGAGTGAAGGCTTGTAAAAAAACCTAGAGGAAATAGATGTGAGTAACTTCATAAACTATTAATTAAAGATGAAAAAATGAAATTTCAACGTGTGCAGGCAGGAAAGTGAGTATGTAGCTTATGGTTTGTTACATGGAAATACGCTTGGTAATCAAAAATTGCCAATTAAGAGGTTATTTTTCTGCCTACTTTGTTGTAGACAAGTTGAATAAAAGTAAGCTGAATGCAATGGGAATAGGATGTGAAGTAATCAAAGAATCCAGAATCAATTGCTGCTCTATGTATATGGGCTGAATAGGAAGATGGGTGTCCAGTACAAAAGTAATAGATTGAGATGTTTTGGGCACATAGAATGAATGAGGATTTAATCTTAGCTATACAATATAAAGGAAGAGGAAATGGATTGAAAGGGAGAGGCAGATTGTGTCATGGTTTGATAGAGTTGTTGGCATCCTCAGAAAGAAAGTAATGGCACTGTATGAAATAATGCATGACCATAGTTGAAACAAGAAATATAATTTGGAACAGAAGGGTGTGACAGGTGTTGCAAACATTTTTTAAAAATATAGATGCATTCCCTATTTTCATATTTATTTATTTCCTCATCTTTTGGCTTAATTTTATTTTTTATTTTTTCTGGATTCCAAACACCAGGGAATCATGTGATGGGTATGTCTGTTTGTATTTAAAACATTTAAAATCATTTTCCAGTGAAGTTTGCAATAAAAATACGGTATGCAACATGACAAAGAACCCAGTACAATTGTAACATCACAAGATAATAAAATTCAATCTCAAAAAGAAAAATTGTGTAGAGAAAATAACCAAATAATCAAAATTTCCTGGTTTATGTAGATTTGCAATTGAGAACATTAAAAAAAACATATTTCGTGCTTATGGGAGTAGGGATGGATTGTCCAAGAAAGAGTCTTCAGATAAAAATAATTGTAATAGATTTGTTCCATCAATTCTAGCAATTCAACCTTGTGCTCTGAGCTTGCTTGTTTTCTTGCAGACATTTTATTACCTAACTAGGTAACATCATCAGTGCTAGAAGAGAGTGGGATTTGCTCTCTGTTTATATACAAGAATTATTTTCTATTTGATTGGGCTAGTAACTCAGACAAGCAGTCCAACAATAAACAATAGCCTAATCAAAGAACCATCAAAGAACACTCCCACCAACACCAATAGGACAAGCCCCTTGTAAATAAACAGAGAGAAAACTTCATTCCCTTCTAGCACTGATAATGTTACCTAGTTTGGTAGTGAAAGGAAGTATGCAAGAAAACCACCAAGCTCAGAAAGCAACAAGGACCCCATGGATTTGTTCCTTTGGTTACATAGTCTCTAAATTCCTTTTAAGCTTTGTCTCTCACCTATTCTTTGCTATTATTTTTCTTTTATGTTTTTGTTGTTTCTGTGTTAATGCTTATACCAGCTTTGAACTATGGGTATGTGGAAGAGTCCCTTTCTGAACATAGGAAACTTGGGATATAGATATTTGTTTGTTAAAATTTAGAACAAGGATGTTGAGTTGAGCCACACTTTTCACATTCTCAAAAGTACCACATTTAGAGTTCATTTTTTCTTACCATTTGTAATCCATAGTATATATAAATCAAACTGTGTTATGAAAGGCCAATTTAGGCAAATAAGTTATATATTTATTTCCAATGACTGATGGGTGAAAAAAAAAAAACCTATATAAGAAATGGCTTTCTTGCCTATTTCAAATGCAGCTTGTTAAAAGCAATAACTTAAACCTGCCTGTTGATAACTCTTGCATCATATTCTAATTGGTGAGAATAACTAAACTGAGTTTCTAAAATTAGTTGTTTGTTTTTCTTTTCTTCCATGCCCAAGGGTCTTGCATCAGACTATGTGGCTTGCATGTCAGTATTCCAGTTCAACACCTTTTCTCTTCTTTAACTATTTAAGTAAGTGATAACATGTGTAAGTTTAGTGACAATGTTTTCAGAAGCTGTGATTTGCCTTCAGATTGTTTCTTACTACATTGTTAATGCATAGTAGAAGTGTTTTTATTGTTTACAGTGAATAAATTCACCGTTATGTTTGTAAACCCATGGCTGCAAAATGTGGCATCCATTAATGTTCGTTCTCTTTGTTTAAACATGGGACACTGTTCCCCCAAATAAATTGATCAAATTGTGCTTTAGGAACATTTAGGGGTTTTTTGAAATCCCAAATCAATGAAATAAATACTCTAACAATTTGTAAAATGATGATTTTTCTCAGTGGGATTAATATCCCTAGGTTTCCCCAAGAGTTTCTCACCTTCCCCAAAACAGGGGTACCTTGAAAAAATATTTTTGTGTGTGGATTCACTTCAGAGAGTCTGGTTTCAGGGGGATAAATGGACAATTCTGTAGCATATCTAGGATGTAGATTTGAATAGAATAGAATATAATTCTTTATTGGCCAAGTGTGATTGGACACACAAGGAATTTGTCTTGGTGCAAATACTTTATACATAAAAGAAAAGATATATTCATCAAGAGTCAAGAATCATCAGGTACAACACTTAATAATAGTCATAGGGTACAATAAGCAATCAAATCATACTAGGAAACAGTTAATATAGATCGTAAGGATACAAGCGACAAAGTTGCAGTCATACAGTCACAAGTGGGAGGGGATGGGTGATAAGGAGTGATAAGAAGATTAACAGTAATAGTAGTGCAAACTTTGTAATAGTTGAACAGTTTTGAGGGAATTATTTGTTTAGCAGAATGATGGCTTTCAGGGAAAAACAGTTCTTGTGTCTAGTTGTTCTGGTGTGCAGTGCTCTATAGTGTCGTTTTGAGAGAAGGAGTTGAAACAGTTTGTGTCTGGGATCTGAGGGGTTTGTAAATACTTTCACAGCCCTCTTTTTGACTCGTGCAATATACAGGTCCTTGATTGAAGGCAGGTTGGTAGTAATTGTTTTTTCTGCAGTCCTAATTATCCTCCAAAGTCTGTGTCTGTCCTGTTGGGTTGCAGAACCAAACCAGACAGTTATAGAGGTGCAGATGACAGACTCAATAATTCTTCTGTAGAACTGTATCAGCAGCTCCTTGGGCAGTTTCAGCTTTCTGAGTTGGCGCAGAAAGAACATTCTTTGTTGTGCTTTTTTGATGATGTTTTTGATGTTAGGTGTCCATTTTAGGTCATGTGATATAGTAGAACCTAGAAATTTGAAGGTCTCTACTGTTGATACTGTGTTGTCAAGTATTGTAAGAGGTAGTAGTATGGGAGAGTTTCTTCTAAAGTCTACTACCATTTCTACAGTTTTGAGTGTGTTCAGTTCCAGATTGTTCCGGTTACACCATGAGGCAAGTTGTATAACCTCCTGTCTGTATGCGGATTCATCGTTGTCTCGAATGAGACCAATCATTGTTGTGTCATCAGCAAACTTCAGTATTTTAACAGTTAGATCATTTGAGATGCAGTCATTGGATATATAGGAAGAAGAGAAGTGGAGAAAGCACACAGCCTTGTGGGGGCCCTGTGCTAATTGTACAGGTATCAGATGTGATTCTGCCTTGCTTCACCTGCTGCTTCTTGTCTGTTAGGAAGCTTATGATCCACTTACAAGTGTGTTTAGATACCATTAGTAGGTTTAATTTACTTAGAAGAATGTCTGGAATGATGGTATTGAATGCTGAACTGAAGTCTACAAAGAGGACCCTTGCATAGGTATTTGGAGATTCAAGTGTTATAGGATGTAATGCAGAGCCATATTAACAGCATCATCTGTCGATCTATTTGCTCAGTATGCAAACTGCACGGGATCTAACAGTGGATCTGTGATGGTTTTCAGGTGGGACAGCACAAGCCTTTCAAAGATTTTCATAACTACAGATATTAGAGCAACTGTTCTGTACTCATTCAGTTCCTTGACAGAGGGCTTATTTGGCACTGGGTAGAGCGTTTGAGGTAGGAAGGGACATAGCACATCTCTAGTGATCTATTGAAGATTTGGGTGAAGATGGGGGCCAATTGACAGCACAGACTTTTCAGCAAGGAGTTATCTTGTCTGGCCCTGGTGCCTTTCCTGGCTTTTGTCTGTGTAATGGATCCTGCACTTCTTTTTCTGTGATCACCAGGGGTTATGAACTCAATGGGTTGGGGTCAGTTGTAGGAGGCTTGGCCGCTATTGGTGTGTTTGAGATGGGGATTATGGAGAGATAAGTGGCTGTAGTTTCCTTTCAAACCTGCAGTAAAACATATTCAGGTCATCTGCTAGTTGTTGATTTCCTTCTGTCTGGGAAGGAGGTTTGCTGTAGCCAGTGATATTTTTAAGAGTTTTCCACATGTTTGCTGGTTCATTTGTTGAGAACCGATTCCTTAACTTTTCAGAGTAGCTTCTTTTTGCTGCTGTGATCTCTCTTGTTAATATGTTTCTGGCCAGATTGTATAGCATTCTGTCACCTTTTGTGTAGGCTTCCTCTTTGTAACGATGTAGGTATTTAAGTTTAGCTGTGAACCAAGGTTTATTGTTACTATATGTTTGCAGGTTCCTTGTTGGTACACATAAGTCTTCGCAGAAGCTGACATAACTGAACAAGGAGAGATTTAACCTGGAAATAAGGAGAAACTTTCTGATAGTGAGAACAATCAACCAATGGAACAGCTTGCCCTCGGAAGTTGTGGGAGCACCATCACTTGAGACTTTCAAGAAGAGATTGGACTGCCATTTGTCAGAAATAATGTAGGGTCTCCCGCTTGGGCGGGGGGTTGGACTAGATGACCTACAAGGTCTCTTCCAACTTTGATTATCTGTTATCTGTTATCAAACTCCTGTATGTTTTGGATTTTTTTCTTTTGGCAGCCTTCTTGTATAGGTTGGGCTCTTTTTGAAGGGATGTCTGTGTAACCAAGAGGAAATCAGATTCTAGCTTTTTTCCCCTACAGGTATTTAGAAAGCAATTAGATATATGTGGATAAATATATCAAATGTATTTTTTCCTTAAGAAATGAGGGTGGCTTATATGGAGTTTCACATAGGAGACATTTAGGTATTATAATTTATAATTTCAAGGACCAAATCATAACAGCTCAGCCAAAGGTCAAGGACCGCACCCAACAACCAAACACTGTTGATTCTACCTCCAAAAGTCTTGCAAAATTATTGCAGATTTTTAGGCTTCTATATGACAGAAGTTAAAATAATTAATGGCACTTAAATAGATGATTGACAGTATTCATAGTAACTAGTGGGATAGTCATATTTGTTTTTAATTCATATTAAATGTTAACAAGTTTCTCTCCTGGCTCTATGTGCTACTTTTTCGAGTGTGGCATCAACCCCTCTGAAAAAGTGACTTCTTCTGATAGGTAAAAGACTTCCTATGCAATGTTGGCTAGAAGAGGCCTTTGACGTCTTCCCTTATTACTTTCTGTTACACAGAGCTTAAGACTAATGGTAATGAAATAGAATTTCAATTTGTAACCCACTCGTCTGTGTCAAGATTGGATTCGTTCAATTCCGTCTTGTTCGTGTGTGCATGCAATGTTGGTGCCACTCAGGGAGAACATGCTGATAGCACTTAACATTTAATTGCTTCTCTTGATTCTGTTTGTAAATTAGAGCCTTAAAGAATCTGGAAGAAGGCTGCTACCGCATCTTAATGTCTGAATTGAAATATATAAATAGAACCCCAAATGCTGGAGCGACAGATGAAAGCATGCTTTCACATCAATTCAGTTGTGTTCAACATAGTGTCTTATCCTTTAAGAGAATCTACTCATTTTGATGGGTTCCTTAATTTCTAGCATTGCAGAGAGAAAATAGTTTTATGAGCTACATTGTATTTCAGTCTTAGCCAGAATGCATGCGGTAGGTGGAATCTACTGAGCGAACGAATTCCATTTTCACCCTGAATTCTCCTACAGATTGAATGTAGCAGGTGAGTGAGTAAGATGGAATAAGGGTTCATGTTACTCTGTACATGGAAGTTTACTTGCAATTGGTAAAACATGATAAAACAAGTCACTGTATTGATTAACACATAGATTTAATTTCTCACCTGGCTGCAAAGATTATTAGTAAATTTAGTCAACTAAGTTTGGCCCAATTTCTACTTTCTGCTTTTCTTATACAAGAGTAACAGGAGGAGGAAGAAGTACTTTAGAAGAAAGGGTAATATAAGGCAAAATATTTGAATGTCTTTTTTTTTCTACATCCATCCATAAAAGCAACATATATACTTGAAAGTTCCTTTTGAATCCTTGAGTAATTCTTAAAAAAAAACTCAATTAAAGCAAAACATTTCATTTAGTTCAAAATGCCATCATTTGTCTTACATAAGATATTTACACATGAATCCTTAAAGTTATGTCCCACCAGATGTCTTGAATGTGGTCCTTCAAAAGTTGTAGTCAAATCATGTTACTTGATATTTCAGAAGGGGAAAATAAAACAAAACAAAGGGGTAATTATGAAATTAGTATAATTTAATTTTAGTTGACTCTGATTATAATGATGTATATTTTGTTATCCTGGCCTCAAACAATTATTGTAGCATGTAATACAGTTCCTCAAAGGTCAAGTGTGGTTGTTGACTAGAAAAAGAAAGGTTTTCTGTCTTAGGTCCTGTATGTTGTCCAAAACCCAGAATGTGCTACTATAGGAGTTATGCTGCCTTTAGGAAAGGAATCAGGTCCTTTTCCTTTAATCTTCCTGCTTGGCATTTTCAATTTAATTGTGACTTGACAGCACCATTATAAAACGTGATGGTTTTGCTTTTTAATTGTTAATCCTTCTCAGTGCCCCCTGGGCAAAAAGGTAGGACCTAAATTCTATATCTAAGTAAATAAAATATTTGAAGAACTATTCGCCTTTTCATTCTGTTACATGAGTTGAAGTGTTCAGGGATTTACTGTTTTTCCCATCATCTGAAATTTGCCCAAGGCAATCTCCTTCATAATCGTTGATACTTTTGCTGTATGGGACTTGGTCTGCTTACCTGTCTCTTTATCTCCACAAAATCTGCAACTAAGACAAAAGAAGACAAGAAAGCTTTTGATGTTGACTGAAAGATGGAGGGTAGGGAAGGTTTGTTTTTTTAAATAATTCTCCCATCTGTTAGATATTTAGAATTATTATTTCTCTGTACGTGTGATAAATATGCTTAGCCCTTTCTCTTTTTTTCTTTTGCTATTTGGTGTTTTATTTTTTCAAAACAAGAAAATTTGGGTCAATTAACATGCAGGATAAAAATATTAATTTTTCATGTTTGTTTCTGCAGATAATTTTTCCTCAGAACCCATCATTAGTTTCAAATTAATAATTCTAAACAATTAAAAATTCATTCAGGGAATAATTAAGGCCCATGAAAAGAACATTCGTCTAAAAAAGAGAATCTTAAATTTGAAAATTGCAAATCCTACACAAATATGAGGTTTTGTACCTTGAACTTGTGGAAAGACTGTTGGAAGAAACTGATGAGATGAGAAAGACAGTAAACAGAGTTTAGAGGAAACTGCTTGTTATTGTCCCTATGGGAAAAGAACCTGGGGAATGAAAATTATTGATCTAACTACAGGTTATTTTTCTACTGTCTCTAGTAAAAGTTTAAATGGGATGATGGGGATCCGGCTTCTGTCAGAAAGAAGCTCTCTTCTCTTCCAATCTACCCCAACAATACTGGACAATTTAAGGAAGCCCTTCTGGCAGGTTACTGGCACTCAAGTGTGTTGTAATAGCCCCTAGTTTCTTTCTCTTTGGAAGAGCATTGACATATCAATCATTAATCTTCCTATGTATACAGATTGGAGCTGGTGGCCACATTGCAGTTTTATTACAAATAAGAAACATGAAATGTTTTAAAAAAACTCACACATCTAACTTAAATATTATAATATAGCCCATATACAGAGAGATAAATGCAGAACTACCCTGGTCAGCTGCTGGCTGTAATTCAAGAAATAATATATTTCTCTGGCAGACCAGAAGGAGGCAGTGATTTGCTACAATGAAAATGCTTTTTGTGGGAATCTTCAAAAAGGGAAAGAAAGGATTCACATTTGCACCAAAAACCCCAAAGAAGAAATAATGTTTTCAGGAACATCTCCTGAAGTATGAACAAGAGCCCAGGTTAAGCACTCGGTTTTAAAGTAATGTTAAATTTAGCATCATACTATATATAGCAAGTAGAAATTTAAAAAAATGGGTACAAACACATCAACCTGTGTCTGCAGAAATAAGCACAATAGAAATAACATTTGTTGCTATGTTTCATTTACCTGGATCCAAGAGAAAGAAAGCTGGTGCATATGTGACCAAGTGTCACCTCTTCCTTATGGGGATATATATATATATTCTGTATTTGAATATGCAGTGTAGCATGCAGGCTACATTTACAACAAGCTGTCATCCTTTTCCTAGATACATAGTGAAGGTTGCAGTGGATGGCCTTGTGCCGAGACTTCTCACAAATACCAAGCTTAAAATTTAAACAAGTATATTTGTTTACTTGATCTAATGCATCCCTGAAGCCTACTCAGCTTGTCTTCGCCCTGCCATCAACCAGCCAGTGATATGGGATGGAAACTTCCCTAGAATTTTTGTGTGTGGAAAAACACCTGCCCCATATCACAGGTGAAGATGAAAGCTGGTGCAAGATGGCCTGCTTCCAGTGCATACAAAGTGAGTTCTACAAGGGTCTTATGAACAGATTAAATACAGTAGTCGCCATCTAAAAACATTCAAATAACTTCAGTTGTATAATCATATCCTGATCCTTACTATCAGTTGCCTTGGAGTTCATCTTATAGTTCATACCCTTTTATACTTTTTGATGAGATACAGAAACCCACCTCTACTCTTAGTCTCCCTGGGAGTCAGTTCTTAGAACTTAAAAGGCCTGCCCTTGTATGATAAAGTAGTGTTCTGTCCTCACTATACATTAGTCCGTATGCAGCTCGACATGCAGCTAAACCCAGCTATCCTCCAATAAAAGAGACACTGTGTATAGATCTGGATGCTTTATTGAAAGAACAGGATATGGTGAAACTGGAGAAAATAGGGATACATACAATGAAAACCAAATACAAATAGACAGTATTGAGTTATTGCTGAATATAAGAATTAATAAATACAAGCAATTTAAATCTCACCAGAAATGCTCTGTGTATGGGATGTGGGTTTGTTCTTTTGCCATGTGCCACAGATTAAGATGGATTCTTTTATGTGCTTCTCCAAATACTAAAGGAAATGGACTCTAGCTTTCCAGCGTGCACTTGTTTTGAGAGTGCAGGCTGATGGGTAAATGGACGGATCAGCTTCAAACAATATACTTGATATTTTTGTCTCTGGCCACTAGATAGGGCTAGAGAGCAACAAGAGTCTATAAAAGTTATATACTGGGGCATGATAAGTAGCATCTAATTCACATGTGTCAAACTCGATCACATCATGTGACGTATCATGACGTTTTTTGCCTTCGTGGAGCCAGGGTATGTGTTTGATCAGCCTCTTCTAGTTTAATGTCCCTCAGATCTGCATTTGTAAATGTACCCGTTAGAATAAAGGACTGAAGTGAGCATTGGAAATGCACTGAAAGCTTTCCAAGAGTCCTTGAGAAAATAATTCCCAGACCTACTGGTGGAGCTGTGAGCATATTTGTGAAAATGTGTCATCTGCTAATGCAGCATCAGCTCTACAGATTACTGGAGCTGCAGCTCTCCCTGGGGTTGCAGAGCCCAACACTTTTAATGTAATGAGTCTCTTGCCTCCACAGAGCATAGCTTGTTTTTATTGTTCTTTTTGGGCTGCCAGGTTTTAGTCTGTCTATCATACTTCATAGAATAAATGGTTGCTTTGGATTTAAAAAAATAAAAATAAAATGAGAGCGCAAAGTTGAGTTGAAAAGTTGAGCTGTTGTGTAATTTTTAAACTGCTGGATTTGATTTGTTTCTGATTTCTGGATTCTTATCTTGAGAGGGCAGGGAAAGTTTCAATGTGTCATATGCATGTGTGCACATGTAGGGGGAAAAAAACCCTGGTCCACTTCATATAAATAGAAGATTGATTTTGCCTTGATTTAATCAAAGGTTTATGAATAATGTGATTTTATTAATCCAACCTAGATCTTCTCTCCCTTACATTATTTAAATCAGAGGTATATATTCTGTATATATTCTGAGATGCCAGGTTGTATGTAACCCCCTTCTGTAAAAAACCTTGTTGAGGCCAGATTGCTTTTTTATAAAGGCAAAAGGAAAAACCTAACAAATGCATAGTATGATAGACAAATTTAATTTAATCTTAACCTTAGAATTATATTAAAGAAAGCCCCCTTTTGGGATGAAGCGCCTGGCATGCTATTCAAAACAAACAAATGCAACACCAAAAATGCCTACCTTGCCCTTCCATTCCTGATGATGGCATACTTTCTTATCTCTTATGCTCCTGAAAGTATTCTGCCAAGCTTTTTTGAGCCGTTTGCTGGAGGAAAGCACAAGCCATTCCCATTGTCTTGAAGCACAGCTTGACTTCCAATTAAATAATTTTCCACACAACTTTCATCCCCAGCTGTAAGAATCCCTCATCCGTGATTGCAAAAGTCCTGCTTTAAAATATGTACATTGTTATTACACTGTTTACCGGTAAAGTTAAAAGATGACATCGTTGACAAGAAATATTGTGGATGTGGTGTCTTAAATAAATTTCTCTGTAGGGATGCAGTGGCTCAGCGGCTAAATTGCTGAGCTTGTCGGTCAGAAAGATTGGCAGTTCAGCGGTTCGAATCCCTAGTGCCACGTAATGGAATGAGCTCCTGTTACTTGTCCCAGCTTCCACCTACCCAGCAGTTCGAAAGCATGTAAAAATGCAAGTAGAAAAATAGGGACCACTTTGGTGGGAAGGTAACAGCATTCTGCGCGCCTTCGGTGTTTAGTCATGCCGGCCACATGACCACAGTGATGTCTTTGCTGGCTCTTCGGCTTTGTAATGGAGATGAGCACTGCCCCCTAGAGTCAGAAACGACTCTCACATATGTGCAAGAGGAACCATTACCTTTACCTAAGATTGTTGCATTTGCATTGTACTATTTTAACTATCTACAATCTCAGGTGTAGAGAGACTACCATTCCCAGAATTCTTAGGTTGCATAGCTTGGAATTGTGGGAAATGTATTTCTATTTCATTTGGGGAGAATTGGTAACTGCAGGTAGCCTTTGACTTACGACCATAATTGACCCCAGAATTTCTGTTGCTAAGTGAGACATTTGTTAAGTGAGTTTTGCCCCCATTTACGACCTTTCTTACCACAGTTGTTAAGTGAATCACTGCAGTTGTTAATTTAGTAACATGGTTGTTAAGTGAATCTGGCTTCTTCATTGACTTTGCTTATCAGAAGGTCGCAAAAGGGAATCACATGACCTTGGGACACTGCAGTGGTCATAAATATGAACCAGTTGCCAAGCATCTGAATTTTGATCTCATGATCATTAGAATGCTGCAGTGGTTGTAAGTGTGAAAAAGGGTCATCAGTCACTTTTTCAGTGCCACTGTAACTTTGGTCACTAAATGAACTGTTGTAAGTCAAGGACTAGCTATATGGAAGTTTGAGCTGTAATTTGAATTGTCCTTTTTGGTTCTACATCCAGAAGATATATTCTTGGTTCTTACTGCATAGAAGATTGTTTTGACTTCTCTGATAAACTGGAAACAAATTACTTAGTTTTGCCAGAAGTCTCAGTTCTTCTTCCGGTATGGGCCATTGGATTTAGTATATCTTGTAACACAGAGCAAAGAATCAATAAACCCATTAGTCAGCTCCCTGTCTAGGTAGAATTACTGATGAAACAGTTCACATTTCCCTCTGGGTTTATTTAGTGATATATGTCAAAAGAAAGACATAGCATAAATAAGGTCTGGCCCTTTCAAACAGCTATCCTGCCTAAAGTTGAATGTACTATAATCCCAAGTTTTTCACCATATTATCCATATTTAAAACTTTAAAGTGAAATCTCCCCTGCCTTTTCTCACCTGGTTCTAACATCAATTTTCCTGAGAAGTGTTATTTATTTAAAGCTATTAACAAATAAGAAAGAGTTATCAGCATTTAGAAAAGAATATTTGTAGCTCAGGATTGAAATGAGGGATGCTTGGTGCTCTCTGAGTTTGGTGGTTTTCTTTCAGGTGTTTTGTTACCAAGCTAAGTAACATCATCAAGGCACTGATGATGTTACCTATCTAATTTGGTAATCAAACACCTGCAAGAAAACAACCAAGCTCAGAGAGCACCAAGCACCCCTGATCAACATTTGTATTCATGTATTTATTTGTACATTCATTCATTTTGTTCAATAATTCAGTTTGCACAGCTGCTGAAGTTGAGACGAAGAAGAGATATTTTCTGATTGGATTCTGGAACTCTGCGTGCAACTGTTTGCAATGTTCTCCTTTTCTTTTTCCCTGTGCTAGTTTTGACCTAAAAGGAAAACAAGCACCCTACTATAATTTTAATATGGGAAGATCAATTTAGGTTTGCTGGGAATTAACTAACAAATCCAATGGAGATTTTCTTTGGATGGACAACTATTTTCATGTTGCTTTCCTTTTAAATATACCACATTTTTTGGACTATAAGATTGCTTCGAACTATAAGGCACACCTAGCTTTTGGGGAGGAAAACAAGAAAAAAAAATCTGCCTTTGCCTCCCAGCAATTTGCCTCCTTGCAGCAAACAGCAAACCTGGTCAGCTTCTGCCTGATTTAGCATGAACAGCTGATTGTCGGTTGGATTGGCCTCCCAGAATACCGACAATCAGTTGTTCCAGTCTGCAAGGATTGCCACCACCTATTGCTGCCTCTGTGCCCCCCGTTTTCAGCCTCTGTGCATCCCATGGGGCATGCGGAGGCCGAAAACGGAGGTGGTGATCCCTGCAGACTGGAACAGCTGATTGTCGGTATTCCGAGAGGCAGATACAACTGACAATCAGCTACTCATGCTAAATCAGGCTGTGCTGAAGCTGACCAGGTTGTTTGCTGTTTGCTGCAAGGAGGCAAATTGCTGGAAGGAAAAGGCCGAATGGTAGGGGCCAGTGGGGCCAGCAACATTTGCTGTATAAAACAACAGACATTTCCACCAACTTTTTTTTTTTTGGGGGGGGGGGGGGAGTTTGTCTTATATTCTGAAAAATAAAGTATATTGTAATGTTCCTCTTTCTTTGGCCTCCTTTATATTTGAAATTCAGGTGTAATCCTCAACTTAGAATCATTCTAAGAACTGTAACCTGAGAAAGCACCTCAGACAAGACCCTCCCTAGTTCTCATGAAGATGAAGGATAGATGGAGAGAAATGCATTCAGGCTTGCAAGATTATGTTACTACAGATAACATACAGGTAGTCCTTGATTTACAATCATTCATTTAGTGACCGTTCAAAGGACACCAAAAAAGTGACTTTTTTGATCGTTTTCCACACAACCATCGTTGCATCTCCATGCGGGCCAAAATTTAGATGCTTGGTAACTGACATGCATTTATGACTGATGCAATTTCCCTGGGTCATGTGATCACCTGTTGCAACCTTCTGACAAACAACCGTCAGCCAGGAAGCCAGATTCACTTAACAACCGTGTTACTATTAACACCTGCAGTGATTCAGTTATCGATTGTGAAAAGAAAGGTGGTAAAATGGGGCAAAACTCATTTAACTGTCTTGCTTAGCAATCAAAATTTTGGGCTCAGTTGTCATCGTAAGTGGAAGGACTATCTGTAATAAAAGTAGTATTAGCATGAGTAGCTTCGGTTTCTTAGTCCAGTCTATTTTGAAAGGCTAGCAATATTTTTAGCATTGAGCCTGCACTCTATAAATAATTGCAGATACATGTAGGTTTCTTGTCAGCAATATGGAAAATATTTGCATTTGCCTCATTTTAGGACAGGAGTGTCAAACTCAAGGCCCAAGGGGTGCTTAGATCAGGCTCACAGGGCCAACCTGGAAACAACGAAGGACTGTGGTGCCTCTGCCAGAGAAAACTGAGCTGGGGGGGGGCTGCGTGTGGGCCTTCCGGGCTCAGTTTTTGGCTGTGACAGCCTCCTGCAGTTTTCTGCCAGCGCAAACGGAGCTTGGGAGCACAGCCCTCCCCAACTCCATTTTCACTGGTGGACGGCTGCAGGAGGATTTCCCGCACCCAGGCCACCACAGGTGCCTCTGACACGAGTGACCTCAAGCTGGCCACACCCACCCTGGCCACGCTTCCCCAAGGTCAAACATAACCCTGATGTAGCCCTCAATGAAATCCCCTGTTCTAGAATGTGTTTTCAAAATCTAGTCTTATCTAGGAAGTAGTGCTGAAATCCTTTTTTTTTAAAAGTGAAATCACAGCATGAAATTCCAGCAGGAAATGAATGAAAATCAGTTGATGTTCTTTCCTGCTTATTTTCAGCATAGAGCAAAACAAAAAAATATAAGGATTTTGTGATTTTTTTTGTAAGATAGGCCTAACACTCTTCCAAACCCAGTGCAAAACACCAGCTTTTCTTAGGACCTTCCCAGAAATTTCTCTCCTGTCCACTAGCAAAAAGTTGCCTTCTCTTTATTTTTATTATAATATTTCCCTCAGATGTGGGCTCTTCTGTGGTCAAAAAATTTCCATTCATGGCTTAAATAAATTACAGTTCCTTGGCTTTATCTTAGGGAACTGTGCTTAGTTAAAACTGAAAGCAGAAGGTTTTGATCTCTCCTGGCCTGTGAGAGTAAGAGGATGCAAGAGGTTCATTCACATAGCAGGAAACACTGGTTTCCTGTTATGGCTAAACTGGGCCAGAGTGTCTCGGCTTTTTTTTCCCCCAGTACCCAAAATAGAAAAAAATGCTTAGAAGTATTTATCGCCTAGTTCAAGGGCATGGTGAAGATGCCTTGGACTTCAGTGGCTTAGAAGTTTAATAATAGCACTTTGTTGATATATAGATATGCTAGTTGTTGTTGTTTTTTTTTAAAAAAAAACTTGAATGTCATCTGTTACATTTCCCATCCTGCATTTTGGGCTGCATATTTTGTTCTTACGGCAAAATCCAAAAAGAGGTAAAAGTACTTTGTGCCAAGATGGGAAAAGTGTGTGTGTGCATGTCCTGTCCTCTTTTCAAAATTTCTTCCATGTGGGAATAATGTTAAAGAGCACATTCCTTGGAATGTAAATTCCACTTAGTCACTAGAATTTAATAGCTCTTGACTTACAACCTTTCGTTTAGTGAACATTGAAAGTTAAAAGGGCACAGAAAAAAGTGACTTATTACTGTGGTCATATGATCAAGATTTGGATGCTTGGCAACTGGCATGTATTTCTGACAGTTGGAATGTCCCAGGGTCATGTGATCAACTTGGGATCACGTTGTAATGTATGATTAAGCAGAGTCAATGGGAAAGCTAGATTCATTTAAGATCCATGATACTAACTTAACAACTGCAATGATTTACTTAATAATTGGAACAAGAAAAAAGATTGGAAAATGTGGTAAATTCACTTAATAACTCTCTTGCCTGGCAGTGGAAATTTTAGACTCCGTTGTGGTCATAAGTCGAGGATACCTGTATTAGGATTGCATTCACTGGGTTTGCTGAATTGTTGTGGGCGGGGGATTTACAGGCAGCAGCCTTGTTTAGCAACTTCTTGTAAAATCTTAGTAGGCAACCACTGCGATCCTGAACAGATTTCTGTGTAAATACAATGGTACCTTGGTACCCGTTGTTAATCGGTTCAGGGAGGTGCAGTGAGTATAAAAAAAAATGAGCACCACCAATTTTTCTTACAAGGAATTATTGTAGTGAATCACAAGGCAGCTGACATTGACAGGTCCTAGCTTGTATGTTGAATATTAAACAAACGATGAGTACTGGGACAATTTTTTTGTGTCAAAATGCGCTAAGTATCAAATTTGATGGGTTTCAAAAGTGGTTAAGTACCAAGGTACCACAGTAGTGTAGAAAGGTGAATGTTGTAAGATATATTCCTCCTTCCCCCCAGCTAGAAAAATTAGCATTGGGGCTTTTGCTGCTATTAGTATATTTGCTGCAGAATTATATTATTTCAAATCAAGTAATTGGTCAGTTCAATTAACATTACAGCATGAGCAATACTAGTAAAAACACTGCTAATGTGTCTGAGTTGCTTTCAGCAGGCCTGTTTCTGAAAAAAAATAAAAAAATTAAAACAGCAGATGTGGTCTACGTAAATTTTCTTTGTGTAGTTGTGCAACCATAGTCTCATGGTGTGTAGTAGTTCTGTGAAAGTAATAATATTCATGCACCAAGAGAAGATGGTGTGAAATGAAGGAAGCCAAACAAACTTGAGAATAGTTTAAAAAGAAAACCTCCTAAAATTGCTGCCTAGAAAGAAACAAAGATTTAAAAACATTCCCAAGCAGACTTAGAAATAACCTAAAGGGGTTGCAAGTAATTTTTGCATGATTTTTGTGTTACATATGAAGGTGCATATGATCCAAATACATTTGTAGCAATATAAATCAGCTAAAATAATCTGGCTTTGTAGAGAATGAGATAAATGTGTTTGATGCATCTCATTTTTTTGGAAATTGCACAGGGAAAATAAAAGATAATCTCTGAATGTTTTCAGGCATAATGGCAAGAAATTAAATGGAAATCTAATGCCCATGTAGTTACAATAGTCTCTCTAATTTGTTATTTAGTGGTATCAATAGAACCCCACCATTCTTTCAAGAGTGTTTTGCATGTGGAAAGCAAAATATTTCTGGGCACAAGGAAGTATTAATTCCTTGCCAAGTAGGAAGAGCTAGTCTCTTGTAAGGCTAAGTTTTCAATTTTAAGTAGGTTTCATGATGTGCTAAATATTTAGGTATTAATATTCCCCATGGCTGGATCGGCAATTTAAAATGATTTATCTGCTGTCATAATAACAGCACGTTGAAATGACTTGTCGGTATCGTGGTTTGGGAGAGAAGGCATTTGGGAAGAGAAAAAAAAGATGATAACCAGAAAATGGCTCTGAGCTGGATTTGGAAGAAAGGGGGGGGGGGGAGGAAATAATTACCTTCCAAATGTTTGTCCCTATGCACGTTGTTGTTTTTTTTTAAAGCATACACATTAAAATGCCAACCTTAATCTGCATTGCAATATGTGGGCAGCATGGCTGTTGTTTGCAGCATATGGGCTGCTCACCTTGGTGACTGTTGGCATTATTATTTTCTTCTGAATAGCCCAGTGTGGGCCTATAGTCTTGGTGCTCCTTGCCAGAGAATATCAAATTCCTGCACAATAACGAGCTATTCTAGCAAAGGTGAGCTGGCAATGTTACTTATGTACGTGCCTAGATGCAATGCACATTATTTCATGTGCTGACAGTGTTTCTTTAACATTTATCAGTTCAGATAATTCAGTGCAAGACCCTGCTATATAGATTATTGGTAAATTGCATAGGAAACGGGCATTTCTACTTAAAACAGGAATAATAGCAATGGCATTTAGACTTATATACTGCCTCATGGTGCTTAACAACACATCTGTGTGGTTTACAATGTAAGTATTGTTTGCATATTGCCTCCCAGTAATCTGAGTCCTCATTTTACCAACCTTGGAAGGATGGAAGGCTGAGTCAACCTTGAGCCTTTTCAATATCGAACTCCAGGCTATGGACAGAGTTTGTCTGCAATACAATTTACACCAAGACAAATTCCTTGTGTGTCCAATCAAACTTGGCAAATAAAGTATTCTATTCTATTTTATTCTATTCTATTCTATACTGCACTTAATCACTGAACCACTAGGGCTCCAAGGAATTTATTAATAATTAAAGTATTGAATTAGGACTAGAAACCCAGCATGTTAGCAAACTGAGGAACAAAGTCATGCATCTCTTAGTGTAGTAACTAAGATGACTATGAGTTTTATTGTAAGGCCACTGATTTTTCATCATCAGATAAACCAACAATGATGCAATTAACCTAAACATCTCTGCTGGGAGTCCTGCAGCAAATCAGAATAGGTTTTGTGTTCGTATAGCAAGTTCTCATGTTCTACAGGAGCGGTCTCCAACCTCTCTGGCTCAGTGGTCCATCTGAGGTGGGGCAGAGGCACACAGCACTTTCACAAATGCAGCTTTACACACACGTTTGTTCATCACTTCTACGGCCCAATTCCAAAAGGGCTGCAACCTGGCACTGGGCTGTGAATTGGGGACCCGTGTTCTACAGCCTGTTTGCCTTTCATCCTATAATCTATGGACCTTTGGTTCCTTCAATGAGAAAAAAATGCATATATATATACATATACATACATACACATGCATACATACATATACATACTTAAACATGCATACATGCATGCATACACACATATATTTTCTTGGCAGAATAGACAACTCAAGATTTCCTCTCTAATTCCATGGACTGTCTTTCTGCTTGAGTAAAGGCTTGTACCTTTTAATCAAGAGTACTTATTCAAGGGAGAACTCTGCTTAAATTAGATAAGAAAAATATGGCTGTATAAAATTAGATTTTCTTGGAGGAAAAAAAGTTAAGCAACCCAGTATAATCAGTACTTTTTGTGTAAAAGAAAAAAAATATTGAGTACTTCTAGGATGTTTAATCAGAAGAAAAATGAGATAGTCACCTCACTTATGAACAATCTTTTCTTTGCTTTTAAAGACAAATAATCCTTGTGTAGTCTGACTTCCAGGTAAGTACTTAGTAGAAAGTGGAGATCTCTTGATCGATTGCATATATCTTCCGGGGCTTGATATTAACACAGTTTAATGTGCTTTTATGCGTATGGCATGCTTAGATTGTAGCCTCATCCAAGCCCCCAGATCTGTAGGAATTGACTTTTGTTCCATAATAACAATCATTTTATAGATCTTGTTGAGCAGAATAGCCTCTATCCACCTTCTTGTGAAGGTGTACAGACTTAATCAGAAGTTTTTCTTCTGTAGCCTTGCAAATAAAGGATAAAGATTTCTCTCCCCCACCGTCTCTCATTTTTTTTAAATGCAGCCACAGACGTTGCATTAATGCAAACTCATGAATATAGCAAATTTAGCTTTGTTAGTATGAAGTTCTCTGAATTCTGCATGCATGGTTATTTTTAACTCTACATTACGCAATTAGCTCTGGAGAGAAATTAGGTTAGGATTCCGTAAATGCTGTAGATTAGGATCATGTCACCTAGTTTAGTGTTAGTTTCGGGATGCGGTATTTTCACATTTTATAGAGCCAATGGGTTTGCTGCTTTCAATATTTTGCCTATTTTCTTTCATAGCCCAGTTAACTGGTTTTCTCTAGTTAATGCAGTGATAAACACCAGGCAGTAGAAATGATAATGGCAAAACAAAAACCAACCACCACCCCCCACACACAGTTAACACAGCGTTGTTTGAAAACTGCTTCAAAACTTTTAAAAATGGAGGTAATATTTGCAGAAAGCTGGTTCTGCAAGTGTGCCGAGTGAAATGTATGCCTGATTTTATGACCTCTTTTGCACGGTTGTTAAGCGAATCACTGAATTTTGCTTCACCCATTGGGCTGCTTGTGGGAAACTGACTGGGAAGGTTGCAAGTGCAATTGCAGCTTTTATGGGCCGAATAAAAAAATTAGATGGGGGAGGCAGGCCAGTCTGCATAGATAATGTAGATCAGGGGTGTCAAACTCAAGGCCCGCGGTCCAGATCTGTACTGGCCCGTGGGGTCTCCCTGGAAACAACAAAGGACTGGCCCACGATGCCTCTGCCAGCAAAAATGGAGCTTGGGAGGGCTGCGCGTGGACCTCCCAAGCTGTTTTTGGCTGCGATGGCTTCCTGCAGCCCTCTGCCAGGGAAAATGGAGCTCGCATGCGGCCCTCCTGGGCTCCATTTTTGCTGGCAGAAGACTGCAGGATGTCGAGCTGGCCACACCCACCCCGTCCACGCCCACTCGCCCCCTGAAGTCAAACGTAGCCCTGATGCAGCCCTTAATGAAATCGAGTTTGACACCCCTGATGTAGGTTATGCATTAAACAGGCAAGCCTTGCTTTCTGCATAGAATGAATATGTTTACACTGGCATTGCAATCTTGTTCCAGCTAGTAGAAATCAGTTTACACTGGCATTGCAATCTTGTTCCAGCTAGTAGAAATCAGTTTACACTGGCATTGCAATCTTGTTCCAGCTAGTAGAAATCAGTTTGGCGGTTAGTCCAGGGTCTGTGCATCCTTCCAGGGATGGCCTGCAGTTATGACCAGGGTTACTAGATGGCTTAGGGCTTGATAAGAGTTTGTGCAAAGCTAAGAGTGCTACGAACTGCCTGAATCCTGTTTGGCAGCTGAACAGAGTTAGGCGTGCAAGCATGGTTGGAAGACTTAGCATCAGTAAATTATCCCGCTGGATGGGAAGTTCAGCCAGTTTTATGATGTCGGCGGAACATCAGACGTCTATATTCTTTAGTGGTCTGCCTTCTGAGATCTTTCACACAGTTTCACACTAATGATCCAGCTATGCAAAA
The DNA here is from genome assembly GCA_023653725.1 of Bungarus multicinctus. NCBI lineage: Eukaryota > Metazoa > Chordata > Lepidosauria > Squamata > Elapidae > Bungarus > Bungarus multicinctus. The sequence goes on from CM042834.1 coordinate 38,122,972, forward strand.
GCATAATTTCTATGATCTTCCTTGCTCTACTGGTCTAGTGGAGTAATGTTATAGAACAGTGGTGGCTAACCTTTTTCGGCTCCCGTGCCAATAATTGCGCACGCTTGTGTGTTCGCGCTTGCGTGCCAGCACCCAGAAGGCAATGTGTGCTGGCCCCCCATGCCCCCTGCACATTTGTGTGCGATCCCCTGCCACGTGCCATATGTCTGCACATGCATGTGCGATCCCCCTGCACACTGCATCTCTGTACATATGTGTGCAACCCCCATGTGCATGTGTGCGCATCTCCCCTGCACCCCCGTACATGCGTGTCAGATACCCAACAATCGGCTGTCGGGCGGTGGCGGCACATGCACATGCGCAATGGGGCTCTTCCAGGCAAGCTCTCGTGTGCCAGCAGAAGTGGCTCTGCGTACCACTTCTGGCATGCGTGCCATAGGTTCGCCAAGATGGTTATAGAACCTCTATTATATAATCTTCCTTTCTTCCCTCCCTCCCTCTCTCCCTCCCTCCCTCCCTCCCTTCCTTTTCTGTATCTCTTTGCTGTTAGTTACTATGAATAGAAGAATAGAATAACAGTTGGAAGGGACGAGTGAGGTCTTCTAGTCCAATCCCCTGCTTAGGCACGAAACCCTATACTAATCTTTTTGGGCTCCTGTGTCAAAAATTGTGTGCGTGCTGACGCTCGCACCCTCGGGTGCCAGCACCTAGAAGGTAATGCGCAATCCCCCCGACGCCCCCTGCTGCCCCCTTACCTACACTGCAGCCTCACAGCTGATTTTCGGCCAGTTTGAGGCCTTTTTTGGCTTCCCAGAGGCTTGAAAAAAGCCTCTGCAGGCTTTGCAGACTGAATAATAGGCCCGTTTCGTCACTTCCGGTATTACAGGAAGTGACAAAAGGGGTCTATTATTTGGCCTGCAAAGGCTTTTTTTCAAGCCTCTAGGAGGCTGAAAAAGCCCTCAAACCAGCCGAAAATCAGCTGTGAGGCATGTGCATGCGCAGTGAGGTAAGTTTGCCTGTGGCTCGCAGGCTGGCACAAATGGCTCTGCATGCCACCTGTGGCACGCATGCCATAGATTCACCATCACGGCCCTATACCATTTCAGATAAATGGTTGTCCAATCTCTTAAAAACTCCCAGTGTTGGAATATTCACAACTTCTGAAGGCAAGTTGTTCCATTGATTAATTGTTCTAACTGTCAGAAAATTTCCTCTTAGTTCTAGGTTGCTTCTCTATTTGATTAATTTCCACCCATTGCTTCTTGTCCTACCCTCAGGTGCTTTGGAGAATAGCTTGACTCCCTCTTCTTTGTGGCAGCCCCTGAGATATTGGAACACTGCTATCATGTCTCCCCTAGTCCTTCTTTTCATTAGACTAGACATACCCAGTTCCAGCAACTATTTTTTATGTTTTAGCCTACAGTCCCCTAATCATCTTTGCTGCTTTGTTGCTCTTCTCTGCTCTCTTTCTAGAGTCTCAACATCATTTTACATCATGGTGATCAAAACTGGATACAGTATTCCAAGTGTGGTCTTATAAAGTGGTATTATTAATTTGGAGTTTGTAGTCAAAATATGGTAGTGCTACCAGTTGGCTTACAAAATAATAAATGGTGAGGAATTGCTTCCCAGCGATGAACTTGGAAGTATAACTGCCTATATGAGAAGATGATGAAACCTGGGAGTGACAGGGTAAGCCTTGAGGATATAACTTGTTTATATTTGAGGATATAACTTGTTTATATTTCATTTTATGAATGTGCCCTCTCTGGAGCAATCATTTAACATACAATGCCTTTGTTATATTCTCAAAAATTACAAGGAGATTATTATCTCCAAAGATGAGCCTATAATTTAAAAAGGAATCGTGTGTGACGGACAAATAGCCCAACAGATATTAGGCACTAACCCTATTTTAATATCCGTTCTTACATGGAGTTTGGCCATCATTGAGACCTTAAATATTCCACAGTTACAATGGAACGATGTATTTAACAGTAATCGTCAAAAGGGTGAACTTAAATACCCATGACCATATTATTATAAGAGGATTGCATTGTTAAAATACGATGATACTTTTATCTCCGCATAAAGTGTGGTTAACAGCAGCATTCAAAATATTTATTGCTGCTGGCTGGGTTGAGTGCCCCGTATGGATTTTGATCTCAGAGGTGATTTGGACAGCGAATGAGGCATTGCACCCTTAAAAAACCCATCCTTAATTGCCATATAACCAAGCTTCGCGACCCAGCTGGCAAATCGTTTTTATTCCCTTCCTATACAGAATGATCTCGTTCTCCAAAAGATGTTGCTGTCTCCTGTGACTCTCCCTGCCAATGCCTGGTTGATTCCTTTACAAAGCATGTCATTAATAAACAAAATCGGTGTCGGTGTCATTGCTTCAACTCCTGAAGAAAAAACATCACGGTTTAATTTGTCCACGCTTTGTAAGTGACTTGAAAATCGGTGCAACAGAAGACCTTTCTTGACTGGCAGGCGGCGTTGTGCATTTCCCCCCCCTCCTTTCCCCACATCTCATCCCCCCTCCTGCGCATAGGCGTTGTGACAGACAGCCCTGTGGTGTCACAGGGGTAAATAGATGGCAGGTAAGAAGCCTCATCTGCATTTGTCAGCCTTACCGATTGCTCTTCCTTTTTCCAGTGCAACCTGGAAAGCGTGTGTGTTGAGAATAAAAACACATTTGAGCTATGGCAGGTTGGCAGTGATCTTTTCACAACATACCTTCTTTTAAAACCCAAGGCATCAGACCCAATGATGCACGGGGCTATGCATGGGAATTGAATCTGCAAAAGGAAGATGGGATGTGGTTACAGTCCAAATTGATAACAGTGGGACTGAAATTGATTTTGAGTTGTCCTTTGTGTTTGTTGAATTGTTCCTTTCTCCCCTCGATTGTCTTGTTTTGGAAAAATAAAACTTATATAGATTTCATATGCTGCATAATGATAAGCTGAGTTGGCCAATAATGAGTAGTTTATACACCGTTAATAGGATCCCATCTTCTCCCCATAGGTGGTTTCAGGGTTATAGTACAGGTAGACTTCAACTTACAACCACAGTGGAGTCCAAAGTTTTTGTTGCTAAATGACAGTTGTTAAGTGGGTTTTGCCTCGTCTTAAGATCTTCCTGCCGCAGTTGTTAAGTGAATTGCTACAATGGTTATAGCACTTAGCAATAGCACTTAGACTTATATACCACTTTATAGTGCTTTACAGCCCTCTCAAAGTGGTTTACAGAGTCAGCATTTTGCCCCCAACAATTTGGATCCTCATTTTACACACCTCAGAAGGCTGGAAGGCTGAGTCAAGTTTGAGCCTGGTGGGATTCGATCTGCCAAATTGCAGTAGGAGTAGCTTGCAGTACTGCATTCTAACCACTGCACCACCGAGGCTCCTTAGTTAGTAACACGGTTGTTAAATGAATCTGGTTTCCCCATTGATGCTTGTCAGGTCACAAAAGGTGATCCTATGACCTGGAGAATACTCCAAATGTTCCAGGTAGTTCACATAGTTACAACTTTATGTGTTTCCTATATGTACATTATTCATGTTCTAACGCACAAAAAAGTTGAACCTAGGCTGCAGATCTACAGTATCGGAGTAGTATCCTTTGTCTCCTTTTTATTCCTTTAAAAAAGATGTTTTAACATCAATTCAAAAGGATGTAGCCACATTGTGAAACAGCTGTCAATCCATAGGATCACCTTTTCCCCAGATGTTTATCATGGATATTACAGGCTGTATAGATTTTGTGGAATAAATAAAGGTGGCTATCACCCAGTGCTTTACTGAAAGAAATTTGATCCTTTTATAGTCTATTCAGTATAAAATTTCTTTTAGGAAGTACGGAAACTCAATAATGACTTTTAACAGAACATTTTATCATGTTTTTTCCACTGAAATTCTAGAAAAGAGTAATTTGATGTAAATTTATATATCTCACATTAGAATCTATGTGGATACAGATAATCTTCAACTTGTGACCATAATTGAACTCGGAATTAAGATTGTAAGTCAGGGCAGTCGTTAAATGTGTTGCCACCTCTGACTTTACAATCCTTTTTGTGGCAGTTGTTAAACAAATGCCATGTTTGTTAAGTGAGCCCACTTTTTGGCGGGTTTTTGTCAACAACCAGAGTTAAATTTCAGAAATTGGAAAAAAAAAAATCAGCAAAAATTGAAAAGTTACATGGCCTTGTGTGATGACCCAGGGTGGGATACAAAATAAACACAGGCACAAAAACAGATGAAGCCCCTTTAATTCCTTCAACTTGGCTTTAAAGCTCCAAAAACCCTTGACTGAAGACAAAAAACTCTCCCACAAACAGTTGCAAAAAGGACGACATGCCTTTCAAATTAAAAATACCTATAAATTATAACTAGAAAAAAACAACACAAACCACACTGAAGCAATTAAGGAAACCAGGCAAGATAAGGGCTTGAAGACATCCACAGATATCGGAATACACACTGGGAAGGACGCCAAACTAAGGTAAGAATGGACAGACTAGAAATATTTTCATGCTTTGTTTCCAGCACTGGCTCATGCGCAGTCCATTGTTTTTAAGTAGTTCTCACAGCTGCAGCCCATGAAGGGGATCAAGGCCTTTTCCTCCCCCGTAGACCACGCCATTCACGTTTCTCCCTTCTCCTCCCTGCGTACCTGAGGATGGAGAGGGGATGGGCCTCTGACTGCCCAGACAGCCTCAGCCCTTCCCCAGCCTCTTCCACAACCTCCGGAGCCACACTTCCATCCCTGTCAGCTGTTCCTCCTCTCCCTCAGAGTCAGTCTTCACCAGAGGCATGACAGCCTTGAGACACTGCAAATGGTCATAAATGTGAATCGGTTTCCAAGCGCCCAAAATGTGATCGTGTAACCTCGGGGAGTACATCCATTGTAACTTCAGAACTGGGTCATCAGTAGCTCTGGAGAGCCTGTCATAATTTAGAACATTCACTGTGTGAGGACTACCTGTAATGCCTTTTAATATTCTGTAGTTGAAACAAAATATTGCTTGATTTCTCTTCGATGCAATCTTTCTAGATATACAGAGAGTCCTCGACTTACGACCATAAATGAGCCCAGAATTTCTTTTAAGTGAGATAAGTTGTTAAGTGAATTTTGTCTCATTTTACGACTGCCTTTGTCTCATTTTACGACTGCCACAGTTGTTAAGTGAACCATGGCAGTTGATTTTCAATGCCATTGTAACTTTGAACAGTCCCTAAATGACCGTTGAGGACTATCTGTAAAGCCATAAGTGTCAACTCAATAAAATATTTCTATGGTCATTTTAGAGTTGCCAACAGAAAGGGAAGGGGGAAGAGGTTTGAAAGAGCAGTGCGGTAGCTTGGAAATTAAAAGTGCATTCCATACATAATTTTTCAGAGATATTAACTAGGTGACTGAAGTTTCTGCCATGAAAAAAATCTTAACTGGAGAACATGATTGATGACTCTTGGCTATGGATGTGTCTCATTGGAGAATATGAATCATGATACATCCAGGGGGCGGGAGAAAACCAGGGTCAAGGGTGACAATGAATGATGTGTCTCAGAGTCGGCTACACCCAGGCAGTGCCGGACATGTTAACTCCCAAATAAATGCTGTTTAGTTTTGGAAGTTTGGCTCAAGACTCATGATTTAATTGGGGTAACTGCCAGAGTTCTGACAATAAGTAGATGGACTATCTGAAGATCTTAATAAAAGTGACAAAACTTTCTGTGTGGATTACCTCTCAGAAGGGTAGACTGATAAAATGAGCTCTTTTAAATTTACACGTGTCAATTACACACGCTTGATGGGGCAACAGCATCAGTCCGGCCAAGGCCTTGCCGTTCACAGAGGCTTCATTACTTTAATGTTTCACAGAGTGTTGTGAATCTTGGCTGCACTGGGGGATCTAATTGCATATTTAATTGCTCTCTGCCTCAGGATAATAATTTCTGCCAACATAGAGAATGAAAGGATATGAAGGAAAGACACAGCAAGGTTAATCCAAGAGGACCAGTTGTGGACATATCCAGCCTGAAGGCTTTTAATTTTTTAAGTCGAAACTTTCAGCATGCTTGATGAAACAAGTCATACGGGATGCAGATTGGATATTGGAATATCCTATACTTGGTACATTTTTGTTGTCAAAGAGGGAACAAAAAGACCCAAACACTTTCCCACCAGCAATCAGTGCCCAGATGAGCATAAATTGACTCCAAGATTAACATCAGACCAACAATCAAGAAGTAAATATCCCATTCAACGAACTTCCAAACAAGCCAACAGTAATCAGCCCAACTTAGGAACCTCTTGAGACCACTCCCACCCACTCTGACAGGGCAAGCCACTAGAACATGGGTTTCAAACTCACCGTGTCGTGTTGCCATCGTGATGTTTCACAACATTTTTCCCATTCATGGAGCTGGGATGGGTGTGGCTTGCTTGTGACGCATCCAGCCACCAATTCGATATCTCTGCCCTAGAATATAAACAGAGCAAACCCCACTCCTTATTAGCACTGATGATGTTATCTACTTTGCAAGTAGAAATATCTGCAAGAAAACAAATAAGCTCAAAGAGAATCAAGGACCCCTCATTTCAACCCTAAGCTACAAATATTCTTCTTTATTGATACATCCAGCCTATAGGGTGCTTGTATCGGACCCCACAGGCCACTTTGCAAACAGGGAAGGCACTCCCAAGCTCCGTTTTCACTGACAGGGTTGCAGGAGGCTGTCACAGCCAAAAACAGAGCTTGGGAGCCCATTTTTGCTGGGCCACCACAGGTGCTCCCAACACGAGTGATGTCAAATAACAGATAATCAGAGTTTTAAAGGGACCTTGTAGGTCATCTGGTTCAATCTCTCGCCGCCCAAGCAGGAGACCCTACACCATTTCTGACAAATGGCAGTCCAATCTCTTCTTGAAAGCCTCAAGTGATGGCGCTCCCACAACTTCCGAGGGCAAGCTGTTCCATTGGTTGATTGTTCTCACTGTCAGAAAGTTTCTCCTTATTTCCAGGTTAAATCTCTCCTTGTTCAGTTTCCATCCATGTCGAGTTGGCAACCCCCATTCCCCACCAGAGGACAAACACAATCTTGATGTGCCTCGCAATGAAATTGAGTTTGACACCCTTGGCATTGAGGGAGGGAATTTGGTTCATTTTTATTACAGGGATCTGATGCCAGAATGTTTCTTAAGAACGTGTCCTCTTCTACTGACTTGTCTATAAACATTTGCACCTGCAAAGTCCATTCTGGACACATGTATTAGCAGAAAAGAAAGATGTTTTATATGCTTCAATATTTTTGCTCATCCAGTACTGTTCAAACTGCTGGATTCCTTGTTAGCTTAATTCTCTTCTATGGAAATGAAGAATGGATTGACAGTGCATGTTTTCAGGCTTCCTAAGCAAGACAATGTCTTCACAATAATGTATCTCATTTGAATAAATGCATGTTTTCTAAACTTCGTCTGTGTTACCTCTTAATTTTCACAAACACAGTTGTACATCTACTTTGTTCCTTGACAGGTTCATGTTTAATTTATTGGAAAATTACACATTTTTTCAGTTTATTTTCTAATAGGTTTTTATTTTATTTTTTTGCAATGAAAAAGCAGTCTCCGTATTGAGTATTGAGGAGAAGCCTTTGCTGCCAGTTAAATAAATGTGTATCTGGAGACTCCACTATTACTGTTAGGACCTAATTGTTAAACTTATTACTAGCTGCATTAAAATGTTCCACTTTCAATAAAAGAAGAAAATTCTTGTAAATTAAGAATGAAGTACAAACAAAGATTTAAAATTCACAAAATGCATTTAGGTCTAAGTTGGTGGTTTTTCTTTTTACCCCAAATTCTCCTTTTTGTCTCACTTCTTACATCTGTTGTTCTCTTAACCAATAATCCTGCTCTGTGGCAACATAATATTTGTTAATGCTTGAAAAAAACCTCTTCCATCACATGATGCTAGAAAACGAGTGTTATTTAGGGTGTATAGGATAGCATTACAGGTAGTTCTCGACTTACAACCCCAATTGAGCCCAACATTTTAAGTTGCTAAGTAAAACTTCTGTTAAGTGAGTTTTGTCCCGTTCCCACTTTCTTGCCATAGTTGTTAAGTGAATCAATGCAGTTGTGAAATTAGTAACATGATTGTTAAGTGAATCTGGCTTTGCTATTGACTTTCCTTGTTAGAAAGTCACAAAAAAATGATCACATGACTCTTGGACATTGCAACCATCATAAATATGAACCAGTTGCCAGGCATCTGAATTTTGATCACATGACCAAGGGGATGCTGCAACAGTCATAAGTGTGAAAAATGGCCTAAGCCATTTTTTCCAGTGCCGTTTTAATTTGGTCACTAAAGGAACTATTGTAAGTTGAAGACTACTGTATAGTGATGCACCTTTGACTGTATGGCTTTCCATAATTATCAAACTGTGCGTGTGTAGCAAAGGAAATACATTCCGATTATTGGGCAACTTGACCAATGTTTTGGATTGATGTATCAGGCTTGCATCTCCCTTATCTACCAGCATACTGAAAAATAAATAAAATAACACATACACATTGAGAACAAACTCCATGCTAAGATTTTAAGAATTTAAGTCAATTCACCCAGTTAGAGAACTTAGTGGTGCAGCCTCTAAATATCCAACTATGTCTGGATCAGAACAAACATGGTTTCTCATTTGATCAGTTTCTGGGAAGATATTTCTCTCCTGCTGAATATTGGCCTCTTCTCAATGTCAGGTTTGTATATGTGACTATTAACAAAAAGGTGAGAAGCTACTAAAGGAACAGGGTAGTGGGAATTCTGCAAGAATGTAAAATTGTGCTTCCTATTTTGGTTCACGTTTTTGTGGTAGGATCTACCTTGGTTGATCTCAGAAAAGCTAAGTAGGGTCAGACGTGGGCTAGTTCTTGAATGAGTGACAACCCACAGATGAAGGGGATGGTAAACAACACAAGGCAAAGTGAAAGCCTTTTACTGTTGCACATATTTCTATGTAATTATCAGGTGAATACCTGACACAAATCTTCATTGACTAAGATAAATGTGTACTTTCAAAAGCAATGTTCGATACACAGCTACTTCAGTACTCACAGTTGTAATAATTTTTGGAATGCTGTATACATTATAGAACACATATTTGTAATTTATTATTCAAAACTACCTCAGTTTAAGATGACATGCCTATGTAGTCTTCCCTGCCTCTAAAGTCCCTTTTGATTTGTCATTTTATTCCAGTTGTTGGCTTGCCTTCAGTATTATTATTTTTAATTAATTTAATAACAAAGAAAAACTGTGATGCACTATAAATTACTTTTCATTTGTTGTATTAACAGAGCATGAAACTTTATTGGCTATTTAAGAGGATAGACTTATAACAGTCTCTATGAAAGGGTTCTGACAGGGATTTTTCTAGCACAGGATATTAAAGACAAAATTCAGAAAATAATATCTTGGTTTGCTAAACATACAGAATTGTTGGGCTCAGAGATATAATCCTATCAGTTCTTTGTTGCTGCAGGCTGTTTCTGGACTGCAAAGACAGACTAACCACAATTTCATATTTTGCCTGAGTTGGAAAAATGATCACTTTACTCTGCCTTATTCCAAAGTTGATATCTGCAGCTTCTGAATTCAAGGAAAGAAGGATGGTGGTTAGAAGGTTCCCAATCGAAGCCCAAAAGAAAATAAGCTTTGCCATGGGGGAAGAAAAAGGTTCCTATATATCTTGGCTTGATAAAGCAAGCTGTTTATAGAAACATGTTCTTTTCTTCTCCCACATTTCTATGGTATTACAAGCATCAAATGTGTGATGTGCAAAGAAAAAAAAACATTCTGCATATAATACCTTTGGTGAAATCGATCCATTTGTAGATGCCAAACTTATTTATCTGTAATGGTGTACGGGAATGACCTTTGGAGATGTAGGAGGAGGAAGATTCTGCCTAGTGAATGATCAGATAAAAGATAGCATAGCCTGCAGCTGCATAATGGCCGAGAAACAAATTCAGAAAGGATCCTGTCTAAACTTATCAGGCTGTAAAATAGATGGTGGGAAATTTGTGTTTTCATACTTACAAGATGCTGTTAATATAGCCTTACAATAAAGTAGAATTAGCTCATCTGGTTGTGTTCCCTGTCTGCTCTAGCTGGGAAGGCTATCATTAATTTCCTCCCCCCCCTCCCCCCCATGAATTATAAGGTTAGTTTTTTCCAACCACAAGGTTTACACTATATAATTTGGTGAGAAACCAAACTATTTATTTAGTGCTCCCAAGAAAACTACATGGAGCCATCAGATATTGCACTCACCCTGAAGGCAACTTTTCTTATATAAAGTCTATAATCTCTCTTTGTTACTGTTGTCAATTTTTGAGCCATCGTGATTTGATAATATGTCGATACATTAGGGATTAGTGGTCTGCTTTTTTTTCCCCCATTTCTCAAATGTTTGATTCAATCTGGCACTAATCACACCTTTCTCTAAACATTTGCATTTGGTACACCAACTGATTGTGAACTGTAACTCTCATGGCTGTAAGCTTTGACTTCCTTTGTATTTTTATAATGGTTTACTTGAAAGTGTAGAAAAACTCAAGTGTTCGCACATATTTTTTTACATCATTTTTATTCATCCCTTCTGTTGCTTGTTGTCTCCTTTCCCTTTATTTCCAGTTACATACAGAACAGTATTATTTAGAGATGCCTGTGAACTATTGCAGTAGAAACAAAAACAGAAAAGATTATATGCGTGGGCTAGAGGTTATTTAATGAGATATGGATCTCTTACTTCATTAATTTCCATATGTTCCTGAATATACTGTAACAGGAATCATAAACAATCTCATCTACACAACTTTTGCTTGCAGAGTTCATGGTGCTTCTCTTCCTTCCATGGAGGAGTGATTTAACAAGGCCATCTATATATAGCTAGATTTATTTTTATTGGACACTTTTCTGTTGGATATTGTTGCTTTGTCTTGTCCTATCTCTGCACATGATATGGTGTGTTTTAAACATATGTAGGGTCAATCCATTAGGAGGAACACAAAGCATTTGGGAACAGAAGGGGGCCACCAAATTATTTTGTTGAAATTTACCCCATTTTCCAGCTGTTCGTTTGATTTACTTTGTGGTTGGAGAGTTGAAAAGATTCTCAGGTACCTTTTGTATGCTGAGCTTCTTTGGCAGCAATCTTGAATCGACAGAAAAAGAATATTTTCTTAAAGCTTGTGAGTTTTATTACTTATGTGATGCCAGGTCTGAAGGAGTCATTAAAAGGGCATGGGGTTTAGTGTAGATCGTCTTGAAGGCATGTCAGGTTTTGAAATAGGAATAGCTAGGAGATTAAAATTGATCTTAGTGAGTCTACTGATATTAACTGATAATAGCAAAGCGAAAGAGTTTAGCTTTTCATTTGCTTTGTCATACATGTCAGGTTGCATCCTGTGGGCAAGAAGACCTTTAACATTTGTTAAAAGAAGATAGGGAATTTTTGTATGGCCTCAAGGAAATACAGGGCACCCTGCCCTCCAATTTCACCCCATTTCAATCTTTGAACTTTGTCTTAATTGGGTAAGATACAGACTCTAGGAAGAAATGTCTTGGAGGAAATGTATAATTTTTTATACTTTTATATTATATAATTTATTTTAATTATATAATTATATAAATTATTATATGATTACAATATAATTTATATTATATAAATGTATACATTTGCACTAAGACAAATTCCTTGTGTGTCCAATAAAAGAATGGCCACTTGGCCGATAAAAGAATTCTAATTCTAATTCTAATTGAGAGGAAGGTTCATCTTGGTCATCTGTCTCTACAAGTGTCTCTCAAATGCTGATGGAAGAAGCAAATTCATGTAGTCAATCTTCAACCAGGCACTTGATTTTTCAGTACCACATTGAGGGGAATTGGATGGCACTGTTAGCCACTCATTGTTGCTTGATAATGAGATAGGCGGCATACAAATTTAATAAATAATACCATTCACCTACCACTAGGTGACAAATAGGAGTCCCATGTAATTTGGATATGGTGGATTCACTTATGCGTGATGATGAATGTAATGTTTATGAAGGTTTCCCTGGAGGATTAGATGTTTTAGGTACCTTTAACAAAAGGTTGGTGTTTGACCACTCTTACAGACAGCAATGCAGTTCTTGTAGAACTAATGTTGCTTAGTCTTATCCTTAGTTAAGGATATTCTGGATAACAGTTTCACTATCACATCCCATAGCTGTAGCTTTTAAGCCCTCTTTAAGGATAAAACCATGTAATGGAAACTAATCAAAAGGAGAAACTTCCTAACAGTGGGGACAATTAACCAGTGGAAAAGCTTGCCTTCAAAAATCATGAGTGCTCCATCACTGGAGGTTTTTAAGAAGAGACTGGACAGTCACTCGTCTGAGATGGTATAAGTTCTCCTTGAGCAGAGGGCTAGACTAGAAGTTCTCCAAGGTCTCTTCTCTTCTCTTCTCTTCTCTTCTCTTCTCTTCTCTTCTCTTCTCTTCTCTTCTCTTCTCTTCTCTTCTCTTCTCTTCTCTTCTCTTCTATTCTATTCTATTCTATTCTATTCTATTCGTGTTGTATTCCAAATGGGAGGTTACCAGAATTTCTATGATTTTTCTCAACAACTGGCAAGGCCATTCATTAACTATAGTAGAAGGGTTACAGCCCCAGATCAGACACAGTAAATTGAATGTAGTTTAGGTCATTGATATATCTTCGGATTTATACCACTGAGGTAAATCCAGTAAAGAAGGCTATATACCTGCTCATTCATGGGAGCACCACAAGACATCCTCAGTTCCTGGACCCAAAGCCTTCAATTCATCATGCCTCCATCATTTGGGATTCATATTAATTCTTATTCAGCCTATTATAGCATCCAGATACTGTTCTAATGCCCGTATCATCTCCCTGGCTCTGATGGTGGAAAACAAAAAGGGATCTCATCAACATTCTACCCTCACCTGATTCTAAAGTTCTTGATACCATCACTCAGGATATTTGTGTAGATGTTGAACAACAACAGGACAGACTTTTTCAGGACTCGATGGTGGATTAACTGAATGGAGTTGACTCTACAAATAGTAGCATATTTATTTGCCCACTTGTTTTTTATCCCACCTTCATTTTTGGTTGAGAATCACCAGAAAAAGAAGTTCAGTGTCTCAAAAATAGTCCACACATCAGAACGCAACAGAATGGTTAACAGATTCAGGAAGAATGAAGGTTCAGAAGAATAGTTGACAGGTTCAGGAAAATTGACAGAACTGCATTCTTTCTGACTTGCGGTGAAGGAAGGAGTTTGAGGCTGAATATTAGAGTGAAACATGAGTGGAATTCCTTAGCATCATGTTTGAATCTTGCCCTTGTCTTAAAGGTAACCATGCTTTTCTTTTGAACTATGATTTGGTATTTGGTTTGTAATTCAAATAATGGCTCAAATAGGAACCCTGGTTTGTATTGAGAATGACAAGATGAGAACTGCTGCAAGCTAATAAACAAAGGTCTGGGCAATTTATGCAAGGAATTTGCATCAGGGAAAGGAAGGGTATTAAAATAACAAATATGGAGCAGATAATTTTACAGGGAATTATCCAGTGTTCAGATTATACATTGTGAGTTTTCATTCATTCAGAATTTAAAAAGGTTAAGTTTATTGTAGAAAGCTGCTGTGACAATCTCCATCTACATGTTCAAATCAGTGCAGGAAAGTTAGTACAAGCCAAAAGTAAACAACTGTATAGCAGAACCAGCCATTACTGAAACAAGAATTAGAAATTATCTCCTATGCAAAGAAGATTAGCTTCTAGTCCTTTATATAGAGCAGGGGTGTCACATTGGGGTCATCATGGCGTGATGTGACGTATCAGGACTTCCCCCCTCGTTAAACTCGTAAAATCATGGCCAGCGCATGATGCATCTGGTCTGCGGACTGGGAGTTTGACAGCCCTGTTGTAGAGGAAGGTGAAAGTGGATGAATTTTGAGTCCTATTGTCCTAAATAAAGCTTGTCTCTGATTCACAGCAGGAACTTCCTTAATGGCTTCATATTTTTTATGATAAATCTACTTAGCTGAGCCTTCACATACCAGAAAATACATGTTTGCAGTCTTTTGCTTTGTTAGCCAAAAAGAACCAGGCAGCTGTATATAGATAGATGGATACTGAGGTAGCTATAGATGTAAATATATATGTAAAACCCAACTTTTACAAAAATATTCCAGAAGCGTATGGATTATTGCACCTATAAATCCTACTTACTACTTTTATGAGCAACAGAAGACGTTACTGTGTAACAGAGCCACAATTCTTTCTTCCTTTTATTTACTTCAGTAACATCAAGCCGGTTCGGCTCCAGGCTTTGTCATATATTTAAGTGCTACAGGAACTCATTTATTTTGGCCTCAAAGATCCATTTTTTATTTTCAGGGAAACTTTATTTGCCTCTGCATATTAAAATGGCAGGTTAGCATACTTTAAAGTTCATTAATATCAGGTGGTAGACATTCATTCCTGCTAATACACGAATGCTGTTCTTATCCCCCTTATATTGGGATACGCTCAGGTGGGGTGCATAGAGTAACTACTGAGTTCCCTTCTCTCTGTTGTAAACAGAGAGTTTGTCAGCATAGACGTGTATTGTCGTGACCCTATAAAACAAAGCAAGGGCAGAGGTTTCATTAAGAAGAATTACAGGAGGTATATAGCTGATTATTGTTAAGTAATTTCCAAAATGAATGCATTGTGGTGGAAGACAGGAGAGCAATTAAAAAGGCGTTTGCTAAATATCACAGGCTTTCCTCAAGCTTCCAGGAGGATGAAAATGGCTTCCCAGGACTCCGGAGGCTCTCTGGAAGCTGGAAATGGGCCCATTTCCTCCGCTCTTCTTAAACTTCTGGGAGGCCCGTTTTTCACCCTCCCCGAGCCTCTGCGCGCGCCCTGTGCTTACCTGCATCCAAAACGGGCCACATGGGGACTTCTGGGAGGGGAAGGGAGGGATGGGCAGGGCCAGCCAGGAGTGGGATTTGCGGGTTCACTTAACTGCACAGAATCTTAGCTAGGGGCTTTTCCGAAAACCTGCGAACCCCCAGCAGCTCATTCCCTGGTTATAAGTCGAGGATTGCCTGTATTCAAGTTTCTCATTTGAAGATAAGAATACTCAGTTGAGTTCTTGTGAGGATTTTTTTTTTTTATTACTTTCTTCATCTTATTAGTTAGAACTCTTGGGAGGCTTGTTCTTGGGAGTAACCACTTCCAGTTCAAGTTGCTGGCAGAAGCCTATCAATGCACTTACCTTAACATGATTGTTTAGTAACCCTTGGTAACATTGGGATTTTGATGGAAATATATCCTAGATAATACAATGGTTTTTTTTTTCATTTATTTCTTCTCTTCCTAGGGAAAAAAAATCTCAGCAAATTCCTTTTTCCCTCCAAGATGCAAAGGCCATCTACTTCCAGGTTATTTTTTAGAAGTGATCTCCAGATTAATTTCCTAGTTCCCACTATGTGGAAAACTCAGATTTTGCTCCTGTGTTTAGAGACAAGAAAAGGAGAGGAAATCACAAGTATAATTTGGTATATTTGGTATATTTATTTGTCTACATTTCTATGGACCCATCCCTGTTAATTTTCTATTAGTCCCTCAAAATGTAGCTACGTCATCAAGCATGGAGGGTCTGAAGGGAACAGGGTCTGAGTTGCTGAGATGATACTATTGCTGCTAATATCTGTTGCCCTGACCTTGCCTTTTGATTATAACTTTAATAAGTTTTTGCCTGTTTTATAGGTATTTTTAATTGTATGCTACCCAGAGTAATGTTTTATGAGATGTGCAGCCATATAAATATGAATGAATGATGAATGGTGGATAGTTACATTTCTTCACCTGATCTAAAAGACCAGCTTAAGAGACCATGGAGAAAATCTATGTGGTCGCCAGGAGTCAAAAAACAACTTGTTGACACATAACCAATCGAAGTAACATTGGAATGCCCTACCCAATATTTTCTTTAACCAGAAAATCCATCTGACATTCCCAGACAGTAGTTAGAATGGTGAACAGTGTCTCTAGACAGGCGTAAAGCTATTCTACAATTATACATATACCAGCAAATTGTCGATTTATCAGTGTTCAGTAGAAGATTGGCAATATTGAAGAACCCAATCCTGGCTGGTAGCTGGGACCACAGGGTGTTTTCTTGCAGATACGAATAGTCTCTTGAATGACTTGACATTGCTTTAAAAAAAATTAACTGCTCTCAGGTGGACTCTGGGCAGCCTATAGTTCTACATCTGGAATAAGAAGTATCTTCTCGACCTCATGCTTCTCTTTTCATATTCAATCTAGAGCAGGGGTGTCAAACTCAAGTCGTCACAGTGGCATCTCGAATATATTGGAACTTTCCCCCCCTTCGTGGCCAGCGTGGGATGCATCCGGGCTGCGGGCTGGGAGTTTGACAGCCCTGATCTAGAGGGAGCTGAACTCTGCAGTTGAAACCTCTTAGCTCAGGGAACTTTCCATTTCAGAAAGTAGCTTACTTATTGAGAGCAAATAAATAGAAAGACCAAAAGCAAATAGCTAATTCCACTTGCAAGAGATGGCTGTTTATTTTGCTTCCTTTCTTAACTCAGTAAATTGTCTAAGACTATATATATTTAGTATGTACAATCACACGAGATTACTGTTAGCAAGAAATGGGATTAAAAAATTTAATGCAAGCAATCACCCTTGAAAAGTGCAAGGATTCCAGCTGTTGGAATTAAAAGTTGCAGGGATATTTTTCTTTCTTTCACATATTGTTAGTCTTAAAGTTTATGTTCTATGATTTTAATGCCCCCCCTCCCCCCCAAAAAACCTAACGAATACAGTTGTGGAATATGCTTTTCTGTGTTTCAGAGCTCTTTTGTTGACCTATGCATATTTAAGGAAACCTGACCAGGTTTGAATTAAGAAATTGTGGATGTATAGTTCACTTACAAATTTATTTATTTATAAAAATGTGTTTGTTAAACAAATGATTCTGAGTGGCCAGAATAAGAAATGAGCTAGCATGAATCATAGTTTGCAAACATCACTTAATTTGCTTTGCCTTCCAGGCTTAAATTTATTTTTATAAACATAATTTTGAAGCAGAAGTTAAGATAAAGTCAGCAGTCAATAATGGGAATTGTGCATTTAGATGTCAGAGTCTCTGGGAGTCAAGCAGCATACAGATTTAATGAACAAATAGTATACTTTATTAGAACAACTCAACAGTTCACATTCCTTAATTAAACTCAGATTTTTCCATTCTCTCCTATGAAAGAACTAAGATTAAGCTGACAATTGAGTTCAGAGTTTCCTATATCAATTTAACCCACTTCTTTCTTTCCAAGGGGTACAAATAGACCCAGAACTTATTTAGCAGCTTGGGAACAAATTATTGACATTAATCATAGTTTGATATCTGCTTAGTATGCTAACTGATCCCAATGCTGTTAATTACAGTTCTCTTATTTAGATAAATTAAGAAATATAGTTAATACAGGAATTCATGACTTGTTCACTTGGGTGAAGAGATTTTATGCATAGCCGAAAAGCTAATTACTTCTTAGTTTGACTAACAGTAGTTATCCAAAATAGATAAGACAGAGGTCTGCTCTTAAGTCTTCATAAGACTCTCAGTAACTCAATGTGATGCCTCTAATGTGTCCTATCAGCATAATCTTTTAATTAATTTCCAAATAAATCTTATAGACATTTCCAACAACAACCATCAGAAAAAGAATTAAACAATAACCTCCTCCTTCTGGATGTTTTTTTTTTCAAATAAAAGTGCAAATAAATTGAACTTCTAGGAATAGGACTATCTAAGCTAGACTGCAATAATTAAGACGACTCCTTATATGGCTAAAACAACAACACAGCCCCTCTCCCAAATAACACTGCCATCTAAGGTCATTTAGATTTTGACCAGTTCTGGTAAACCTACTTCAGCTTTCATTGCCTTAACTTTATTAACTTCATGCTGTTTTTCAGTTGCTATGATTCTGGAATTTTTCTGCCTTTATTTAGCTTTATTTCTAAAATATAAATGCCATCTGATTCAGCAGACTCTAGCAGCTTCGTGTATATAAAAAATTAGAATCTTAATAGCAATCAGTGA
The DNA here is from genome assembly GCA_023653725.1 of Bungarus multicinctus. Lineage (NCBI taxonomy): Eukaryota > Metazoa > Chordata > Lepidosauria > Squamata > Elapidae > Bungarus > Bungarus multicinctus. The sequence continues at coordinate 38,141,174 of CM042834.1, forward strand.
TACACATAATAAAAAGCAAAACTCCTTAATCAAATACTGTTCTAAAGCAAGAAGAAGTCCAATGCCTACTTCAGCTGTTCAACAGCTGCTTGTTTGGGTTGAAAAGGCTGTTGTTATTTTTGAGTTCTCACTACTTTCTATGTAGAGACCTATCCACAACAAAAATTCAGTGTTGTATAAGTGCAACAGCTAATAACACAGATAATCAGAGTAGGTCATCTAGTCCAACCCCCCCACCCAAGCGGGAGACCCTACATTATTTCTGGCAAATGGCAATCCAATCTCTTCTTGAAGGTCTCAAGTGATGGCGCTCCCACAACTTCCGAGGGCAAGCTGTTCCATTGGTTGATTATTCTGATTGTCAGAAAGTTTCTCCTTATTTCCAGGTTAAATCTTTCCCCTAATCATCCTGGTTGCTCTTCTCTGTACTTTTTCTAGAGACTTAACATTTTTTTTATAGTATGGTGACCAAAACTGGATGCAGTACTCTAGGTGTGGTCTCCGAAGGATATAGTTGCATACTGGTGATCCTCGACTTATGACTATAATTCAGCCCCAGAGTTTTGTTGTTAAGTGAGACATTTGTTAAGTGAGTTTTGCCCCAAGTTATGGCCCCTATTGCCACAATTGTTAAGTGAATCACTGCAGTTGATAAGTTAGTAACCCAGTTGTTAAGTGAATCTGGCTTCTCCATTGACTTCGCCTGTGACAAGGTCACAAAAGGTGATCCCACGACCTTGGGAGACAGCAATGGTCATAAATACGAACCAGTTGCCAAGCATTTGAATTTTGATCACATAATCATGGGGATTCTGCAAAGGTCATAACTGTGAAAAATGGTCATAAGTCACATTTTTCAGTGCCCTATATAACTTTGAACGGTGACTAAACGAACTGTTGTAAATTGAGGACTACCTGTATATTCCCTGCAGTGTAGTGACAGAGAAGTCTAATCCAGGCTTTAGGCATCATGCAAAACCAAACCTATTTTTGGGGGGAGGGGGCTCTTGAACAACTGCCAAAACCCATCTACTTTCCAAACGCCTTGCCAGCATCTGGTTTGGAGAACAAAAAATAAAATAAAATAAAAATCCTGCATGCCTTCAATATATACAGCAATGTAATACGAAAACGTTTTGTCTGGCATAGATTCTTTAACCAGTATGGAAATTATTCTGCCTTTCCATCTTCTTCTTTTTTTTTGCCAAACAGCTTCTAATGGTTTTGCAGATAACATAGCTGGCATCTTTAATTTAGAGGTCAGAAGAACTGACCAAGATTAGGAAAGGGTAGAAGAGTAGTAATTTGGTTTTTAGTGTGCAGTGATTTCTTTTAAAAACTTTTCAGAGCTGGGGGCTTAAATGGAGAAGCTTTAGACTTTTAATATACATTTCATGAGGAGAAAAATAGAATCCCTTGTCTGTATTTTACAGGTCTGTGCTAAGCTCTGAAACTCATCTATTATAAATGCTGCCTTTTAGATATATTCGCACTTTGAGATAACCGGAGCAGTTGACCATTTGCAGGGCAAACAAATGCAATCAAATGGTAAAGCTTCAAGGAGATTAGAGAGCTGTCAGGGTCTGAACTATATCAACAGCTTGAAATTGGCTCATTCAACAAAGCTTTGACAGTATTACATGGGCAAAGTAAACACCACTCCGATGACGCACCAACATTGGGAGACGGACGGGGCAGGAGTGCTAATGTAGGCCTGCATGTGTGAATAAACGTGGGTACCTGCGGATGTGTGAATTGTGCAGATTTAACCCCTGTCACGCCTAAATCAAAGCATGCAGAGGAATAAAAGACTGTGTTCTGTGCTACTTTCAGCCATCTTACTATCAGAGTTAAAGGTGCCCTGTACATGCCTACCCATAAGGAGGATTGGGATTTCATTCCTGAATAAGCACAAAGGAGGTTTATTTCACATTTAGGTTTATTTCACGTTCAACCTTGATGCCAACCAAAACCAAGCATTTAATAGTGAGTGCCATACCATGTGCACTACTCAAACAGGTGGCAAGAAAGTAGGCAGGCAGGCACAACACAGGTTATGTAGACAGTAAACACAGTGTCAGACAAAGTCGAGAACAAACAGGGTGAACTCGAAATATATGAAGGTAAATATGATATAGTTGGGATAACAGAAACTTGGTGGGATGAAACCCATGACTGGGACATACTGGTAGAAGGATACAAACTATTAAAAAAAAACAGACCCCATAAAAGAGGAGGTGGAGTTGCACTATATGTAAAGGACCACTACATTGCTACAGAAATGCATGAAACCAAAGATGAAAACCTCCTAGAATGCATATGGGTCAATATAAAAAAAAAAAAATGACATGACCATAGGTATATATTATAGGCCACCCAATCGAGCAGAAAAAATAGATGTCCTTTTTGCCAGCCAACTAACAAACATATGCAGGAAACACACAACAATAGTAATGGGAGTCTTCAATTATCCTGATATCAATTGGAAAACTAATTCTGCACCAAGTGAGAAATCAAATAAGTTCCTAACCAACCTAGCTGACAACTTTGTTGTCCAAAAGGTAGAGGGTGAAACTAGAGGGACAGCCATACTGGACTTAATTCTTACAAACAGAGAAGAAGGGATAGAGGGAGTTGAAACTGCAGAAACCTTGGGTAAGAGTGACCATGTCGTACTAGAATTCAACATAACACAAACACAAGCAACAGAAGATAATGACACCAGAGTCTTGGATTTTAAAAGAGCTGATTTCAATAAACTCAGAACTTGGGAAAGATTCCATGGATGAAAATCCTAAAGGGGAAAACAATTCAAGAATCTTGGGAAACTCTAAAAAGTATGATCATAGAAGCCCAGACCAGCACAATACCACTGAGAAAGAAAAACAAGAAATCCAAGAAGAAACCAGCATGGCTGCACAAAGATCTCTCTGGCAAATTGAAAGAAAAAAAGGACAAGTACAAAAAATGGAAAGAAGGACATACAACTAAGGCAGAATATCAGCAGATAGCCAGAATCTGCAAAGACGAAGTCAGGATAGCAAAGGCTCAGAATGAACAAAGACTTGCAACAAAAGTCAAAGATAATTAAAAAAGTTTCTTCCAACATATAAATAACAAGAAAAAAATCAAGGAAACAGTCTGTCCACTAAAGAGAGAAGATGGCAAGGAAGTAACAGGCAACAGAGAGAAAGCAGAATTGCTTAACTCATTCTTTGCATCTGTCTTCCCGCAAAAAGAAACTATAGCTCAACCCACCAAAAACATAACTAAAAGACAGACCAGAAATAAAAGTTAAAATAAGCAAAAAAAAATAGTAAGAGAACACCTCTCTGATCTTGATGAAAACAAACCACTGGGGCCTGATGGATTACATCCCAGAGTTTTAAAGAAGCTGGCAGAGGTCATCTCACAACCACTGCACCATATCTTTCAAAAATCCTGGAGCACCAGGGAACTACCAGAGGACTGGAAAAGGGTTGATGTGGTTCCCATCTTCAAAAAAGGAAAAAAAAAAACAGACCCAGGAAACTATAGACCAATCAGCCTAACAACAATATCTGGGAAGATACTGGAAAATATAATAAAAAAACATCTGCCAACATCTAGAAACAGGTAAAGTAACAACTAGCAGTCAGCACGGGTTTATTAAAAACAGATCATGCCAAACCAATCTTATTTCATTCTTCAACACAGTAACTAAATTAGTAGACCAGCAAAATACTGTGGACATAGTATATTTAGATTTCAGCAAGGCATTCGACAAAGTAGACCACAACCTACTTCTACGTAAGCTAGAAAAAAATGGAATAGATAGCACCACCACTAGATGGACTCGCAACTGGCTGGCAAACTGTACTCAACGAGTAGTCCTTAATGGGTCTAAGTCTACATGGAGGGAAGTAAGCAGTGGGATGCCACAAGGTTCCGTCTTAGGCCCAGTACTCTTCAATATCTTCATTAACGATTTAGATGAGGGAATAGAAGGGGAACTTACCAAATTTGCAGATGATACTAAGCTGACAGGAATAGCTAAGAAATAGGCTCAAGATCCAGATGGATCTTAACAGACTAGAACACTGGGCCATATCTAACAAAATGAAATTCAATATAGAGAAAAGTAAAGTCCTAAACTTAGACAAGAAAAACCAAAAGTACATATATAGACTGGGTGAAACCAGGCTCAATAGCAGTAACTGTGAGAGGGATCTTGCAGTCTTAGTGGACAACCAGCTAAATATGAGCCAGCAGTGTGCAGCAGCAGCCAAAAAAGCTAATGCAATCCTAAATTGTATTAACAGAGGGATACAATCAAGATCAAGGAAAGTACTAATACCACTCTATAAAGCCTTAGTAAGACCACACCTAGAGTACTGCATCCAATTTTGTTCACCACATTATAAAAAAGATGTTGAAACTCTTGAAAAAGTGCAGAGAAGAGCCAGCAGGATGATTAGGGGACTGGAGACTAAAACATATGAAGAACGGTTACAGGAACTGGCATGGCTAGTCTAGTGAAGAGAAGGACCAGGGGAGACATGATAGTGGTCTTCCAATATTTGAGGGGCTGCCACAGAGAGGAAGGGGTCAAGCTATTTTCCAAAGCGCCTGTAGGCCAGACAAGGAATAATGGATGGAAACTGAACAAGGAGAGATTCAACCTGGAAATAAGGAGAAACTTTCTGACAGTGAGAACAATCAACCAATGGAACAGCTTGCCCTCGGAAGTTGTGGGAGCGTCATCACTTGAGACTTTCAAGAAGAGATTGGACTGCCATTTGTCAGAAATGGTGTAGGGTCTCCCGCTTGGGCGGGGGGTTGGACTAGATGACCTACAAGGTCCCTTCCAACTCTTGATTATCTGTTATCTGTTATATGTGTATCTATCACGCTGTTTCTTTTGGAAGAAATCAGTTGTGCAGAGTATTGAAAAGGAGTGAGAAATAGTAAGTCAAGGAAGTAAAAAAAAAAGTCTTAAGGTAATAAAACAAATGTAAATCACAGTTAAATCTGGTTTAATATCAACCATTCTCTCTGCCTTTCGGTCCTTCCAAATCATTCATCACTTTATATTCATTATTTCATTGACTGTCTTTAGCTCTGTAGACTAATTCGTTTCCTCAACATTTTTATCCCCCTCAGCATCTCCAATGTTCCCCTTCTTGACCTATTCACTCCTTCATGCATGACATTTGTTTTGCAACGTGACCTTCCTTCCTTCTCTCTCTATGATTATACCACCTCAGCTTATTTCTTTCATAATCGTCATCATCCCCTTTCATTGTATTTTGTCCACAGCCATTCGGCACTGATTTATTTTGCCCATTTTCTTTTCTTGTTGTATCATACACTCCTCATAATAGCCAATTTCCACTGCTTTCATATTTCTCTTAGCTTATTCAGCACCTACTTCTACACAACAAGATGGGAAAAAGCCTATCTTTATGCACATTTTGCTTCTTTTGACAAATGCTCATTCCTCACAAGAGATCTACTTCTTCTGTACTGTCATTTGGCTGTCTTAAAAGTTCTTCATTCATTCCCCCCATTTAGTAAACATTTATCAAGTTATACAAATTCTTCTATCTGCTCTAATGTATATATGACTTGTTTTCATTCACTCCATTTATCCTGCCAAAATCTACTGTCTTGGACTTTGAGACATTAATTTCTGGATCTATTCCTTGTCGCATTGAACAGTCAATTTTACATTCAAAGGAAACACTAGACAACAAAGATTTTGCTTCCTGAATACTTTTGGGTGTGTTTTACAGATTTTGGCAGCTAATCATAAATAAAATAACCTGTGATTTAACCTATCACCTACAGTTTTATATAAATCTTTTCTTTTTATGCAATGGCAATTTTTCTCTCCTCAGTACCTGTTGGCTATGCTCACATATGAAAGGAACATAGGAAAACATGGAACTGTTGTTGAAGCACATCCAGTACACCAAATACAATTGGAATATCTATAGAGATGTAAAAGTTTTGCTGCTTGGAATGAAGCTTATATATACCAAGCTTGGATGCACCAAGTACTGTTGTTATTTATTGTGAATGGGACAGCTATGCAAGAGAGTTGCATTATTTTAAAAAAAAATGGCCAGTCCAAAAGAATTTGGTTCCAGGACAAAATAAGTGATACATGAACTGAAAATATTTTTGTCTCCACTTGAAACTTGGACTGGTGAAGAATTTTGTGAAAACGGTGAACAAGGAAGGTGAAAATTTTCATTATGTGAGACAAAGGTTTCCAAGAATAACTGATGCCAAGATAAGGAAGGCATTTTTATTGGTCTATAGATCAGATGTATCACCAATGACAAGTGGTTTGAAGATCTCTCAATGAGGTGAGAGGAAATCACCTGGAAAGCATTCAAGGATGTTGTTGAGAATTTTCTTGGCAACTACAGAACACCAAACTACATTCTGCTGTTTGAAAACATCTTACAAAATACAAGATCATGTAGTGCAACATATCACTGAAGATTTGTTTTCTGCATAAACACTTGGATTTTTTTCTCGAAAATCAAAGTGCAGTCAGTGACAAATATGGACTTTGTCACAATGGAAAAATCGTATCAGGACAACTGGAATCCATCAGTGCTGGCTGATTATTGTTACACACTTCAGCGAGATGCATGAGACATTGAATATAGATGAAAATAATCAGCAAAACACCTTTAGCCCTGTTGAACTCAAGAAGTGTGTAAGGAACATTATGTGATTAAATGCATTATAGCCATTGAAAGTTAATTTTATATTTCTCAAGATTCCTACATGATGCAATCATTCTGAAATTATATTTGTGTTCAGCTTGAAAGGTTCTATCATAATTACCAAAAGTTTTTCAGGAAGCAAAATTATGAATTATCCAGTGAAATCATTCAGATTTTTACCAGCATTCTTCAACCATCTCTTATATATTTATTCATAAATAAAGTTAAAAAAAACAAGGGGACCTCACATATACTTGTGGTCCTTCTTGTTCACTGTTGAACCATTCACTAAACATTCAATTTATTCTCACACATATTTAACTTTGATTATATATTTCTATATAGAACTTTGTGCCACAAATGTGCACAAATTGTTTAGCTGTCTTCACCCACTTAAAAATTACCTTTATTTCCATCAGCATTGCTCATTTTTCTGTCTCTTAATTTTAACTGTGTCTTTCCATTTTTGATTATATTTTTTCCAATTGATTTGTTTTGATAGCCATTATACTAATCTTTCATTTTCATTAGTTGCAGCAATCTTTCTTTTATATCCATTTTTTCTGATTCATAGCTTCCTGCACTTTTGTTACCCATCGAGCATTCTTTTTCTTATCTCCTGTTAGCATAATTCCATGTATATTTATCACCCATGTTCATTCAAACTGTTGAGATCCTTTTTCATGTTATTTATGTAGTCGCTCTACTTCTTTAAAAAGATCTTTTTTTCATTCCTTGTTTTTTCAAGGTTTGCTGTTAATGTTTTTAAAAAAGGTCTGTTTTACATGAAGAATCTCATAATTCTTGCATTTTTTTAATTATTTCTTATCAATCTTTTACCATAAAGAATAAAATCCTTCAGTCTTCAGATTTGTATTTATTCCTTTGCCATGTATACATATGAATAGTTGTGTGCCATTCCAATGTAAGCTTTTCTTCTTTTTTATTATTATTCTTAATTCCCAAAGATAAATACAAAATAAAGGGGGGGAGAAAACATACTGACACCGACAAAACAAAAGATATGGACAAAAAAGCCCCCCAAATATCAAATACATCATTAATCATGAAACGTCCATCCTGAGTGAATGCTGATAGACATATCAAAGATCTAATGTATTCTCCTCCCCTTACATAACAGGTCTATACATAGTTGTATACTTTCCTTTCTGACAAAATATTATATTACCTAAAAACATGTCTCTGTTGCGGAAATCTATTTGTCTAGTAATTGAATCAATCCAATCTCTGTTCAACAATAAAATAGTCAACAGGTATACTCCAAAGGTAAAACTAATCTTCAAATCCCTTTGTTAAGAGTAAGCCTACTTCTGTTGCACAAACATTGTCATGTGTGATCATCTTTTTGACAAAAGTCTTGAATTTTGCGACTGCCTCTGTGTAGACTTAAGCTGCATATTTGAAATAGACTCGGGTAAGCAAATAGTTGTTATACTCATTCATGCTTAAGTTTCCAAATACCCCCTTTTTCTGTTCTCATCTTCCCATCCATCCTTCCCATTATTCACTAATTTTTTTTCTATATTTCAGAATATTGCATCATTTCCCCCAAACTCAGGGGTTATTTCCCCTGAGGGCAGGCATCTATCATTTGATGAAAATGCAGACATTCCTTGCCTCCTGACCACTTGCTGAGTGACTATTCAAAGCTTACGATGTACCAAACAGGAAATTATGACTGGTCCTCAAGTTGTAGCCATTGCAATGTCCTTGCAGTCACGTGATTGCCATTGGTGATTTTCACTTTCACAGTTGGGTTCCAACAAGCAAAGTCCATGGGGAAGCCAAGTGGAAGTCAGAAGTCATGACATTGTGCTTAACAGTTGCAGATAATTATGATTGCATTTGGAATTGATATTGTAAGTTGGTGTTGCCAGATAATATTTCAGTTTATTACTGAATTGCTTAGCAACAGGGTTGGCAATCCCAGTTGTGGTTGGTAAGTGAGGATAAAGAGACAGAATTGATAGCAATGGAAGAGATGGTTGGTAACTATTGGATATTACAGGTATTGGATGCTTGTTGTATTGACTGGATATGCTGTATGAATTCACCACACCTAGAATTTGCAGCTGAGGATTCTGCAAAAGCAAATAGGACCAGAGAGCTGCAAACTGGCTGATGGAAAAGACTGCAACATATTTCATTTGTTCGTTCATTCATTCATTCATTCATTCATTCATTCATTCATTTATTCATTCATTCAGTTTGTATTGCCAACCATCTCACCAAGTGACCTTAGCTGGTGAGCAATCTTAAAAACAAATTTCCATTATAAATACAAAAATTAAGACACACATTTTGGAAAGGATAGACTGTGAGTACATCTTATTAATAGAGGTGCAAGAAGCTTGGAAAAAGTTCATTTTCCTGTTCCCATTCTGTACTCTAGGTTAAAAGCAACACTGAGAAGAGAAAGTAAGAAAATTTTCTAACAAAATGAAATGAACTTATCAAAATTTTAATAAAGAACACCTATGTAAATCTGGGTGTCAGGGTTCCAAGTAATCAATCCATTGCAAGCAAGGCTCCGAGACAACTGAATTCCTCAAATATTACTTTTATTTGGAAATATCATATTGGCACGAATCTGGTAAAAATGGACTCTGAAACTCTCGCGTTTTTCACCTTATTAAAAGTAAAAGATTTTCTACTTTCTAAACAATCAGTCACATGGTCCAGTCAGCATGTAGTCTGACAACCGGGTGGCATCACTCTGCTTTCTTCCAACATGGTGTGAGAATGTCCTTGGTTTCCAAGAGAAAGTATGTTGTTTTGGATACAAAAATCCCTGTATCTAAAATCCCCCCTCCCTGATCCTCAGCTCCAGTGTGGCAACACTGAAGCAGACAAAATGGCTTCAGTCAGGACAGCTTCAGGGTTGACACTGGGAGGGAGAGAGAAAAAGACATGTAAGGAATTGTTAAAAAAGGTGCACATAGAAACATCTATAGGTAGTCAACCATCTGTAGTTGAAGCAGTGATGAAAAAATAAATTTACAACCGGTGCCCATATTTATGACCTTTGCAGGTCTGTAAAGCAAAGGAAAGCTGAAATGTAAACACAGATTATAAAATTGTAAATAGATTGTAAACACAGTCATAGTTTCACTTAGTGACTGCTTGACTTAACCAAGTGGCCAGTTCTGATTGTGATCACTAAATATGGAGTACCTGTAAATCATTAGCAAAACCACTGTATACATTAGAAATGAGTTCTGTAACGATCATAATTTGGAGAACAGTGTGAAGCAACTAGAAAGCTCCTGTCTCTTTTCCCACATTAACCTGTGGGGTTTAACACCACAAAACTCATTGATGTCCATTCACTTTGGTGGCTTTCAAAGATAAATTCATAGAGGAGCTGTTTGTCTTGTGATTCAGTGATACTTGCAATTTGAGTACAGCTTTTCTAAAGATTAATGGCAGAGAACAGTGATAGTAGGTGAGGGATGTGTCTCCATTTTCTTTTTGCGACCACTTGGCTGGCCATTGTGAGAAAGAATACTAGCTAAAAAGGGTATTTGGTCTTATCCAGATCACTATTTTTATGTTCTCGTGAGGAAGTGAAACTCATAAGAAACAATGGTCTTGTTTTATCTGCAGTGCTGAGTTGGCTTTTGATAATGAATAGTTCAATAAAAGGTAAATGCTTATGAGCATTAGAATTGAGTTCTGCTTTATGATGGAGTTTTATGTGCAGATGCTGAGGTATGATACTTTTGTCTCTTTCCTTTTGAACTGGCCAGATTTTTGTGACTGGGGATATGAAGGATGTTTGCAGGTATAATTTAGGTCACATCTAAAGAGTAAGGTAATTCTCTGGTTTCTCTGTGCCTGTAGCTACCTCTGAAAGAGTTTTAGCTAGAAAATAAAGAGTAGTTTCCTTCCATTGTATTTCAGAAATAATTCACCAGAGCTGAAGAAAAGTCCATTAAGTGTTAATAAAACCTGTCTAAATTCTGCAACTGTTATATTGTTTTGTTGGTGGATATTTCTGGTATTAAGGGGGATTTTTTTGATCTTTTAACACTCCTAAAATTACTGCCAATTTTATTAACATAACAATCTGTTCTTTCTTTAATTTCCAAGTGGCTTTGTGATGTTTGAATCCAGATTTGTTCATGCTTTCCAAGAATTATGCTTAGCTCCTTCAGCTGAAGACAGATCTCCTATATCGCTATACTCTAATAATTACAAATATTGAAGTCATTTAATCAAACAGTGGCTCATGGCTGTTTGATTTAAACTTAACAGTATCTACTCAGACCCATGACATGGCATGACCAGATGGGAATCAACCAACCTTCCTTCCTTCCTTCCTTCCTTCCTTCCTTCCTTCCTTCCTTCCTTCCTTCCTTCCTTCCTTCCTTCCTTCCTTCCTTCCTTCCTTCCTTCCTTCCTTCCCTCCCTCCCTCCCTCCCTCCCTCCCTCCCTCATACTTTTCCTGGATCCTGCCAGGAGAAACTTTTCAACAGATGGGATCTGCAACATAGCTTCCCTGCCTGATTGGGTGGATCAGGATGATATCATTGGGATGAGATGGTTTCTCAGGTAACCTGGTCCCATGCCATGAAGGGCTTTAAAGCTGAATTGGAAAACCAAAGACTACTGCAGTTGCAGTTTCCAGATACTTCTCAAGGATAGCCCTATGTAGAATGCATTGCCTTATGGAAGGTGACCAGGAATGAGTCATTGAAAGAATGATCTTGATCCAGGAAAGCAGATCAAAGCAGTTGTAGGAATTGGGTATATCTAATTTAATAGAGGTGGGGGGAAAGACTAGGGGAGACATGATAGCAGTGTTCTGATATCGCAGGGGCTGCCACAAAGAAGATGGGGGGGTCAATCTATTCTCTAAAGCACCTGAGGACAGAACGAGAAGCAATGGGTGGAAACTAATAAAGGAGAGAACCAACCTAGAACTAAGGAGAAATTTCCTGACAATCAGAACAATTATTCAGTGGAATGACTTGCTTCTAGAAATCGTAGGTGTTCCAGCACTGGCTGTCCATTTGTCTGAAATGCTATAGAGTTTCATGCTTGAGCAGAGAGTTGGACTAGAAGACCTCTAAAGTCCCTCCAACTCTATTGGAAGGGCATAGCTGGTGTTCAAGATGTTGAGCAAAGTTCCTCCTAGCCATGACTGGCGCTTGCTCTTCGAGCAGGAGTTGTGAGTCCAGGAGGACCCCCAGATTACGCACTGTGTCCACTGGGAGTGTGCAACCCCATCATGAACCAAAGATGGCAAACTCATGGCTACCGTGAACCGTGGTGGCACAGTGACTAGAGTGCAGTACTGCAGGCTACTTCTGCTGACTGCCGGCTGATTGCAATTTGGCAGTTCAAATCTCACCAGGCTCAAGATTGATTCAGCCATCCATCCTTCCAAGGTGGGTAAAATGAGGACCCAGATTGTTGGGGGCAATAGGCTGACTCTGTAAACCACTTAGAGAGGCCTGTAAAGCACTGTAATGCGGTATATAAGTGTAAGTGCTATTGCTATTGCTACAGAGGAACCTCTTACCTACAGCCATTCTGTCTTACCAGGATTCAGTTGTTCCTCATTCAGTCCTTCACAGCCTCCAAGCTCCCCAAAAGGACATACATGGCATCATTTACATTTTGAAAGCGTTTAGCCAATACAGTCCTAACGGTAAAGGTAAAAGTTCCCCTTGCACATGCATGCTAGTCATTTCTGGCTCTAGGGGGTGGTGCTCATCTCTGTTACAAAGCCAAAGAGCCAGCGCTGTCTGAAGACATCTCTGTGGTCATGTGGCCGGCATGACTAAATGTCGAAGGCGCACGGAACGCTGTTACCTTCCCACGAAAGTGGTCCCTATTTTTCTACTTGCATTTTACATGCTTTCGAACTGCTAGGCTGCCAACACTGTCCTAGACTGCATTAAAGTGTTGGTACCACTTCATAAAGCCTTCGTAAGAGCACACTTGGAATATCGCACCCACTTTTGGTTGCCATGAAATAAAAAAAACATGTTGAGACTCTAGAAAGAGTGCAGAGAAGAGCAAAAAAGATTAAAGGCCAGAAGCTAAAACATATGAGGTTGAAGGAATTGGGTATGGTTTAATGAAAAGAAGGACTAGGGGTGACATGGTAGCAGTGTTTCAATGTCTAAATAATTCATGAAGAAAATTTTAGGCAGCATCAACAGAAATATAATTTCCAAATAATGGAAAACAGTACTTCCATTTTTATTCTGCTTTGTCCAAATTCCAAAATGAATATTTTACCTAGCCTATTTTAAAATTCATGAACTTGGTCAGTAGCCAATTTTTTTCTCCCTAATTTCCTGCTTTAGTGAAAAGTCTCCCATTATTTCTTGAAATGGATATGTAGAAATCTTAAGCCACACGTGTTTCCAGAGCCTGAAATCTTATTTTAAATAACCAAAGCAGTGAAAGTATTTTTTTTTTCTTATTGAATGCCAAGCTGCCACACTACAATGTGTGGTCATCTTCCCATCTGTGTGTGTGCTTGTGCACGTGTGTATGTGAGAGAGTGAGAGGGGGGCAGGCTTTTTTATATTCCTGTACATGGAGCCAGGAATACCAATTGCCACTTTCAGCATGAACAAAAACATTCCAAATTTAGACTGGCCTTGCAGCTTGAAATGCATATTAATACTGGAGAGTATACCCATGTAATTGCATCCTTGTTTGTTTTGTTGGGAGAGCTAATAACCAGGATCCTGAGAAGGGGCTTTGATACAGTTATAGCTTTAAGTCATGATCTCTCTTTACCACTGCTAAAAAGATGGACTGACTCTGAATAGATGCTGATGGGAGGGTTTTTTTTTTTAAAAAAGAATACTGTTTTAAAAAAAGAAGCCATGCCTGTAGGCATTGCTTGAAGCCAGAGAAGAAATATTATGGACATTAGTTCCTTCAGTCTCAATACCTTAAGGTTTGAGGGTTAGCTCCAAAACTTGGTGGAAAATGGCATCTGCAAAGATTCAAACTATTGGCAGACAGTTTTGATAGCATAAGGTTGCATTCTCTTGCCATTTTATCACTGTAGCAATTCTGGACAGCAAGTTAGCTGGTATAGAAAGCATGCTATTAAGCCATCATTTATATGTTGTTTCTGCAATACAAATAAAAAAGGAAGCTACAGTTTCTGTACTTATGCACTTTTACTAGAACTAGAGAGTAATATTATAGAATTGGGAGTGAACACCATTGACACAGATGAGACAATCAAGTTGGCTTTATCTTGGAAAATAACTTGGAAAGGAAAAAGATGTTGCAGAAACATTAACATTAATTTGACCATTTTCGGTACTGAGTGACAATTCTTTTTTTTTTTTAAAAGATCCAGTTTCTATGCAAGTTTCTATGAATTGTAAATGTCTTGTAGGATATTGAATTGTTTCGATCTCATCTTTCTTTTTTGGAATCCAGGGTGGTGATGTCATTAGAATTGCTTGGGGATTAGCAGTTGAAGTCTTGTTTGGCTTCTCTGTGCTTTCTGAATTTTCTGTCCACAAACTGTACCTTTATATTAAAAGCCAATTCCTAGTGGCTGGTAAGCTATCCTCACAGTTCAGCTCTCTATTTTTTTTCCTGGCCTTTTCAATTTGTGTGTGTGTGTGTGTGTGTGTGTGTGTGTGTGTGTTCTAAGTATTCAAAGACTGCTTTAGAAAAGAGATTGCACATGTATGTATAAAATTGATGCAACTAGGTATTTAGATTACAGGTAGTCTTTAACTTATGACTATAATGGTTGTAAGGTGTGACTGTCAGTGAGCGAGTCACCAAGGGAAATGGCCTGATTGGACAACCTGTTTTGCAGGCATTAAGTACATGATGGTTTGCTATGGGCTTTTATTGCTGAAGATTGGAAGTAAATTCCAGTTTTCAGCAAACACGTAAAATGTGGTCATGTGACTGTAAGATGTTACAAATGACTTTAAATGTGGGCCCGTTGTTAATGTAGTCACATGACTGTGTGGGGAACTCAGCTGGCAGAACTTCAGAACCAGGTCACAAGTGCCCCAAGCAGGTGCATCATAACTTTGAACAATCGCAAAGGGACTAATTGTAAGGGATATCTGTATTAATCTGTGAATCGTAAAATAAGTATCAGCGTGGTTCCTTAGCTAAATCACTATAAAGTGCTCATTACTTTGCACTAGCTGCTTGATTTTTTAGAATGTAGGTTAAAATCTTTCGCCTAATTTTTAATGTAAAAATGTTTACATCTTTAGTTTAGGGCAGGGATGTCAAACTCCCGGCCCACGGACCAGATGCGACACGGGCTGTCCACGCCCACGCTCAGTTTAGTGAAGGGGAAAAAAGTCCCAATACGTCATGTGACGCCACCATGATGACATGAGTTTGATGCCCCTGGTTTAGGATGAGGATGCATCCATTCTGGTAAATTGCAAATGCAAACGGACCAATTCTGAACTTTGAATTCTGTTTATGTGTAGAAGTAACAGATAAAATACCATTGCTGCCTTATACAATTTCATGTTGCTTTAACATCCTATTTAATTTAGCATTGACTTCTGTCCAGTGTGTATGTTACTATAGTAGAAATATTTATTTTTTTGTCAATTGCTTACAAGATAATTGGTATAAGTAAAAACATAGTTATGAATATATGGATACATATAAGAAAAATAAAAAAATAAAAGAAACAATAGGACAGGGACGGAAGGTACGTTGGTGCACTTATGCACGCCCCCTAATTTATATTTATAATTTATAACCATAATTGAAAGGCTAAAGCCATCTTAAACTGCTGGGATGGATGGAGACTTACAGATCAACTGCTCCTGTGAATTTAATGCAGCTTCCATTAGTTCGTAAGATTGTAGCCTAATCTAATTAAGCATTAGATTTTAAATGCTAATGATTAGGGTTTTTTTTAATGATTGGTTAGGTTTAGGCAACAGAGTGGCTTTTGACTTTCTTTTGAAATGTTTAAAATGTATCTTATTACATTAAACCTACAGAAAGAGATTAATTATGTGTGGATGTGCGGATGTGTTAATGTTGATATACTAATAAAGTGAAAGGAAAAGAAATAAAGCTAGCGAATTGTGCCATTAAAAAAAAAACATTCTCAGCGTTTTACCAAATTGCTCAAAAGTTCTTTTGTTGCCCCTTTGCCAAAAAAGGAAGGAGAACTAATTTAGATGTTGTCAAACAAGAATCAACAATCAATTATTGCAAATAATGGATAGATTTATCCTGCCAGTGTTACATAATAATTCTTTTTTTTTTGGACATGCCTCAGGCGTAAAAGCTCCATAATTCTTGGTGACTCGATAGATTCTGAATACTGGGGATATAGCCAAGATGAGCATATGTATTCTTAACATAGAACAATTGGTTTAAATTCAAATTAAAATATCTCTTGCAGTTCAAAATACTGCTTAACAATGGAGCCCAGAATTTCAGTCATAAGTCAAGATGCCACATGACCAGGCTAGGATTTTTATGACGGTTGTAAAGTGATTCATCAAGATTGTTAAGCAATTAAATGGTCCTCAAGCCACAAAAATGTTGCCAATCATAGTCATATGACCACAGTATGTTGTAACTGGTCGTAAATGTGAGCCGGTTGCCAAGCAACTGAAATGGGATCACTTGACCATAAGGCGGCAGTCATAACTTAGGACAAGGAAGCATCATAAGTAGCTTTTTAAAAGCTTGTTGTAGCGGAGCCAACTTTGAACCAACTCTTAAGTCAAGGAATACCTGTATGACAGTAATGGGATTAGCCCAAGTCAAATGAGAGTTAATAGATTTATTTCTGAATTTCATCTTTAACAGCAAAGGGATTCCAATAAATCTTTATTCAGTTTTCTCTAGAGTATCATCTAAAGACAAAGCATACTTTTTGAACCATCGAGCGTTCTTTAGGATACAGGTAAAACGTTCATGGCCTAATTTGGAAGAAGTTCTACTGAAGTTTATAGAACTTAATTCTGATCATTTAATTATAATACTTATACGTGGCTCATTTAAGAAGTCCGGGTCTTTTAGAACAATAACAGTAACAGTAAAGGCTACATAAAGCCTACCTTCTAATGGTTACATAGATCTAACCAGATCAATGCAATGAATATGATGTCAGCTTTGGATGCCATATTGAGATTTGATGCTCCCACGCTGTCACAACTGAGCTTGGGAAAGTGGGAGGGGCGGAATTCATTTGAGTATATCTAGTTGGCTTCAGCAAACCTCCTTCCCAGGCAGAAGGAAATCATCAACTAGCAGATGACATGTTTTACTGCTGGTTTGAAAAGAAACTACAGCCACCTATCTCCACAACCCACATCTCAAACACACCAACAACAGCCAAGCCGCCTACAACTGGCCCCAATCCATTTGGCTCACAACCTCTGGTGATCACAGAAAAAGAAGTGCAAGATCTGTTACACAGACAAAAGCCAGGAAAAGCACCAGGGCCAGACAAGATAACTCCTTCTTGCTTAAAAGTCTTTGCTGACCAATTGGCCCCTATCTTCACCCGAATCTTCAATAGTTCACTAGAGTTGTGTTATGTTCCTTCCTGCTTCAAACGTTCTACCATCATCCCAGTGCCAAAGAAGCCCTTCATCAAGGAACTGAATGACTACAGACAGTTGCTCTAACAACTGTAGTTATGAAAATCTTTGAAAGGCTTGTGCTGTCCCACCTGAAAACCATCATGGATCCGCTGTTAGATCCCATGCAGGTTGCATATCGAGCAAATAGATTGACAGATGATGCTGTTAACATGGCTCTGCATTACATCCTACAACACCTTGAATCTCCAAATACCTATGCAAGGGTCCTCTTTGTAGACGTCAGTTCAGCATTCAATACCATAATTTCAGACACTCTTCTAAGTAAATGAAACCAACTAGCGGTACCTGAACACACTTGTAAGTGATCATAAGTTTCCTAACAGACAGGAAGCAGCAGGTGAAGCTAGGCAGAATCACATCCGATACCTGTACAATCAGCACAGGGGCCCCTCAAGGCTGTGTGCTATCTCCACTTCTCCCTATATACCAATGACTGCATCTCAAATGATCCATCTGTTGAAATACTGAAGTTTGCTGATGACACAACAGTGATTGGTCTCATTCAAGACAACGATGAATCTGCATACAGACAGGAGGTTATACAACTTGCCTTGTGGTGTAACCGGAACAATCTGGAACTGAACACACTCAAAACCGTAGAAATGGTGGTAGATTTTAGAAGAAACCCTCCCATACTACCACCTCTTACAATACTTGACAACAGAGTATCAACAGAAGAGTCCTTCAAATTTCTAGATTCTCCTACAGTATATCAAATGACCTAAAATGGACACCTAACATCAAAAACATCATCAAAAAAGCACAACAAAGAATGTTCTTTCTGCGCCAACTCAGAAAGCTGAAACTGCCCAAGGAGCTGCTGATACAGTTCTACAAAAGAATTATTGAGTCTGTCATCTGCACCTCTATAATTGTCTGGTTTGGTTCTGCAACCCAACAGGACAAACACAGACTTCAGATAATAATTAGCATTTGCAGCAAAAACAATTACTACCCACCTGCCTTCAATCAAAGACCTGTATACTGCACGAGTCAAAAAGAGAGCTGTGAAAATATTTACAGACCCCTCACATCCCAGACATAAACTGTTTCAACTCCTTCCCTCAAGACGGCACTATAGAGCACTGCACACCAGAACAACTAGACACAAGAACAGTTTTTTCCCGAAAGCCATCACTCTGCTAAACAAATAATTCCCTCAACACTGTTCAACTATTACAAAGTCTGCACTACTATTACTGCTAATCTTCTCACCACTCCTTATCACCCATCCCCTCCCACTTGTAATTGTAGGACTGTAACTTTGTCCCTTGTAGCCTTACGATTTATATTGACTGTTTCCTAGTATGATTTGATTGTTGATTGTACCCTATGACTATCATTAAGTGTTGTAAGTTATGATTCTTGATTCTTAATGAATGTATCTTTTCTTTATGTATACTGAGAGTATTTACACCAAGACAAATTCCTTGTGTGTCCAATAACACTTGGCCAATTAACTATTCTATTCTAAAAAATAAATTATTTATTTTGTTGTTTCAAGGTCATGTAGTGTTGTGCATAGTGAAAAGGAAAGTTTACCTTGGGATGGATGGTGATTGTGCCATGTTGGGTATGGGGGATGGATTTGTAGTTTTTTACTTTTGTGAGGAAACTTTCAGATTTGAAAGTTACTATCCAATTAAAAGGAACCTTTCAAAGATGTCTGTCTCGGAGTTATTGGTTGGAATGGAGGTTTGCTGGAACGGTGACATATGAATTTGGGCAAAGTCTGGGAGACAGTGGAGGATGGGTGGGCCTGGTTTGCTGTGGTTCATGGGGTCATCACTTAGCAACTGAACAATAACAAAAGTGGGTCATATGAGTGGCTGAGCTTATGCTACAGAGAGCTTCAGCGATACCCTTATAGAAAGTCAGCACCTACCCTTCTAGAAGAATGAAATATTTTGAGGAATATTTTTAAAAAGGCAGATTATATTTCCCTAAATGAGAAATGGAAAAACATGTTTTTTTAGAGGCTGAAAGCAGTTCCCAAGTCTTTCTTAATAGCCCACAGCAGATATTTTGGTGCTCATTAAGAAATATTGGGCCAATCTATTCAGAAACCAAACTGAGGAGGCCACTTTTTAGAAATGCAGATTTGGCAATCCATTTAAGTAGTGGTAATCCATTCAAAAATGTTTGCTACCAGTTCTGTGGGCGTGGCTTGGCGGGCATGGTGTGGCTTGGCGGGCGTGGCTTGGTGACCATGGTAGAGGAAGGATACTGTAAAATGTCCATTCCCTCCTCATTCCTGAGGGAAGGTTACTGCAAAATCCTATTCTCCTCCCCATCTCACTAACCTGCTTCCAGCTCTGTTCTCCTGTGCAGGACAACAAAAGAAGACCAGCCAATCAGCTGGGATTTGGGAGGCAGAGAATAGTTGGGGGCGGAGCCAGTCAGAGGTGGTATTTTCTGGTTTTCCAAACTATTCAAAATTTCTGCTACCAGTTCTCCAGAACTGGTCAGAACCTGCTGAATACCACCTCTGCATTCAAGACAGGATATTTTGAAACAAAGGCAGAATGGTACAATTAGCCCTCACTCAAGATCCAAAACTGGGATGAAAGCCATTAAGCCACAATAGGAATCGAGAACACAAGCCCCTTCATTGCATCATGTCAGAGCAGTCCAAACTTCAACCAAACTTAGCTCAGACAAGTACCTAGGATTTGCATTTCATCTGTTGCCTGTAGAGCCAGCTATGACCTCTACATAACCCCTACATGATCCCTTAGGAATCTGGCAACAGCCAATAGAATACATGTTCTTGCACAGGAACAGGAAGTTCAAGTGCAAAGCCCAAGAGAAGGTATAAAAGCTACCCACTCTCAACTCCCATTTTGTCAGCTGCCCAGAACCACAAATCCATGTGGTTCTGCTTCATCAATAAACCATCTTTCCAATCAGCCTCCATGTTTCCAGTGTCTTTCTCCCAGATTGGAACTGAACCAGATGGATATTTCTTCCCCACACTCTGAATCTCGGTTACTTCCAAAACTCCCAGATAGGCTTGCAGTATATTGTATCTCAGCAGACCCTTTCAAAATGGAATTGGACTAGGAGCAGATATGAACTACTTTCTGGGGGGCGAGGGGAATTGCAGCATCACAGTAGCATCTTCACATGTGGCTTTCTTTAAAAGGGTTACCTGAACAAGAGTCTGCAGATAGGGTAAGGACAGAGAAGTAAATGGATTGAATTTAAGAGTGAGCCCAAGTTGGGGGCAAATTTTGAAAGCAAAAATATGTCATAGCAAGGACATAAGAAAAGGGTGGAGCTTGCCTATAGCAGTTCTACTCTGCTTTTATCATTTTGACTCATTGGATTTTGCAAATGCCTCTGGCTGCGTGTCTCATTGATTTTAGTTGAAAAGACTTCATTTTGGATCGGTAACGTTCTTTGCCCTTATATTGCAAATTTAATCAATAGAAAGGTACAAAAATGTCTCTGTTGGATTGTAACAATGGATTTTCAAGCAGCAAAACATTGTTTCTGGATAGCTTAAAAACAACTTATTTTTTTATTTTTTTTCTTTTAAAAATTCTTGACAAGATGCACAAGTACACCTTCAGATGTTATGATCTGTTACGATCTGTAGATTTTTGCTGGCTGTGGTGTGACAGTGGCAGTCCTTCTATTCTAAGGAAAGAATCTGCCTGCACAAAAAACTGAATCAGAACATATATGAAAATAATAGACTAAGGGCCTGCATTGGGGAAGGATATCATTCAATCTGCTCCCAGAAAGTGAAAATAAATGGAAGGTTTGTGGTGAAGCAAGCCATACGTACCCCAGCAATTGCAACCAGATTGCAGGAAAGATCAGCGGCTTTCCAGCTAACATTGCCAATTAGCTGGGCATTCGTCGTCTCTGGTCTGGGATTCCTTTGTTTACATGAATCCTTCCCAAACTGATGCCATCCAGATGTGTTAGAACTCAGTTCCATAAGAACTCTTGGGGGAGTTGGTTGCTAACCATGTTGGCTGCAGATTATGAGAGATGAATGTTCCAGCTCAGAGAAAGTGAGTAAAAATATATTTCAAAGCCATTCTGTGCCCATTTGCATTCCTATTTCTAATAAGTAGAAGCCCTCTTGTCAGGGTTTTTCTCATCAAAGATGGTATTTGGAAATAGATGTATTGCTTCAGATTCTTTTGATGATCTTTGATACCATTGGTGCAGAATTTGGAAGTGTTTAGAATAGAGTAGAACAGAACAGAATAGAATAGAATAGTTGGAAGGGACCTTGGAGGTCTTCTAGTCCAGCCCTCTGCTTAGGCAGGAAACCCTACACCACTTCAGATAGGTTTTTCAATCTCTTTATTAAAAACTTCCAGTGTTGGAGCAGTTACAACTTCTGGAGGCAGGTTGTTCCACTGATTAATTGTTATAACTGTCAGGAAATGTCTCCATAGTTATAGGTTGCTTCTCTCCTTGATTAGTTTCCACTCATTGCTTCTTGTTCTGCCCTCAGGTGCTTTGGAGAATAGCTTGACTCCCTCTTCTTTGTGGCAGCCCCTGAGATATTGGAATACTGCTATCGTGTCACCCCTAGTCCTTCTTTTCATCAAACTAGACATACCCAGTTCCAGCAACCATTCTTTATATATTTTAGCCTCCAGTCCTCTAAAACATCTTTGTTACTCTTTTCTGGGCTCTTTCTAGAGTTTCAACATTTTTTTTTACATTGTGGCAATCAAAACTGGATGCAGTATTCCAAGGATGGCCTTACTGAGGCATTATAAAGTGGTATTAACACTTCATGTGATCTTAATTCTACCCCTCTATTTATGCAGACTAGAATTGTGTTGGCTTTTTTGGCAGTGGCAGCACACTGCTGGCTTATGAGCTATTATGACTCACATGCAATCATTATCGGACTATTTTTGGGGTATGATGGTGGCTTGTTTTAATCTTTGTACAGGTACTCCTCACTTTACAACCAGTCATGCAATGACTCATCAGAGTTACAATGACAATGAAAAAAAGTGCCTTATGATGGCTGCAACATCCCCATGGTCATGTGATCAAAATTTGGATACTTGGCAACTGGCATGTATTTATGACGGTTGCAGTGTCCCTATGTGTTCCTATGTAATCCTGATTGGTGACATTCCCACCTAGCTTTTGACAAGCAAAGTCCATGGATTTGCTTCACGTCCGTGGTTTGCTTAACTGCGGCAAAAAAGATCATAAAATCGGGCATGATTTCCCAACAGCTGCCTTGTTTAGCAATGGAAATTATGGTTCCAGTTGTTACCATAAGTCGAGGACTACTTTTACGAATCATTGTATGTAATTGACAGCAATAAAAATAAATAAAACATAGGAAACTAAGTCTTCCTAAACAAGAAGAGCAAAGGAGAGACTATAATGTACATCCCTTTCATCTTCTAACATTGATGTGTTCCTGGATTGTCTAAACAGATCTCACGCACACTACTATGATATTATTATCATTATTATTACTAGGCACACCCTATCATTTCCTGTCCATGTGTGACAGTAATTTGGTACTCAATTACAGGATTTGTCACTTTGCATCCACACCACCTTCAAATTGTACAGCTGTCCATTGCCTTTATGTAGCTGGATGGCTGCAGTCTCTTCTGTTGTATGATTCTCAGGCTGGGGAAAAGCAGGAGAAATTGGGAGTGATAGCTGTAGACAACTCCAGGAGATGCCTAACACAGATGATGAATAACTTTATATCCTTTCTGCCTTCTTCTTGCTGTTAATGAGCACATTAAGCATTCTGCAGAATGCTTCCCTGGATATGTCACTCTAATGTTTGAGATCTACATCAGGGTGGAAATCAAAGATCCAATCTATAGTAAACGCAAGTGTAGATCAGTTTGCATAGTGGCAAACAGTTAATAAGTTAAAAGCCCCCTCAGATACTTACTCTTGAGCATACGAGACATTTATGACTTGCTAAATGCGGAGGGCAAGAGTGAGGATAATATACATCATACATCGTGTAAAACTTGCTGATGAAGGCCAAAGCAACAGATATTGTAGGGGTTATTGCTGGCTACAATTAGAGCTATTGTACTTGCCCTATGACAAGTCAAAATGAGGTCATCGATAATTATAATTCTGTTTTGATCTGCCTGACTGTATAATGAAGGGCACTTTAGTTTTACACAGTTACATTCATTCAGGTCAACCCAACTATTTGCAGTTCAAACTCCCAGAGCTCCAGATAGTCTTTTCTGTCTTAGGCAATCCTAGTTACTTATTTCAGCTCTAACTTGTTCTTTTTAATGGTTACTTTAGTTGCCTTTAAGTTTGCATACTGTGACTTTATCTTATGTTCTCGTTTGTCAATGAACTTTGGTTGGCATTAGCTGGGTATTGCCACTCCTTTACCCTGTTATGACTACGTGGTCAAAGCATTATTGACGTGCCACATGGTGACACCAAGGTCGTGTCCTACTACTACTTTGCAACGCAGAGATAATGAGAAGTGGAATTGGGGCTGATGGCATGG
Organism: Bungarus multicinctus; assembly: GCA_023653725.1. NCBI lineage: Eukaryota > Metazoa > Chordata > Lepidosauria > Squamata > Elapidae > Bungarus > Bungarus multicinctus. The sequence goes on from CM042834.1 coordinate 38,165,017, forward strand.
CATGGCACACATTAAAGGAGTGTGTGTGTGAGGGGGGAGGGAGGAAGAGAGAGAGGGGGGGAAAGAGAGACTGAGTCGTGTGTTTGTGAAATATGCAAATACAGGTAATCCTTGACTTACAAAAGTTCTTTTAGTGACTTTAGTAAAGTTACAACAGCACTGAAAAAAAGTGACTTATGAACCATTTTCCATATTTACGACCATTGTAGCATCCTTGTGGTCAGATGATCAAAATTCAGATGCTTTGCAACTGACTCATGTATGACAGTCACAGTGTCCCGCCAAGAACTATGGCAAGAAAGTTCGTAAAACTTTAACAACTGCTTTGCTTAGCAATGGAAATTTTGAACTCAGTTGTAATAATAAGTCGAGGACTACCTGTACAGGGTGTATTAAAAGCCAGGTCCAGTAGACAAGTTAGTCCTCCATATGCACTACATTAAATTATCAAATAGTTTGTCATTTTATTCTACTCACGGTCCCTACCAGCTTGACACGTGACTTTTGAACATTCTTAAATAGAGTAGTGGTTTTTTTGGATGGGGAGAAACATTTTCTTATTGGCTTAGCATTGCTGTTCTTCCACCTCATTTTTCTGGTGCTCTAGAATTTCTAGTATTTTGAGGTTTGTGAGGGTCTGATGTTTTGGTGATGGTTCTGGTTCCCAGCTGGGATTCGAAGCCCAGTCTTCCACCTCAAAGGTGGAGTCTAACCACTGAACTATCCTGCCACTATGTCATAGAAATATATAGACCCCCCCAGGAATTATATAGATCCCAATAACAACATGAGCACTCTCTCTACAGAAGAATGCAGTACTAGGTACATCTAAGAAACTTTGCAGAACCTTCAAATTCCCAGGACTCTGGTAGAAGATCTGAGAAAATAATTTGATTTCTATATTTGCCTATACATAGTTTGATTTAATCTGGAAAATCCCCAGGGGAGGAGCTTCCATGATGTTTTCCCTAGAGAGTGAAATAAATTATAGGAAGCTAGGCAGGTGGCAGATTGTTGGAAAGATAAAGTATGATGAAAGACTATACTATTCTTTTGCAAAGTTGGCAAATTTAAGATGTGTGGATTTCATTCCCCAGAATTACCCATCCAGCACGCTGCAACCTTCTGTGATAACATGCCTAGGATATCAGCAAAGAGGCAGGGAAGGAGTTCTTTATTTACATTGTGAAAATTTAGAATAGAATAGAATAACAGAGTTGGAAGGGACTTTGGAAGGCTTCTATTCCAACCCCCTGCTTAGGCAGGAAACCCTATACCACTTCAGACAAATGGTTATCCAATCTCTTCTTAAAAACTTCCAGTGTTGGAGCATTCACAACTTCTGGAGGCAAGTTGTTCCACTGATTAATTGTTCTAATTTGTGAGAGATTGTTGAGCATATGGCTATAGGTATATGTGAGTCTGAAATCAGACAGTACAATACTGTATCTGAAGTGCTCCCGAAGGCTTAGAAGTGTAGATGTTCAGGTTATACACTTTGTATACAAAACACACGCATTGTGATAGACAATTGTCCACCACTGATCATAGAATGAATTTTATTATTTTTATTTTACTTCATTTTTTATTTTTGGTTCTCCCTCTTTTGTTCAGTCATGCCTGATTCTTGTAGAGTGTCTGAACAAGACCCAGCAGTGTTCTTGGCAAGGGTTTTCAGGAGTGATTTCCACTGCTTCCTTCCTAGGGCTGAGAAAGTGACTGGCTGAAGGTCACACGCAGGCTTCTTTTGACTTTGTTTCTCAGAAAGTCCCTGAGAATCAAAAAACATTGAACAAAAGGAAAAAAAAAATAGCATTGATTATGGGAAGAATTTTATTATTTTTACTTCATGAATGTAAGTCTTTGATAACTAAAATAAAGTTGAAAATCCTGCATTTCTTGAAGAAAAAAATAAAAAAGGTAAAGCCACCTTTGATTTGTGATGGTGGCATCTATGAAGTTTTCCAGGCATCATTTTGAAGATGATTTACCAATGCTTTCTTTAATAATTTCTTTAAAAAAAAATAATTCTAGTCAACAACTCTAGAATTCTCAGGTAGAAAGATATGCCATGAATAATCCTGGTTCGTTTTGAACATAAATGCTGTACCTGCTGAGACTTTGGAAAAATGTTGAAAGCAATTTATTTTCCATCGGGTAGAATGAGGATGTTGGAAATGAGTATAAGATAAATATTTGGCATAACACTAACTTAAATAATGAAGTTGTTTATTCTGGCCTATAGACCTAAAATTGGGCCCTCTTAAATTGCAGTACAAGTAATAGCTCCCACTTGACTTTCTGATTACTTCTGTTTTATATTATGTAACTTGTTGTAATAAGCACACCCAGTCCATTTCATTTGATTGAATTTACCATTTCCTTTCCACCATTTATTGTTCATAAGTTCCACTATCTAAGAAAACTGCCTGCTTTTTCATCTCAACTCTATGCTTTACCTTCTTACTAAGCCTTTCTCAACTGACATGTTTTTCAGATGTTCTCACTGCTTGAATTGCTTCATGCATTAAATCACAATTCTGTTCGTATAGTCATGCTTGTATCATGTTTTTAAAAGTGCATTTCTAGTTCCACCTTTTTAAAAGTGCATTCAGGGCATTGGGCCGTGAATTTCCATTTGCCCAAACAGTGTATGGTTCATTTATTTAACCACTTTAGGTTAATTGATCTGAAGGAATAAATTCTAAATGAACATACGATTGCAAGACAGTTCCTAGAAACAACATTTAGTGGAATAAGGGTGGAATTTTTTTTTTTACTGTATTTCAGTTCATTAAAATGAAAAAGCACACTGACTTGTTGTGAACTAGTTAAACTTAAGGCAATGTTGAGAAAATTGTGGAGACTAGTAACTGCACTTTAAATTTGGAGTTCGTAAATTGTCTTTGTCACAGAATGAAACTGAGATATAGGCGACATGTATGCTCTGTGTTACAAGACAGTTGCGGATTTCAATTTATTCCTCTGCAGGAAGTTAGAATCAGAATAGAGCTGGATGGGACCTTGGAGGTCTTCTAGTCCAGCCCTCTGTTTAAGCAGGATATCCTATATCACTTCAGACAAATGACTGTCCAGTCTCTTCTTAAAAACCCTCAGTGATGAAGGACCCCCCAAAGATGTTCCATTGGTTAATTGTCCTCACTGTTAGGAAGTGAGGACAATTCCAGGATGCTTCCCTCCTTGATTAGTTTCCACCCATCCGTCCTTGAATTACAACCATAATAGAGTTTGAAATTTTGATCATAAGTAATTAGAGTTGTAAGTCAAGGCACACATGTGATGCAAAGTATTTTTCTGCCCTTTTTAATTTTTGCACTAGTTGTTAAGAGGAAGCATTAATTTGAATAATGGGAAGGTTTTTTTCCCATAAATGAGGAAAATACTTCATGAATCCCAGCCATGTGACCACAGAATGCCATAAAACTGACCCATTGGACAGGTGATTGTCAAAGCGAAAAAAATTCAGCTTCATAAATTAGAGGAAATGAACCGTGTTTTTCTGTTGCCAGTATACTTTATTTACACATAGCTAGGAAGAGCAAAAGAAAAGCAGTACATTCTAAGAAGCAAAAGAAAGTAAAGTGAAGTTAAATAAAACTCCTCCCCTGCACACATGCGCAGTAAATCATACATCACAAGACACTCATATCTTGGTTGCTATGGTAACGTGATAACCATTCTGGGCGCTCAGCAGACAAATCAAAATAACGCAGTGACAGTGATCACGTGACTGCAATGGGGGGGAGTTACCATTACAATAGTCAAGGGCCATAAAGCACACGTTCTGTTGCCTTTGTAACAGGTCGTAAAATGTCCTGTCATTTAGCCTGGACTACCTGTACTGCATAATATTGTGAGGGATCCAGTCCTCTGTATGTGGTCGCTGATAGTTGTATTCCCAGCGCATGTGCCAGTGAATTCAAAATTTGGATGGCATTTCTCCAGATAAAACCCAACTGAAGAAAAACAAAAGTGGAAAGAAGTCCAAGCCAGCTCACTAAGGGACAGTTGATGATGGAATGGATAGGTATTAAGATGCATGTAAGTCCAAGACTGATGGTATAATTTAAGTGATCAGTATCTTTAATAAAGGAAAGGGGAGCACAGTGGTTCAGTGGTTAAAGTTGCTAAGCTTGTCAGCTGAAAAGGTTTGAGACCTGGGCACTCTGCACAGTAACAGGGTGAGCTCCTGTTATTTACCACAGCTTCTTCCCACCTAGCAGTTCCAAAACGTACAAATGCAAGGAGATAGATAGGTTCCACTTCAGTGGGAAGGTAACCACGTTAATATCATCGGTATGTTTAGTCTGATTGGAGAATTCTGGAGTTGAAATCCACACTCTCTTTTTTGACCCTGTCATCCCCTAATTCAGGATAGAGTCAGGGCGACTGGATGGAGCTGGGCATTTACTGGCCGATGCCCTTCCTGACACCATGCGGAGTTCTCCGCAGATTTTTTTTTTCTTTGCGCTCTGGGAGTGAAATATCTGCCACTACCTAGCATTGAACTCTCAACCTTCTGAGTGGGAGGTGAGCATCTTCACCACTAAACCACCATGCCACTCGGAATTGAAATCTAAACTTCTGCTGAATATTCTTGTTGTAGAAGTTTGCCATTAACCTTGGTTTAAAAAGTTACAGTAGTTTTGCTAATGTAATGTGTTAAGAAATAAACTGTACTATGTACTATGTCAACCCCATAGCAGATTTTATTTTGCTTAAGCATACTGTCATCCCAGTTTTATTTCATTACCCGGAATTCTGAATTTAGCGGAAAAACAATTCTCATTCCCGTTCTCTACACCATGTAGATTTTTCCATCAGTCTGCCCAATGTTTATTTTATTTTTTATAACTAGAGAAACTTTGATCACTTTAGCTTTTCTTTGCTGATCCCACAGATGATAAGTGCTTTCTACTACAAATAAGCACATAATAATTGATATCTAATGGAAATAAGAACTGCCTTTGAAGCCAACTGGAAGATATTCAGCCTTTACTTCAGTTTTTGCTTTCAGATTTTTCAGGCCAAGTTTGTTTTTCCTTTTGGTCTTTGGATAGTATCCTAATAGCAGATTTTGTCAAAAATAGGCTTTATACAATGTATTTACTAAGAGAGAGGCCTTATCGCAAGCACATATTCTTACAACAAAAAAGTGAGGCTAGAATGGCACCTGTCAATTTGGAGCTAAAATCTGTCTCTTGTTCCAATGAACTTTTCTTCTTGAGACATCTGGGACTGGTGGCTGAATCATCTTCTTCTAAACAAGGCAACCATCTTCTGAACCAAATGAGAAATCAAAGAAAATATTAGAAATTAAAAAGATGAGTGGATCTGTGGTTCAACTGTGTATGAAGAGACTGAGATGCAACAGTCAGTATGCTCTCTGTTCCACGTGGAAGCCTTAAGGATTCAAATCCTTTTACAGACAATATTAATGTGGAAAGTTTTTGAATTCTTGGGGTTACTTTGAAATAGAATAGAAGATAAAATAGTATTTTTTGATTTTATGTTTCTCTAAATGATATAAGTTTTTTTTTTAAAAAAATACAACTTCTTCACTAATAAAATATTGTAAGGTTGGTTTTTTTGCATTATATGTGGTGGTAAATTTTTTGATGTCTCTATAATTTCATCTCATTCTCATGCTGCTTTTCTTTAATATTCTGCCCTCTTAAAATACTTCCGCATAGCTCATATGCAACAGTTTACTTTGGGAGTATTTGGTAATCATACAATTTTTATGAAGTTTTAAGCTCCCCTAATTCCTCTAAGCATCATCATCTTTGCTGTATGGCTAATAGAGATCAGCCTTTGTAGCAAAGCCCTAGATCAAGGTGCCTGAATTTTGAAGTGTTCAAGGAGGACTTGTTTCCAAGGCTTTCTTATTTGAAATTAAAACCAGAAGGAATAGAGACTAGCAGCTAGGCATTGAGTTTATTGGCGTGCTCTTTATTAAGTTTATATTGTATCTTTCTTCTGAGAAAGTCAAAGCAGCATATTAGAATTAGAATTAGAATTTTTTATTGGCATTTTTCAAAGCAGCATATTAGAATTAGAATTAGAATTTTTTTTATTGGAATTTTTTATTATTTTATATATAAGGTACAACACTTAATAATAGTCATAGGGTACAATAAGCAATCAAATCATACTAGGAAACAATCAATATAAGTTGAGACCATCCCTATATTTTATGAAGTAACCCAGTGACCCAAAATCATAAATCAGTCTCATCAGCAAGTGGGGAACTGAACTTAGCAGATGACAGCATTAAACTGACTTAAGCTAATCCTCAAAATAGCTGAGCAAGATTGCACCTGGTAAGCAGTTAGATGGGAAGGTACTTGGAACTCACAAGTCTCCAGAGTACATTGGAAACATGAAAAAATGATCCAGGACAGGATAACAACAAACAACTTCTATATTGTTGAAGGACTTGTGCTTGACTTAACATACTGTAGTGTACAGGTTGAGTTTGACAAGGGTAAGGCAGGTGATTCCAAAGCTACAAGTGCGCATTAATGTCAACATTGCTCAATTGTCTAAGGTGAGCAGATGACCAATCAAATTTCCACAAGTCCCAAAGTATGGAAAGAAGAAACCTATGGAATGTATCTCTTCTTGAGAATATTCATATAAGTCTCAGAAAATGTTAGGCACAGAAAGAACAGGTCCACATGTAAAGATTTAATTAAATTGATTTATCACTATAGAATACACAGAAAAACTTTCTCAACTGTCAGCACCAGCTTAGAGTTAGACAAAGGAACATCACTCAAGGGAGGGTTGGACAAGTTCACTTGTGGCTGTGTAGGGAGTCTAGGGTGTTCCCTCTTTTCACTTCACCTCCAGGTTCTGCCACTCCTTCTCCCATAGGCACCTTGGACAATCAAATGTTATGTGTGAAAGTACATTCTTGTCCACAATCAACATGCTAATATTTAATAAATCTTTGATAATCTAATAGGTCACATTTGGGCATCACTTGAAAAAATGAATCAGACGTTAAATATCTGGAGATTGCTAATCTACTACTACTTTGAATGTGAAGGCAGACTTTTGCTTACTGCAGTATTCTTAAACCCTGACAGCTTTAAGATGTCAACTCCCAGCATGCTGTCTGGGGAATTCTAGAAGTTGAAATCCACATAGATTAAAGTTGCCAAGGTTGACAGACAGTGGTCAATATGTAAAATGGTAAACCACTGCCCAACCTGGAATTTCTCAAGAAAATTCTTCAGCAGATTTATTTGATACATTCCTCAGCTGCTGTTTGGAAAAAGTTACTCTCTGAAAAAATTTCAACGTTTGAAATTATTTTAATTTAGCAAGATGCACTTTGCTTACATTTGGAGAAATCAGGTTTTAATTAGTTATGCTTTTTCTGTTTATACCTAAATCAGAAAGAAACATTTTCTGCAATGCTATTTCTAGATTAGGTAATTTATCACATCAGGGCCTTTCTAAAAATAGAAGATTTTTTTTAAAAAAAAAATAGTAAATGATCTTTAGCCTGAACTGTATCATTATGCAACAGGCTGATTTTATTTTTTTATCAGTTCTTAAAGGGACTGTATCCCTTGATAGCTGTATTACAATTTCTTTTCTTAGGTTTCTTAGTTTTATTTAATAGATGCATTTTATCAAATCAAACTCTGAAGAAAAAAAATCTTTAATTGCTTTTATCACTGTTTCCCAAAGTTTACTGTAAGAATATTGCTCAGCATTGCAGATCAACAGTTTGTTTCTTGAAAGTTAATGAGATCTCAGAAGAAAGACAGACACAACAAGCTACACTCCTGAAATATTTCTCAAGTTGTTTGCTATCAAGCAATAAAGTATGTTTTGCTACTCTAATCATTTATTAGCTGGATTCACTCCACCACACCAGCTCTTTATCTAAAATTGCTCTAAGCTTAATGTAAAACCTTTTACTTGCTCATCTCTAATTGACAGAATATTTATTTGCTACACCTTAAACTCAAAATTATGCTACTTTTGAAATTATTTCTTTGAATCTTCATACTTTCAAAACAGAAATAATTTGGCTTTCCACATTGAGTCTAAAAATAATATCTTCAGTTGTTTTATTAATAAAAAATCTTCCAGTTTGTTAATCAAGGTCCATGTGATAATGAAGTATTATAAATCAGGAAAGTTAAACAAAACTAAACCATTGATATAACTTAACTTGGGTACTGAATATGGAAATAGTTTGTTAAATATTTGTGGAGGTGAAAATGAGGAGGTGGTAGATAAGAAACTTCACCAAGTTTCTCTTAGACCTCAAGACTTATTGTAAACATAGGTGTTTTTTTTTTTAATCAAATTTGAAAGTCAGGTAGATGTTGCATTTTAGCTTTCAGGAAAAAAAGTCAAATCCTTGAAGTACTTGAAGTAGCATTCTGGATTATTTATAATGTGTGAAAATTCTTAAGAAGTAACTAGAGAGATTGATGGATTTATCAGTGGGTTTTTCTGCCTAGAACATTTGCATATTATTTGGCATAGGTTTGTTGGTTTCTACTTTTTAGATAAGTTCATGCTTTTTTGTTGAAGCCCACATATATATTACACGAGCTCACAAATCTATTTGCATCAGCATATTGCTTTTTGCAAGCTCTACATACCCAGGAATACTAACTACAAAATATGGGCTCTGTTTCTCAGTAGATTTTCTCTCTGGTTTGCATGTTAAGAGTGAAGAAGAGACATGTTGGGGATCTTTTTCTGAAATACAGTAGCTCAACCAACCCTTAGATACTTATTGTTTTGTTTAAAATTAATGTTGTCATACAAAAGAATTTAAGACTTTTAATATAAAAAAACTGTTTAATTAACACCAGAGGTGATATTCAGCAGGTTCTGACCAGTTCTGGAGAACCAGTAGCAGAAATTTTGAGTAGTTTGGAGAACCAGCCAATACCACCTCTGACTGGCCCTGCCCCCATCTATTCTCTGCCTCCCGAGTCCCAGCTGATCCTCTGGGTCTTCTTTGGTTGCCCTGCACAGGACCTGGAAAGTAAGTTAGTGGGATGGGGAGAGAATGTAGATTTTGCAGTATACCTTCCCCTGCCACGCCCACCAAGCCACACCCACAGAACTGGTAATAAAAATTTTTTTAATCCCACCATTGATTAACGTGTGTTAAATACGTTTAACATGTTAAAATGAGGCATTTTAGATTGCAAGCCTATAGGTTCTTATAGGTACTGTAAGCAAATATAATATTTTCCACCAGTTTACTCTGAAAGTTAGTGGTACTTTTCTGTCCCTAAGATGAACATGTGTATTATAGAACTTAGTCCATTTTTGAGGGGGGGAGGGAGTCAGCAGTTTCACATCTATGTTCTTCTAGTGATCCTTAGATGGATTTTGTGTAGATAGGTGATTTGTGCTAAATAAGCTGTCAGCAAACTTTGTCTTAATTGCTTGGCCTCCCTTTAAAATAGCAGATCAGCTGTTGGATACCCTATGCCCTCTGCAACCTGCAAAGATGGAAGACAGAACAAAAATGCATATGGCTTTTCTTCTATTATGCTGAGAATGCACATGTTTAAGTGGTACAATGGATAGCAATTGAAAAAAGACATAGTTTAGATCAAGGATTCATCCGGGTTGTGTTTGACTGTGGGTAGGTGGGTGGGTGGGTGTGGCCAGTTCGACATCACTCATGTCAGGGGCACATATGGTGGCCCGGGGGATCAATGTGAGACCAGGGAGAGTGCCAGAGTGTCCTCCAGAGGAGCCTTGCCGTCTGCTGGTGGCCCAGCTAAGGCAAGACTTCCTTCCTTCCTTCCTTCCTTCCTTCCTTCCTTCCTTCCTTCCTTCCTTCCTTCCTTCCTTCCTTCCTTCTCTTCTTCCTTCCCCTATTTTCTTCTTTTTCTTTCCTTGCTCTCTTCCCATCTTCGCTTCTTTTTCTTTGTCTTTCCTCTTTCCCTTTCTCCTTTCCTGTTTCTTCTTGGATGCTCAAATGCAAAAGGGGAAACATTTCTTCTTTTGTTTTGCTTTTAATTTGTTTTGATAGCCCTCTGCAGGTAAAAATGGAGCCTGAGGGGCCGCGTGCAGCTCCCCCATGCCCCATTTTCAGCCTGGACCGCCTCCTGCAGCCCAGGGGGCCCATGCAGACCTCCCGATCTCTGTTTTCACTGGCAGAGGGCTGCAGGGGGCTGCCCATGCCAAAAGCCACGATAGATATGGCCAGGCCAGCTCAACGTCACTTGTGTTGGGGCACCTGTGGTGGCCCGAGCACTCTGCCAGTGAAAACGGGTTCCCAAGCTCCGTTTTTGGCTGCGACAGCCTCCAGCAAAAAAAAGAGCTTGGGGGGGCTGCCGACAGCCATCATATGCTCGGTTTCTGCTGCAATGTGCATCCTACAACCCTCTACAGAAAAAAATGGAGCTCAGGAGGGCTTCCCGAGGTCCTCTGGAGCTCCATTTTCACTGGCAGAGACACTGTGGGCCAGTCCTTCACTGTTTCTAGAGTGACCCTGCGGGCCAGATCTAAGCACCTTGCGGGCTGGATCTGGTCTGTGGGCCTTGAGTTTGACACCCCTGGTTTCAGGTGTGGCTCCATTTAAAATCCAAGAAAGAAAACCTTAGACTCCATTTTTATAGAGAAAAGTACTTTTACTGAATATGAAGTGGTAGCAACCGAAGAAATACAAGATCTGAGGCAAAAGGCGTGGAAATTACATATAGAAAGTTATTGCACGTCCCCACCCCAACAATTCAAACTGGACATCCAATCTGAGATGTGTATAATGTCATGTGGGTTACATCTTCAGGTGGTGTTTCACACATCTGGTATGCCAAGATGGTTGACCTTGGCCTAGAAAAGATACGTGACTGCATTTGCACAGTAAGCCAACATTTTCAGTTCATACAACTTCAACCACTCTTTTGTTTTTCCATGAAGACATTTTCCTTCTCACCCAAGAAGCTTCTTCAGTTCTAACTGAATGATAGAGGATTTATATTTATATTCCTTGCAGTCATCTGGTCATTAGCACTCTTTCTGAGAATCGTTGAGGCCACTAGCAAGTTTATCTGTGCTGTCAGGGTTACCTGAATAGTTGTGTTTGTATGAACAGTAGTATTTCTCCTACCATCCGTTTTGGGGTCTCGACACACAAGATGAAAACCAGTGAAACTAATGGCTCAAAATGTGTTCAGGATGTAAAAGTTCTCCTTTCTTGCAGTAATGTCACAGTACTAAAATGGCAAGAAAAGAAAATCTCTAATAATAGATTCTACTGGGGGAAAAAACCCATTCTCATCTCTGAATAATCACTGGCATCCATTTTGAGTGAACCACAGCAATATTTTTGCCTTGTGTAAAAAGAGCTGGAATGCAATTTAAACCCTTTTTGTGTTATGACCAGTAAATGAAGCAAGGATCACATTTTTTCCCTGTTCACGGTGAAATATTTGAGTTTTAATCTCAGCTGCCAGAACAGGAGGTGAGAACTGCCTATTTTTAGTTGACTTTGGGCGGCCACCAGACAGGAAGGAAATACAGGAATAGGAGAGCCACTTTAAAAACACTGAAATAACATCTGATTACTGAGGCCAGATGTTTAAGATAGACTGGCCATATGAGCAATTGAAATGACCTGCCTGTATAATGAAGATTGGATTATCGATGCTTTCTCTGACTGGTTTTGTAGTAAATTGTCCTTACCTATTCTTAACTTCTATGCTTACTAAAATCACATACCCCACAGAATGAACTGCACAGAAAAAAAAACTCCAGCAGATGTAGAGTAATACTATCTATCCTTACAGCATATTTCTGTATTATCTGGCAAAGATCTTTCCCATTATGTGTTTCCTGACCTTTAAACTAGAAATACTTGGAGCTGAACTTGGCACTTTCTGCATACAATGTGGTTCCTCTGGCATTAAATATACTTGGGGGGGGGGGGAGTGAATGCAGAAGAAACTGATGTTCTTTTTAAGTACTAAAGTCATTGGATAGTGATCTGAAAAGGTCTTTGGCGTTATTGCCACTTTGTAAACATTAGTAGCCAACTTCTTAGATATCCAAAGCATTATTGAAAAAGATCTTGAAAAATACTTGAAAATAAGTATATTCTTTTGCATCACCATTTTGTGCCTCCATGCATCTAACAGCTCTAAATTGTCCAATTATTTTCCATTCCCTCTTCAAACACCACCAGCTCACTTTTACGACATTTGACAGATGCAGATTGTTTCAAATGATTTTTGTAATATTTCTTAATTCACTTTCAGTTGCTTTAACGGACCTCTTCTCACCTTCTTTAAAGCTTTTCTGGTGGCCACCATTTTCTTTAAAGTTTATAGTTCAAAAGTAAAAGTAAGATGTAGTAATACGAAGATGAAGGCAAAAAATAGAGTTCTCTCTTCTTTTTTCCTGTTCACTTTCTTTGTACCCTTAAGGCTTTAGTCCATTCTGTTTTTCCAGTTTTAATGACATGGTCCACCTCATATTACTATCTTATTTTATAACTTCCACCAGTTATATTTTCTGGTTGATATCTGAGAGTCATCATTCCCAGGAAGGTCTGGTCTGTTAATTTTTCATGCAATGTCAAAAGCATTTTATTTTTGGCAAAATCTTTATCTTCAAATTAATACTGGCCCTTTTATCCATTTATACGTCTTTTAATCAAAAGCTTGATTAAGGTCTTAGCTGTTGTTTTGAAGTCTTTGCAAAGTGTTATGCTCCACTCTTTTTTACTTTTTATAATTCGGAAGGAAGGCTGATTCACTGGGAAATGTTTTTCCCGCTGCTTTTGAAAGACCTCTTTTCAACTGTACATTAATTATATCCTCAAGTGGTTAAGAAAGTGAGGATTTAAAAGGATGTGTAGGTACTATAAGCCAGCTGTTTCTCCTGTGACTCCCAGCCTCTTTACTCCTGAGAAAACTAAGTCTTCCAATCCCTTGTGAGGAGCAGCTGTCCGAGGTACCTGTGGGCTTTCTCTTGTTATCTCCTTTATCCACAAAGACTTTCACCATAAACAGTGGTCAGCATTCAGTTTGCTGTGCCATGTCTGCTACTTTGACATACCTAGAACTTTTCCTGGAAGCCAGCAACTCTGCAATTCTGTGCAAGAAAGCCTGATGAAGCTCCTTATGGGAAAAGTTGTATTAGAAATTTAAACAACAACAAATGCTCTATACTCAAGGGAAGAATAAGTATAAGTACAGCAAGAAGGGAAAAGCATAGGAACTGGTGCTTCTGTAGTAACTGTTTCTATATTGCACTCAATGGTGCAACAGAGCCACATATGTCCTATGGGGATGGAGCAATGGGACAGATGCACTTTTACCACCCCGTTTTTTATTTCTACTTACGGCTTCTATGTTTAGTTGCAAGATATGGATCTGGGATCCAACATCTTTTGTCAATGAATTCTTAAAAGAACTGTTGTAGTCTAATTGCTGCCTCTGTAGTTTTTGACCATGACGGATACAATATCCGGTTTGGTTGCCACGTATATAGACTTTTAGCCACTCTGTTAAAACAGAATGTTGTCCGAATATACCATTGTGGAGGTAGACTATACTTCATAACACATATAGTTCAAGAATGTCTCCTCAGGAAATTTCAAGGCACCTGGGATGATCTCAACGCAGCCACACCAGTTAGATCACAGGTGTCAAACTCGCCGCATCATGTTACCGTTTCGCAACATTTTTCCCATTTGCAGAGCTGGGGTGGGTGTGGCATGCATGTGATGTATCCAGCCTGCAGGCTGTCAGTTTGACACCCCTGAGTTAGATGGTTAACTGCCTTGGATATCAAATTATAACATCTATCCCATTGCAATTCTATGCCTCCACGTTATGGTGATTTTATTATGGCTTATGCTTTATTTAAACTAAATTTATACATCAGTGATTGCATGACCTCTGTAGATGCCATATGCTAAATAAATAATCTCCTTTTTGCTTTCTGTTGGGCCATTGCACTGAGCATTAAGGACCTGCCGCGTTTAGCTTTTCTTCTGCTTTTCCCACATTACATATTCCATGCACACTTAGAATCATTTCATTTGCTGTGACATAATCTTGTTTATTTATATTTATTTGCTTTATGAGCTTTTATAGCATCTGTTCCTCCTGCCATCCAAGCGCAACCATAAACAGGATGTTACAAATGCAAGCTTAGACAGACACCACGGCTGAAATTCATAAGAGAGTTGCTGCCATATTTTTTTTTTATTCTCATCAGCTTTGGCAGTGCAGAGTGGCCAAAATTGCAGAGATAAAACTGAGGCAATGGAGGAAAAGCCATTCCTGAAATCAATAAACATAGCAAAGATCTTACTTATATACAAATATCTTTTTTGCAAAGTGTATCATAAGATCATAATGTTGACCATTTGGCCTATTATCCTCCAACTTTTTATTTCATGCATCTCCAACTTTTTATTTCATGCAACTTTTTATTTAATCTGAAGCTTTTCAGATTAAAGTATTGACAACTTCTGGTCAAACACATTCTGCAAAGAGAAGCCCAGCATTTCTCAGGATAATTAGCTCTACCAATAATCCTTAATTTAATGGCCACAATTGGGACTGGCAAATAAGTCATTAAGTGAAGCCGTCACTGACTAGAACCACAACAGCCTGCAACTGTCAGCTTTTGTTTGCTTTACAGACCTGTGAAGATCATAAATGTGAGGATTGTTAATTTTTTCATCACTGTCGTCACTGTGAATGGTCACTAAACAGCAGTCATTAAATGAGAACTACCTATGTTATAAGGATTCCCCACCCCTTTCAAATGGAACCTGGCTTCTGGAATTTAGGATGGTTACTATGTGCCATTCACTTCAAGATAATCAAATCAAATCAAATTGTTCTATTCCTCTATATGAGAATTCTTCCATTAACTGTAAAGGACCACTGCAAGTAAAACAGGTCCAGATTTTTAATAATGTATTTCTGTTCTCAAACCCTACTTGAAATGTGGCGCCCCAAAGATTTATATTTCTATCATAGAAGAAAACAGATTGCCTTGGTTTAGAAACATATCTCCTGGCTGGTATTGGCCACTCGAGCGGTGACACGAAGTTGGTTCCAGGGTATTAACGCTTCCTTGAGTGAGGGATTTCTACCTGCCGCCTTGAAAGAGGCGGTAGTGAGACCCCTCCTCAAGAAACCATCCCTGGACCCAACTTTATTATCTAACTATCATCCGGTCTTCAACCTTCGCTTTGTGGCGAAGGCTGTTGAGAGACAACAGCTTCCCCGGCACCTGGATGAAGCTATCTATTTAGATCCACGCCAATCAGGCTTCAGGCCCGGGTACAGCACGGAGACGGCTTTGGTCGCATTGGTGGATGATCTCTGGAGGGCCCGTGACAGAGGTTTTTCCTCTGTCCTGGTCCTATTAGATCTCTCGGCGGATTTTGATACTGTCAACCACAGTATCCTATTGCGGCGGTTGGGGGGGTTGAGGGTGGGAGGCACTGTTTTGCGGTGGTTCTCCTCCTTCCTCTCCGACCATTCGCAATTTGTGTTGGCAGGGGGGGCAGAGATCGACCTCGAGGCCCCTGATTTGTGCGGTTCCTCAGGGGTCGGTGCTCTCAACCCTTCTGTTCAACATCTATATGAAGCTGCTGGGTGAGATCATCCGTGGCTTTGGGGTGGAGTTTCATCAGTATGCTGATGATACT
The DNA here is from genome assembly GCA_023653725.1 of Bungarus multicinctus. Classification (NCBI taxonomy): domain Eukaryota; kingdom Metazoa; phylum Chordata; class Lepidosauria; order Squamata; family Elapidae; genus Bungarus; species Bungarus multicinctus. The sequence goes on from CM042834.1 coordinate 38,180,714, forward strand.
CAGCTGTACATTTCCACCCCAGGAAATGAAGCCGTAGAAGTGATGACCCGGTGACTGGAGGCTGTGTGGGGTTGGATGGGATGAAACAGGCTTCAGCTCAACCCGGCCAAGACCGAGTGGCTGTGCTTTCTGGCACCCCGATACAGCGCTGTTCCATCGCTGGCTGTGGGGGGGAAATTCTTGCCCCCACGGAGAGGGCGCGCAATCTGGGTGTCCTCCTGGATGTGTAGCTGTCGTTAGAAGATCACATAGCGGCCGTCGCCAGGGGGGCTTTTTGTCAGGTCCGCAGGATCTACCAGTTGCGGCCCTTTCTGGATCGGGATGCCCTTTGCACGGTCACATCCGCCCTCATTATTTCCTGTCTGGACTATGCCAATGCTCTCTACATGGGGCTCCCCTTGAAGAGCACCCGGAGGCTCCAGTTGATGCAAAATGCAGCCGCGTGGGTGGTTTGGGGGGCTCCTTGGAGCTCCCATGTTACACCACTCTTGCGTGAGCTTCATTGGCTCCCGGTAGCCTCCCGGGTGCGATTCAAGGTATTGGTGACTACCTTTAAAGCGCTCCATGGCTTGGGACCTGGGTACTTATGGGACCGCCTACTGCTCTCATTGATCTCCCGTTGCCCAGTACGCTCCCATAGGGTCGGCCTCCTTGGGGTACCGCCGGCTGGACGGCTGGCGACCCCGAGGGTATGGGCCTTCTCCTTGGGGGCACCTTCCCTCTGGAATGAGCTGCCCCCGGAGATGAGGACTATCCCTGACCTTTTGGCCTTCCAGCGCGCGTTGAAAACATACTTATTTCATCAAGCCGGTCTGGCCTAGGGTGTTATAGGGTTAATTAGGTTTTAATGGGTTTTAATCTTTTATATTCTTGATTGAATTTTATTTTGAGCCATTATATTTAATCTTTTTAATTGTTTTTATACATTGTATTTGTATCATTTTTTAACTTTGGCCGTACACCGCCCTGAGTCCCGGTAGGGAGAGGGGCGGTATAGAAAACTAATAAAATAAATAAATAAATAAATATTTCTGTTAATCCACTTTCAAACTGCATTGTCCTAGATCAGGGGTGTCAAACTCATGTTGTCATGGCGATGTCTTATGACATATTTCCCCCCTTCGATAAACCGGGCATGGGTGTGGCCAATGCATGACGCATCCGGCCTGCGAGCCGAGAGTTTGACAGCCCTGTCCTAGATAGTAGCTATTGTATGTATCATTCAGTCTGTGTTCCAATACTCTTCTAAGATTTTTTTTCACAAATAAATATTGCTAAACTAAGTATTTCTCAGTTTAGGCTGGTGCTACCGTTATTTCTTGGCATTCTTATACTGTTTAAATTTGAATTTGGTTTCTGTCTTCCACCCATTAGTTCTTTTAGCACAAAACACCAGTAGCATTTCTTATAGCAATAGCACTTAGACTCATATACTGCTTTACGGTGCTTTATGTGACAAAACATAGCAGTGTTCCAATATTTGAAGGGCTGTCACAGAGAGAAGAGGGTCAAGCTATTTTCCAAAGCACCTGAAGGCCAGACAAGGAGTAATGAATGGAAAGTGAACAAGGAGAGATTCAACCTGGAAATAAGGAGAAAGTTTCTGCCAGTGAGAACAATCAACCAATAAAACCAATGCCTTTAGAAGTTATGGGAGCTTCATCATTGGAAGCTTTCAAAAAAAGATTGGACTGCCATCTGTCAGAAATGGTGTAGGGTTTCCTACTTGGGTGGGGGGGAGTTGGACTAGATGACCTACAAGATCCCTTCGAACTCTGTTATTCTGTTAAACTTAAAACCCTTTCTTTACTCTCACCTCCCACTGGCAAATTATTCTTGGAGTACCAATGACATCACAGTGACATTTGAAGCAAGTTTTAACATAATTTCAATGTCTGATTTTTAAAAGGGGCAGATTGGCAAGTAATATATAGGCAGCTGGCTTTTCTCCTTTCTATATTCTTCTCATCAATCAGAATGACTGAAATATATCACAAATGTGTAGAAACTAATTGGGCTATTCCCACAGCTACCCTTCAGCACTAATCGTTAATGTGCACTGCAATATTTAACAATTGTTTGAATCTAACATTTTCTGTCATAATCCTTAAGTTTTGGGGTAGTTGACAAGGAGAGGCAAGTTCAAGCTAATATTTATGTGACTCAAAATATTATCATCTCAGTAACCATTTAAAATGTGAAGAACCAATTTTTTGGTGCAAAAACTTTTTTTTTTTTACTTTCCCCCCTTCCCTTTACAAAATGAGATTTCTCATTTTTCAGTGAGCCATTGGATGCCCCATGATGTGTTTAGACTTTGACAGTTCCCACTTTTAAAATCATATTTTTGTAAAAAAAGCAAAAAAAAAAAAATCAGAAGAAAACAAAAGCATTTTCCAAGGAGAAGGATTCTTTAAAATTAATTCCAAAATCTTACTTCAAATGTCTGTGCTTGATTGACACCGTGCCTTGTGAACCCTCTTGTATGTGAATTTAATTTTGCCTGGTGGGTTTATCTCATTTGGGAACTTTCAAATGGACCTCTTACCTATTGCTCTGTGGACTGCTTTTGGTTGGACTTATTTGAATGCACAACAGGGATGTAACATGTGCAAACCTGTGGGCACCCAACACTGCATTCACCTCTGCTTGTATCTGACTGGGAGCATGGTTCTCCTCCAGTCCTCACAACAGCAATATGTTATAATTGTATTTATAATTGTGCTTTTTTACTTGGCTGTACACCGCCCCGAGTCCCGTTGGGAGTGGGGGCGGTATATAAAATTTAATAATAAATAATAATAAATAAAATAAATAAATGTGGTAGGCAGATGACATCTGGCAAACTGCATAGTTAAGTAGAGATTTATTTAACACTAGTTTTTTTTTTTTAGATATTCAGGCATCCTAGCCCCTATTTCTCCAACTTCCAGATATGTACCATTACAATTTTTATTACTTTCTCATAATTTCTGGCCAGTCTGTCAACTTCTGTACAGATTGAGATTTGGGAACGCATTGTAATCACAGTCTTCTAAAACAGAAAAATAAAACCTTTGTGTGCATGCATGTTTATAGCATAATATTCATATTTTGTATTTTTTTTTAAATTTCTGCATTTTCTGATTAGAAACTTTTGACAGAAGGTGTTAGCCCAGTGGAATTCCAGGGAACAGCTTTCTTTGTAATAATGTTTACACAATTCCTTCCATTAGATTAAAGCTGGATGCACTTAGTTGCCTATTATGTGACAAATAGGCGTATTAGGAAAACAGTTTTGAAGGTTTTAAAAAATTAATATACAACCATATGTACTGTTGTCTGACGAGTCAGTTTGTAAAATGTCTCTGCAAATAAGACCGCTTAATTTTCCCATCTCTGATTTAGAAAGAAAAAACATCAGAACTCTCAGTTGAGATATTAAGAGGATTGAGCTTAATAAGACATGTGCTTTCTTGGATTGGTCCCATATTGTAAGTTCACTCTGCCTTAGAAGTTCTATGATTCCCTATGGTGGACAAGGTGCTGTGCTAGGATTGAGGGGATACAAATTGATGGAAATTGAACAGGAGGTTTGGGGATCTGACCAAAACCTGGGGATGAGGGGAAAGTGAGGGCCCCATGCAAACCATCCTAAAACTCTTTAAAAATGGATATAAAACTAACCAACCATCATTCTAATTTCTATTGTTGAATCGGTATTGCTCAGGAGATCTTGCCTTTGAGGAGCAAAGGAGTAACACTTCTCCTTGTATAAAGCCTAGTTAGTTATACATCCACGTACAAGTAGTCCTCGACTTATAACAGTTTGTTCAGTGACCATTTGAAGTTACAATAGTACTGGAAAAAAAGTGACATGATCATTTTTCAGACAATTGTGGCAACATCCTTGTAGTCACGTGATCAAAATTCAGACACTTCCCAACTGACTCATATTAATGATGATTGCAGTGTTCTGGGGTCATGTGATACCTTTTCGCGACCTTCTGATCAGCAAAGATCTGACATGATACCCGTCATGACAGGCATTCATTCTTGCAGGCATTTCATTACTCAAACAAAATAACATCATCGGTGCTACCTACTATCTACCAGCACTGTTGATATTACTGTACCTAGTTTGGGTTATGAAATGTCTGCAAGAAAACAATGAAACTCAGAAAGCACCAAAGGCCTGTCCCCATTCTTAAGGGGTGTTTGAACTGCCAGTACCCCAAATCCCCAACTAGCAGGGGAGATATTCAGAATTAAGTTAAGATTTTAAAGAAGACGGCTGTTTCCTTTTTCTTTAAAACGGAATATTTAATCAAAAGGAATGGTGTTTCTTTTCTTTTTTCTACTTGGAGGCAGATTTTGCTTTTTCCAAGATGATTGTTGCAGCAGTTTAGATTGTCTGCCAACCATTATAATAGAGTTTTACTACTGTAGGGAAATAGAAAGCCAAAGATAAGCCCAACTCATTGGAATTTAAGCAAAGTAAAGATAACAGGAAAGAACAAAGAAGAAAATCCATCCGAACAGTCAAAAGCATCTCTGGTAGACCAGCAAGACCAGACAGGAACTGTTTTTAAAATAAGGTTATAGCCAAAAATAATTTAAATTGGAAAGATAAAGACACACACACACAAAAATACTACTTTTCCTATCCTAAAATTAGCTTTAAATTTCTATAATAATAACCAGGGTCGGTAGTGATAAACTTGGCAGAACTGAATCTGAGTGACTTTACAAAGTGACTTTACTCAAAATACCAGCATGGTACTAAAAAATAAAATAAATTCCTGCCTTTGTGCAGGAGTTAAATATAAAGTGTGCTTAGCATTCACAATTATTGATAGAAGAGAATATATACCCTGCACTTACGTATTATTACAGATTATCATATATTCATTTAATCCAGCAAAAACAGTAATCTTGAATAAACGCACATATTTACATACAGACCCATCTATCAAAAATGTGGAGTTTTTCTGCAGTTATTCAGTGTATGTATTTTGTGTGTTAGTTTTCCTCATTCATTTTCTTTTTCCTGTTTCTGACTTTTTCTTTATTTCTCTCTATTCCACCCCTTTCTATTCTTTTACAGTTTACACCAGGGGTGTCAAACTCGTGACGACATGTCGCCATGTGACATATCACAAATTTCCCCCTTTTGCTAAAAGGGGAGTGGTGGGCGTGGCCAGTGCATGATGTATCCAGTCCACAGGCCACAAGTTTGACACCCCTACTTTACCTAGTCTCTTTTTCCACTGGAGCCAATATTAAGGTCTAACATAGCTTCCTTGTCCCAAATTCTTAACTATTAATCTGCAGTGGTGAGCAGGTCATAGAATCCTGATTTTGCCTTACAAGGGCACTACATTCTTTCCTGGTGATGCATTTCAGTCTCAAAATGGTTCAACACTTCCATGGATAACAGCCATAATAAAGATTTTGATTTGATTTAGTCAAAGACGATCTGTATGTAAATGAAAACTCCCCACAGCATCACCACCTAATGGATACACAACTGGCTGACCAATCCCATGTTGTAAAAAAGATGTGGACACTCTAGAAAGAGTGCAGAGAAGAGTAACAAAGATGATTAGGGGACTGGAGGTTAAAACATATAAAGAACGGTTTCTGGAACTAAGTATGTCTGGTTTAATGAAAAGAAGGACTAGGGGAGACATGATAGCAATGTTCCAATATCTCAGGGGCTGCCACAAAGAAGAGGGACTCAAGCTATTCTCCAAAGCACCTGAGGGCAGGACAAGAAGCAATGGGTGGAAACTAATCAAGGAGAGAAGCAACCTAGAACTAAGGAGAAATTTCCTAACAGAACAATTAATCAGTAGAACAACTTGCCTCCAGAAGTCGTAAATGCTCCAACACTGGAAGTTTTTAAGAAGAGATTCTTAAATGGATAACTATTTGTCTGAAGTGGTGTAGAATTTCCTGCCTTAGCAGGGGGTTGGACTAGAAGACCTCCAAAGTCCTTTCCAACTCTCTTTATTCTATTCTATTCTATTCTATTCTATTCTTGCACTGATGATGTTACCTACTTGGGTAATGAAACATCTGCAAGAAAACAACTAAGCACAGAGAGCACCAAGGATCTCAGAGGAAAAAGAGGAAGATTCAATACTGTTTTGCTAGGTTAAAAAACAGTCACAAGTTTCCATTTAAATAAATAGAATCTTCCTTCGACAGAATTACTCAGTGTATAATGGGCAGACTTTGGAGATAATTCCACTGAAACTCTTCCTTGGTGCCAAATTAGATGTACCATTATTATGTGGTTTGCTCTGGCAATTTAAAATGAATAGCTAGCACAGATGTCCTTGAACTGGATCAGGATTATGGGTATAGCTACAGGAAGGGTGTGTGGGTCCCATTTGCACCTAGAAAAATTTAAAACAACAATTTTAGCCCTGGCAGGAAGAAAACAAAAAAACATCATTTGGTATATGTTTTATGATTTCATTTTTTCACTATACCACTTTTGACCTCATTAAAAAAAATACTGATTGAAATACATCATTCCTAACTACCAAAAGGCTACACATCCCTGCAACACAGAATCCCTGTGCATATTAGCTAAATCCAAAATGGGATTAATTATTTTCATGCCTGCGTGCAGATTTTGGTGTGCGCGTAAAATAGAAGTGCTGGTAGCAGATCTCTCTTACTCCCATTTTACTCACCTTATATTGCTTTGGAAGCTTTTGTGTGAAATAAAAAAAAGATAATTAATACAGTAAAAACTGCTAAAAGGCTCATGCAGAATCCTGTTAATGCAGCAATTTTTTTAAAAAATTAGTCACCTCTACTGATGATAGGGAGAAATAGAGGTAAACATTTTGCTCTTTTCCTTCTATGGAGGCCGATCAACTGAATGGGTTTCCTGATTCTAACATATGAAGTGCAGATATAATCCTGGGTGTGTCAATCTTTTTTGTTTTAGCTTGTTGGATGTTACCTTTAACAATGCAGTTCATTAAGTTTGCAAATCAAAGCATACAGCCCTATTAAATCTGCAAAGGATGGCATTTATTGAATTTAGAGATAAAAACCTCAAAACACTTTCTTCTGCTTCGCTGAACATTTTTGCAGTTTAAAATGTTTTTATTTATCAGCAAGTTACTTTTGGCTGCAATCCTGTATACATTTACCAAGCAGCCTCACTGAATTCTGTGAGATAGACTTACGAAGTGCCTCCATTAATTTTCAGTAAATATTGGTTATGCTTGACTGTAAGATTTTTAGTTTCTGTTCTTTATACTTAAATATATATTTATTTGGCCATTACACTTAGAAAATTGCCATTTATCAATGCCATTTATTTATTTGATTTTTTTAAAAAAAATCCTTCCTTTATTATTTTGTTAAGTAATTCAAGGCAGCAAACATATATCATTTATTTACTTAAATTTTTATACCTCACATCTCCCCTATAAGGTGACTCTGGGTAGCTAATACTCCTTCCTCCTCCTATTTTCCCTACAACAACAATCCTGTGAGGTAGGTCTGGGTCAAAGTGACTGTTCCAAAGTCACCTAGCTGGCGTTCATATCTGAGACAGAACTAGAATTCACAATCTCCTGGTTTCTAGGCCAGCATCTCAACCACTATGATAAGTGGCTAAAATTCATTTAGATAGCAAGCCTATGTACCATATCAAAACCAACACTGTGAAAGCAGCTGCAATTTGTACGTTTCCTAAACTTCTAAAATCTGGCTTTTTAGTGCATTTTTCATACAGATTATTTAAATCCAGCCTTAAACCCAGTCTTTAGCCGCTCACCCAGAATGGAGAACATCTGCTTCTCGGCAACGTATTAAACAGAGTATCAGTGCAGTACAACGTTTTATATGTTTGCTCGGAAATACCGTATTTTCTTTGCAACAATGAGCTCTAGAAATCTGGTTTCTCAAAAAAATAATGCTGGCAATTTGGGGATCTGTTTTGTAAGCAATTGATCACCTGTCTTCATAATTAACCAAATAATTTTATTTCCATTCTAATGAATGTCAGGCCCCTTAATGTAGGCTTAGCATTCCTTATGTATAATTTCTGTTGAAAAACAGACCTCTTGCCCAAACCAATGTATTAGTCATGATTAAATATGCTAAATTCTTCTTATTATGTATCGCATAAGACTGCAAATCTAGGATTTTAGCCAATAGTTTTGTATTGATTTCACATGGGACTTTGGGTTACTGGGCCCATTATTTACATGGGACTTTCAGTTCTGAGTCCATTATTGTTTGGATTTTGGATTGCAGGCAGTCCTCAACTTACAATCATTTATTTAGTGATCGTTCAAATTTACAATGGCACTGAAAAAAATGACTTATGGCCAATTTTCACGCTTGTAACTGCTGCACCATCCCCATGGTTACGTGATCAATTTTTGGATACTTGACAACTGGCATGGATTTATGAGAGTTGCACTGTGCCCCAGGGTCCTGTGGTCACCATTTTTTTAATCTTTCCAGCTGGCTTTCCACAAGCAAAACTAATGGGGGAAGCCAGATTCACTTAACAAGTGCAGTGATTTGCTTAACAACTGTGGCATAAAAGATTATAAAATGGGAACACAACTCACTTAACAACTGTACTACTTAGCGATTTAAATTTTGGGCTCCAATGTGATTGTAAGTCAGAACTGTAGTTCATACCAGTGGTGGGATTGAAAATTTTTTTACTACTGGTTCTGTGGGCATGGCTTGGTGGGCATGGTGTGGCTTGGTGAGTGTGGCAGGGGAAGGTTACTGCAAAATCCCATGCCCTCCCCACCCCACTAACCTGCTTTCCAGCTCCGTTCTCCTGTGCAAGACAACAAAAGAAGACCCAGCCGATCATCTGGGACTCAGGAGGCTGTGAATAGATGGGGCCTGGGCCAGTCAGAGGTGGTATTTGCCGGTTTTCCGAACTACTCAAACTACTCCGCTACTAGTTTTCCAGAACTGGCCAGAACCTTCTCAATGCCACCTCTGGTTCATACTGTAGTGTGGATCCGGATATTGTGGTTTGTAAGCCAGGAGTTATGTCTCAGTCTGATGTTCCATAAAACACAGTTAAATGGATCATGGCTTAGGGTAGTGCATGAACCAGATCTATACAAATCATGTTTTCCCTGAACTTACCTGCCTTGTTTGATCTGCTTTTTTCTGCTTCCTCTTCTGCTTGGCATCACTTTTCCAGCACCCAGTTCTTGTTTTATGTTTAATTTGCTTTATGGCATGGATGACCTCTCAAATATTGGTTATGTAATTTGTACTCTCTGGCCCACGCAGGCATGAAATTATGTGGTGTTTATATTCTCCAAGAAAGATATTTAAATCCAACTTAAACTTTAATGGAAACAAGATTTCAATTATTCTTGTAATGATACAGATGAAAGTTTTCTTGTTTTAGCTCGAAAAAAGGTTGTCCTATAATGAACTTCAGTAATTAGAAATGTGCCAGTGTACACTCAGGCCTTTAATGAATAATCTATAGATACACGTGTCCTACTATTTAGAAGTGCTGTTTTCTTTCCTGCACCCTCCGTTCCATCACAGCCAGCTACCAGTTTTCTCTCTTATCTGCTTGTGGTGACCTCTGTCTTTACACCAATACTGACTGCCTTCCAATAGCAGTTAATAAGATTTTCAGGCAAAGCTTTTAGATCTATTAACGGGGGAAGATTTTATATTTATTTGTCGGGAGACACTCTGGGTCTCCCAATAAATAAATATAAAACAGGAGATTTCACACTTAAATGCCTGAACCAGCTGCAACTAATAACGATAATGATTTGTTGCAAAATCTCTTTGCCATTTCTTAAGTGCTCACATACGTGGGCTGACTTTACGGAGAAACGTTTTTCAACACCCTTGGTCATGTATTCGTACATCTATTTATTTTAATGGTTGGTATCACGGCTGGATGCAAGTTGGACAAATGTGTACGCTCAACTTTTTACCAAGCATGTTAGTCAGGTTTATTCTGTATAGGGTATTTTACCTCTACAGCAGAGGTGGCAAACTGGTATGTTTTTACAACAGGTGGAGTGTTCTAGAGTCATGTAATTGTCATTTACAACTTTGCCAGTCTGTATCCAACAAGCAATGTCAATGAGGGAAGCCAGATTCACTTAAGGACTGGTTGCCTCTCTTAACAACTGCAGTGACGTGCTTAACCATGGCAAAAAAAAGTCATATAATTGGATGTGACTTACTTAACAACCGCTTTACTTAGCAACAAAAATTCTGGTCCAAATTAGGGTCATAAATCAAGGACTATCTGAACAGTAATGCCTTCTCTGGGGACCACCAGATCTATCAAGCAAAACATCTGGACAGCTGCTAAATGACAATTAGTCTTTGCTATCTAGAATTTAGCAGTCCATATCAGGTAACGTTATTCTTCCTGGACTTAGCAATCTTCAAATGTGTTGCTTGGGAATAATGGGAATTATAGTCCAGTGGGTTTTAAGGAGTACGTAATTAAAAAGGCTGGCTGATTAAAAATAAGACCAAATCTGAAAGAGAGTGATTATTAATGCATGAAGGAGATAGCAAGGAAAAACTCTGAACAGCAACTCTGTGTGTGAATGACTGAAAAGCAAAACAATGAAGTTTCTTAGAACCATTTCACTTTCTCCAAATTTCCACCACCCAGAAAGTATTTCCCATGAAGGAAACTGTTAGGAATCTGTCCACCAATTAGTTGGGTTGGCAATAGATAAACCAACGATGTATGTTTGTAGCTTTAAGACAAAATCACTGTATTGATTTGTACTATGTTCCGATTGGTTGATTGTATTGCGAATTGCCATAAGAGGGAGCTAGAGATCCTGGCTTGCTCTCTCTGACATTCTGTCTCTCTGACATTCTGTTGCTATCTGTTGCTATCTAAGTTATGCTTATACTTTGATATCTTTGTTCACTGTAAATGACAAAGACAACCAGTAAGAAGACTTTGTAATTGGATATTCTTTGGACTGTAAAACGTTTATTGGACTGTGCTATTTCTTAAAGTAAACTTTACCTCAATTTAGTGTATCTGTGTGTGGCTGAATAATTATTCATAACTACTCTCATAAACATTTCCACGTGCATATCCTTGTTACTCAAGGGTTATTCTGTACATATCATAACAGAAACAACATGAAGAAACCCAAAACCACCAACAACTAATTCCAGAAATACTGAATGTATTTCTGTTTCACCTCAGCTTCCCTCCATCCCTATGTATTTTGCACAGGGAATTTGTCCTTTTTGAAAGAAACCAAAATAGCCGAAGCTCACCTTTTATGTCCCATCTACAAGGATTCCAGGCAAGTAATGGTTGTGCTCAGGCACAAAACGGTCTTGTAAAAAAGCCGATGAAAAAGAACAGGGGTCGCTTTATCTGAAAATGCCCGTTGGAAAGATCTGCACCCTGTCAGATTAAAGCCAACCTCAGTGTGACATTTGGAAAGTGGCTATGCATGACTGCATCAAACTGCTTTTTGCTTGGCCTAGTGACTTGAGTCATCACCTGAGCTAGATGGATGGTGGCCTCCTAAGAAGGGTTCAGAGCTTTGGAGGAGGGCCATGGAGAAGATCGTTGAGCCACCATATTCTTGCTACCTTTCTAAATGTGAGTCATGCCCTTCCCATAATAATACTATAATAATAAAGGTTAGGGCAGCTGGTGAAATTCACAGGCCTGAAGATCACTCTATTCGCTTGCCAAGACAGCAGCACTAAATTCCCAATAATTGTGCTGAGAATCTGGGCCAGCTGTGAAGAACCAGCTTTGGGGAGCCCAGTTTGCATGTTGTGCCATTGCAACCTTGGCAACTTTACGACTTGTGGACTTCCAACTCCCATAATTCCTCAGCTAACATGCGCTGGCGTAGGAATTCTGGGAGTTGAAGTCCCCAAGTGCTGGCTGAGGAATTCTGGGAGTTGAAGTCCACAAGTGCTGTCGTAGGAATTCTGGGAGTTGAAGTCCCCAAGTGCTGGCTGAGAAATTATGGGAGTTGAAATCCACAAGTGCTGGCGTAGGAATTCTGGGAGTTGAAGTCCACAAGTCGTAAAGTTGCCATGGTTGGAGACCCCTGCCATAGGTTATTTAATCACGAGTTACTCTGAAAAACCAGAGTGGCTGGCATAATGCAACACACACCAAGCCTTAAGCCACAGATGACAAACTATACCTCCTAAGCCAGGGGTCTGCAACCTTAAACACTCAAAGAGCCATTTGGACCCATTTCCCACAGAAAACACCGGGAGCCAATAATTTAACAACCGGTGTGACTGGGTGGGCGTGGCCAATTCGAGGTCACTCACTCCCACCCAGTCATCTCCTGCTCTGGAATATGGAGCGAGTCTCCATTCCCCCCCCCCCATCACTCTTACCTTCTCAGGCCAGGCGAGGAGTGACAGTGAGGGGAGGGGCCAGCCAGTGGTGGTAGCCGCTGGGCCAAAAGAGCTGCATATGGCTCTAGATCCTCAAGTTGCAGACCCCTGTCCTAAGCCATGTTTTCTTTGTTCATTTGCAAAGTTGTCATGTGTCTCTGGCTTTTTAACACAAAGCCATGGCTTGATTAGATGTGGGAAACTGAGCCAAGGAAAGAGTATACTTAGTTCTCTCAACCATTCATTTAGTGACCAGCAACAATGGCACTGAAAATGGACTTACGACCAGTTTTCACATTTAACGACCATTTCAGCTCTCCGTGGTCATCTGATCAGAATACAGGCAACTGGCATGTATTTATGAAGGTTGCATTGTCCTGGGGTTTAGCTATCTTCTGGCAAGCAGAATCAGTGGGAAAGCCAGAATCACTTAAAAGCCATATTAAAAACTACAGTGATTCACTTAACTGTGGCAAGAAAGGTCATAAAACGGGGCAAATCTCATTATCAACTTATGTTGTTTATCAGTAGGAATTTGGGGCTCAGTTATGGTCGTATGTCAAGGAGTAGCTGCATTCAAAGGTGCAGTCTACCCAATTGTGCAGATGAGAAGAAATCCATTAGTGAGTGCAGTTGATGAGAATGACAGGCAGGCATTTCACATGCTTTTTTTCAAAACAAACCTCTTTCACTTCTAACATCATAAATATGGCTTTAACTGTTTCCATTTTTATTGAAACTTTTTGAGTCAGCATTCTCCCCTTTAAGGAGACCCCTGGTCTGGATTTGTGGTAAGACGATCTTCTGCAGTGGAAAAGTTGTGGAGCAGTGTCACATAACAAATGTTTTTACTTGCCTAGTTGTTTAAGGCACAAGCTTTTTTAGGGGAAGTGACTGAATAAGCAAGACTAGGAAACAATATTTGATGGGTTGACCGAGGTTGATGAGCTAATGTTTTCTTCTACTTAGAGGTCTACTTCAAAGCAGTCAGAAATATCTATTTTAAACTTGTTCTTTGAATAGTTATCACACTGCCATATAACAAAAGTTCTGTCCTTAATTAAATAGGAAATCCATCATGTATTATCAAAGGAGAAGAACATGACCATCCTCCCAATTGTTCTTACTCAGATTTCCACTGGTCTTCTGAGATTATCCTACAATTGCCATTGAAATCTCCATGGTTTCCATGTACTTGAAATATCCATCCGCTGTCTTAAGAGGTAGAATTGTAGTATATTTTTAAATGAACATCAATGTCCCCATCAAGTGCTAAAACCTGGACCTAATCAGGGAATATTGAGATTTGAAAGTCTTTGCCTGTTGTTATTGTTCAGTTGCGAAGTCATGTTTGACTCTTTGTGATCCCATGGACCATCTCATGCCAGGCCCTCTGTCCTTCCTCAGTCTGCCTAGATCTTGCCTGTTGCATTGATGGCACGGTCTTAACCATCTCATCTTCTAGCCTTCCTCTTCTCCTTTTGCATTTAATCTTTCCTAACACCAGAATCTTTTCCAATGAGTCCTCTCTTCTCATTTGGTGGCCAGAGTATTTGAGCTTCACCTTCGGTATCTGTCTGAAGGATCAGAGTTCCTTGGAAAGTCAGGGTTGGTTTCCTTTAGGATTGACTGATTTGATTTCCTTGCAGTCCAAGGGACTCTCAGGAGTTTTTCTTTTGCTTGTACTAGTGTATTATTGGCCACATGGAACCTGATTCTCCTTCCATTGAGCTTAACCACAAGTGACACGTTCTGTTGAGGACACGTCCGATTGATGGCTTCCGTGATACCTTTTGCTTGGTGCCCTCGGGCAATATCACCCAAGTTCGCTTCTAAAAATGCAGAAATCTCATGGGAATTTTCAGTGTCAAAAAGCTGTCTTTTTCATTCTGCATCTGGCATCTGTGTGTCTTTTCTTGCAGGATCCTGTGTTAACAGAAATTAAATACAGTTTAATGTTTGACTTGCAACCCACTGGGAGGAGCACCGCTCACGCAATAGGGATGTAAAATGGGCAAACCTAGGGGTACCCAATACAGCTCATGCTTCCACATTCTGGGCCAGTTGTAGTTTCCAGATGGTCTTGTAGGACAGCCTCATGAAGAACATGTTGTGGTAATGCAAGTGGGATGTGACCAAGACCTGTGTGACCCTAAGCAAGGCCTCCCAATCTAGGAAAGATACAATTGGTGCACGAGAGCAGAAGCTATGAGTGCAGATCAAATTGTGCAGTATCTCAGTCTGGGGGAATGCCATCCCATTTTGTTAGTTGCAAAGTTGTGTCCGACCTATCGCGACCCCATGGACAATGTTCCTCCAGGCCTTCCTGTCCTCTGTCATCTACTGGAATCCATTTAAGCTCACGCCTACTGCTTCAGTGACTCTATCCAGCCACCTCATTCTCTGTTGTCCCCTTCTTCTATTGCCCTCAATCTTTCCCAGCATGAGGCTCTTCTCCAGTGAGTCCTTCCTTCTCATTAGGTGGCCTGAAAAGGGCCTACCACCTCAGCCTAGGGGACCAAGGGCTCCAAATCCATTGTGTCCTGCCAAGATTGAGTTAAATAAATTTATAGCTGCAAAGCTTCTTTACTTGAAATAGGGAGTAGATAATTACTTTGCGGAAATAAAGCAAATCAAAAACAAAAGAGCTGGATGCTGTCTCTCTCCCCCTCACCTCCATTTTCTTTGTGTTTTGCATTGTACATTGTATGCATTGAGCACAGCTAGTATTTTCTCATTGAACTTGTAAGTCTAAGCAGTGTGGAATCAATGCCAGATTTCTGTTTTAATTTGAACTTATTTCTTTTAAATGGAGTAACCTGGCCCTGGAGGGAAAAGAACCTGTTGGCACTAGGAAATTACTTTCCCTTTGCAAATTTACTGTTAATATTGATCTATTTAAATATGGTGGTGGTGGTGGGGTTTCCCCCTTTGTTACTAAGTTCTTTCATACTTATAAGTTAGTATAATGTGATGAAGCTGTTTATGTAGTATAAATAAAAGGTAGCCATGAGAGCCAGAAACCAATAGGTAATTAATTAGATGGATGGATGGCACATTACTTGTTAGATGTGCTCGTTCATATTTTTATCGCGGATTTTTATTAAAACTCTCCGGGAACTAAACAGCACTTATACCATTTCATAGTGCTTTTACAATATTCTTTAAGCGGTTTACAAAGTCAGCCAATTGACCCCAACAATCTGGGTCTTCATTTTACCAACCTCAGAAGGATAGAAGCTGAGTACCCTTCTATCTGGTCAGGATCGAACTCCAGGCGGTGGGCAGAATCAGCCCACAGCATTCTAACCACTGCACCACCATGGTTCCTAAAACCCCAATTGTAATTGTGCAAGGAAATTGTGCAAGGAAACCATGTAATTGTGCAAGGAAACCATGGTGGTGCATTCTAACCACTGCACCACCATGGTTCCTAAAACCCCAATTGTAATTGTGCAAGGAAAAAAAATGATCTCAAGGGCATGTTTCAAATGAAATATTTCTTAAAGCATTAGGTTGCATTCAGATGTTCTGCTATGATTTAGATCATGAGATGATGCTAAAACAAATTCTCTCCCCCCCCCCCAGTTTTCATATCCAAGAGGAAGAGATTTAAAAGTTCAGTTGTTTTGTAACATTGTATTGCACAGTCTCCCAAGTCTGATAAAATAGGTTTGTAGAAGCCACAGTTTAGAAAGCTAACATATTAGCTATACTTTATGCAAACCATGATTACTCATTGCAAAGCCAATGAAGGCATAAGATCTGTCTTTAGCATCAACGATTTAAATCAGGGCTCTCCAACCTTGACAACTTTAAGCCCGGAGGACTTCAACTCCCAGAATTCCCCAGTCAGCTGGCTGGAAAATTCTGGGAATTGAAGTCCTCCGGGCTTAAAGTTGCCAAGGTTGGAGAGCCCTGATTTAAATGACACAGCAGCCTTTCTCTGGACTTGGCAGACCTTGCTTGACAGAGAAAGGTGGAAGCCGAATTTCAGGCAGGTATATCTGACTTAGAATCTGATAGAATATATTTCTTCCTGTCATGTGTAAAAAACAAACACATAAACAAACAAAAACCCAGAAAAGAAAAATTAAATACTTCAGTTTGAGCCACCAGTCAGCCTCTGGGCAACTCCCAAGAATGGAACATTAGAATAAAACATGATGATAAAGCAAAAGGTCTTGCCAAAGGCTTGAGTGGAAAGCCAGTTAACTGGTGGCTTGCTTCTTTTCAGCCTTATATCCAAAGGTAAGAGAGAAAAGCATATTTTGATGGGTGTATGGTTTGTGTTGTGATCCCTTGCGCCTTCAGGGCCCACTTCCAGGTTTTTCCAGCTTACTGGAAAAGGTGACCTCTTATTTAATACAGGTAGACCTTGATTCACAACCATTAATTTTAACGGTGGTTTGAAGTTACAATGGTATTGAAAACAGTCTTAAGAGCGTGGTTAGGATGCCGGGCTGACATCACAATTTGTGACTTTCCTAGTTGGCTTATGACAAGCAAAGTCAGCAGGGGACCATGCAATTTGCTTAACAGCCCTTGCACTTATTACCAGTATAGAACAACAGACATGTTATCACAACTGGGTTGCTTGGCATCTGGCTTGTATTTACAATGTTTGCAACATCCTGAGGTCAAAACCATCTCAGCCAGCCTCTGGCAAGCAAAATCAACGGGGAAAGCTGGTTTCGTCTAAAGACCGCATGATTCATTTAAGAGCTATGATTCGCTTAACAACCATGGCAAAAAAATGGTTGTAAAATTGGTTACATCTTGCTTAAACATGGAAATTCTAATCTCATTTGTTCTTGTAAGTTGAGCACTACTGCTGTGGAATGCTAACTTGTTCTTTGTACATTTTAAAAGAATTCTTTAAAAAAAAAGGAGTCGATTTCCATGCAATTTGGCTTAACTTTCTTAAGTTGCTTTGTTTATTATTGTTGTTTGCAGTTGATTTTTCCTTTTAAAAAAAAGAATGGTACAATATGTCCGTTATTAACTTGAATATCAAGATCACATGGTAACATCGCATTGGAAGTCTGCCTAAGTGGAAATATATATTGATTTCTTTCTTTTTGAAAAAAAACAAAAAAGTTGAAAGATTTCCTCTGTTCAATCGTGACCGACTCAAGGGGTGGCAGTCATCTCCTATTCTCAGCCAAGGGTGCCTGTGTTGTCTGAGAGATGCTTCTGTCACCATGTGGTCAGCAGAAAATACGGGATGAAGTAAACTTCTTGTTGAAGTACCTATTTATCTACTCGCATTTGCATGCTTTCAAACTTCTAGGTTGGCAGGAACTAGGGCAAGAATGGGCCCTCAACCCATCATGCAGCACTCAGGTCTCAAACCTGGACTGTCAGCTTTCCAGCTGACAAGCCCAGCGTCTTTACCACAATGGTATTGCACCGGCCTATTCTTTTCTTTTTAAAAAATTGTTATTTAAAGGGAAAATGGGAAAGTGTCCAAATTAATTTAATGCTATTTTCTGGAACGGGCTTCTGCAACCTGTTTCAAAGGCCATGTGGACTGGGAATTAGGTAGATTTTAGCAGCAGATAAAGAAAAGGCATATCGTTCACCTTGTATAAATAGACATTATTGAATATATGAAATCAGAAGTTCAGGCCAATAATAAACAAAGGAAACCATGTTGGGGGAATTTTAAAAGATTCCATCTGTTTAGGTACCATTTTCTAGCTGCCAGATTGGCACTCTGGGCCAGGCAACTCTCTGTCAGAAGAGCTATTTGTTTTGTCACAGATGGATTATTAGTATTTATTCCCTGCTGTTCCAGCAGAAGGACCTCACATAGATGGTTGTGAACTGGCCAGAGATTATCCACATTAGGTACCATGTTTTCCATCTCGGAAGTGATTCCAGCTTCTTCTCTAGAGCCCGGTAAGTTCCCAAACATTTTCTGGGAGCAGCAATGCAGTAGCCCGAAGCAAAAGATGCCATTTCAGAATAGGCAGATTGTTAAAAAAAATGTTCTGCTTTCTGCGGTTCAGATGCTGGGCGTTACTGCAGTCTTTCCCCAAAGAATTCAGATAGCAAAATAGTTTATGCATTAGTGGCTGCTTTGTGGAAGAATTAACTCCCATTTAACAAAGAGCAGTAATGACAAAACATCAGCCTCACATTTGTCGGTAATGGGTAGGGCAGAAAGCAACTAGACATTTATTGCAAGATTTCTGGGGGATTTGCATTAGATCTTCAAGGGCTTCTGTGTCCCGTTAATGTAGGAATTGAACATTTTGGTGTTTAATGTTGGAAGTTCTGTGCTGGAATAGCCACATACACAGAATCATTTTGGGGGAAAAGAAGATTGTGGTAGGTAATTATTCTCGTGTGCTGATCTCCCATTTTTCAGATGGCATACGAACACACACATTCCTGTATACAGACCCCCTTTTTTGTGATTGTTGATTGGTGAGTCTGCAGATTCCCACAAAATCTGAATTCACATACGTCTGTACAATAGTAGGATTCAAATAATTTAACTACTGGTTCGCCCAGGGTCAGGTTGACTGTCGTGGGAGGTGTGGCTCATCCCCATCATCCAGCTCCACCAAACATGCGGGACGAGACTCCTGCAACGGCCAACCTGTTTTTAAACTACCTCCCCCCACTATCAAACTGGATCCTGGGTGCTGTGCTGCAATGGGGAAATAGGCAATGGAGCAGTCGGCACGAAGGGAGGAGGAGGAGCAAGGAGAAGAAAGAGGGAAAGCAGCCTTCTCTTTCCCTTGCACTGGCCGCTCGGTTGCCCACTTCTCCATTGCAGTATAGCGCCCAGGTTCCACTTTGCTAGAAGGTTGGTGGTGGTGGTATAATTTAACAACCAGTTTACTCGAACCGGTTGAATCCCACCGCTAATTTCTGTAGTAGAAGAACTATGATGGACTACCTGGTAAAGACATCAGCTCAGTGCTCACATGTTTAACTATTGCCATGGTATCAAATTTTGTCTTTTGAGGAGTGCAAACCATTCTGAAAATCCATAGTTCTGTCTAAAGGCCAAGTAGGCCAAAGGTTAAGTAGGACTTTCTTGGCTTTCTTAAGCTACTTGAAAGAATGGTGCTAACATGTCTTCCTACTTAGTGTAAGTTGTTGTTGTTAAATACGAATTGTTTTAGGGATAAGAATGTAAACAATGAAATAACAACGGGATAACCCACTGCATGCTATAGAACAGAATCTTCAAATTTGGCAACTGTAAGACTTGTGGACTTCAACTTCATAGCTGGATGAGAAATTTTGGGAGTTTAAGTCCACAAGTCTTACAGCTGCCGAGTTTGGAGATCCCTGATATCAAAGAAGGAGGAAGAGGATTAGAATGTAGGATTAGATACAGAAAAGATAAATGAAAGTTGCACCTGTACAGCAAATGAAGCCATCATCCAAAATACAGAGGGAAATTGGTGCCATGTATTTTAATATTTTGGTAGTGTCTGACCAGGTATTCATCTTTCAGGGGCGAAAAGTTTTTGCCATCACATAACTGAAGGCTATAGAGGGATGAAGCTGGAGCTTCTGATATTTCAAGAAGTTTGCATTAGATCTTTGACCTACCTTTGACCTTCAACAGAACTATAAGAACCCAAACTTTGTTGCATGTTTTAGAAATCCAAGATACTAGTATGGCACCTTTGAACACGTATGCAAGCATGTGCATATATATCAGTGTAAGACCACTTGGCATTTTTTATTTAATAATTAAACAAACACCCTTATTTTTATGGGTATACAGGCATCTTCTCTGGGGGAGAAGGAAACACAAATGATGTTATTGACATGACGTCAAACGATGTTATCGACATGACATCAAACGATGCAGATTACATAATTTAGGCAATTTTCACAAAGCTCTCAGGATACTTCTTTTACTAATCATGATACTTCTTTTACGGCTAGTAAAAAGTAGTCAACATGCAGAGCAAATTCACAGGAATCTGGCAGGGTTTTAATCCATTAGAGGATAATGTCAGCAAATGATTTTGCTCAGGTGTCATTGGTTATGCGCAGGATATTTCAACCAAATTTGATGAAAGCAGCTGGTTTGGAGACACTGTATCGACCAGCTATTGCCAAGATAATTTGATACCCTACCTACTCTATATTCAATTTTATGGGCATTGCAAATTCCCACTTCAGAATACAGCTGCACAATATCTGGACTAATTTGTCTGCGTGGGATTCTTTAGCCATTGGAAATTTGAAACTTGTTTTCATACACAACGGTTTGATCCATTGCACAAAGAAAGCCATGTGGGAGGCTCCTTACAACTTTGTAAAGACGTGCTCATAATAACGCTACCTTCAAAAGTAGCAATTTGCATCGCCTTATTTCTTCTTATAAAAAATGAAGCGTAGGGCTGAAAGCATAGAAATGGTGTTTGAGGGAAAGAAATGTGCCTTTCGATTGCCCGGGGTGGGTGGGTAATACTTTATGGAAATACGGACTAAAGGCTGGTGATTAAAGATTCTTGATTTGAAAGCTTTCTAGTTTGGAAACTTTAGCTCCTGAAACATTCTTGGACTGGGTGACTGTCATTTAAGGAGAGATGCCAATTTTGAATTTTGTCTGGAAATTCTGTGTTTTGGCCTACTTCCAAATCTTACATGCTAATGTGTTGGTATTGTTTCAGAGGAACATAACGTTTTGCATTCTGAAACACATTTTTTTGGTAGGATCTTAGATAAAATTTTGCATTGCTGAACTATGGTTCAGCAATGGTCCTTTCTGAAGATATTCTTCCACCTGCCCAAGTTTTCCAGTTCCTTCCCAACTTAGAATATTCTATATGACTATGCCAAGCCCTCATGGATCCCTATTAACTCTTTAGAGTTAATAGGGATCACAAACTTCCTCCAATTTCCCACTTGTGAATGGATTGTGCCATTTTCTGCCCTTAGGGAAGGACACTTGGAGGGTATTTGTTTATTATTTATTTATTTAATCAATTTTATATACCACTCCCCTCTCCCAACGGGACTCGGGGTGGTTTACAGCCAAATAAGAATACAATCAATAGAACATTTAAAATAAAGTTAAATAGGTGGCTGGAGAATAAAAACAATCAGAGGAGTTAAAAAGCTAAAACCATTTAAGATCAATTAAAAACCTTACCAGTAACTCTAGGCCAGACCAGCTTGATGGAATAGGTAGGTCTTCAGTGCGCGCCGGAAGGTTAATAGGTCAGGGATGGTCCTCATCTCCGGGGGTAATTCGTTCCGGAGGGAGGGTGCTCCCACAGAGAAGGCCCACATCCTCAGGGCCACCAGCTGGCACCGTCCAGCTGGTGGTACCCTGAGGAGGCCCACTCTATGGGAGCGCACTGGCCGATGGGAGGCCGATGGTGGCAGTAGGCGGTCCCGTAAGTACCCAGGTCCCAAGCCATGGAGCACTTTAAAGATGACCACTAGCACCTTGAATTGCACCCGGAAGGCCACTGGGAGCCAATGCAGCTCGCAGAGAAGTGGTATAACATGGGAGCTCCAAGAAGCCCCCAAAACCACCCGCGCAGCCGCATTCTGCTCCAACTGGAGCCTCTGGATGCTCTTCAAGGGGAGCCCCATGTAGAGAGCATTGCAATAATCTAGGCAGGAGATGACAAGGGCGGATGTGACTGTGTGAAGTGCACCCCGATCCAGAAAGGGCCGCAACTGGTAGATCCTGCGGACCTGACAAAAAGTCTCCCTGGCGACGGCCGCTATAAGCTCTTCTAACGACAGCCGTATGTCCAGGAGGACACCCAGATTGCGCGCCCTCTCCATGGGGGCAAGAATTCCCCCCCCCACGGCCAGTGATGGAGTTAACTGGTTGTATCGGGGCACCGGAAAGCACAGCCACTCGGTTTTGGCTGGGTTGAGCTGAAAGCTGTTTCGCCCCATCCAACCCCACACAGCCTCCAGGCACCGGGTCATCACTTCCACAGCTTCGTTGGGGTGGCCTGGGGTAGAAATGTACAGCTGCGTGTCATCAGTGTACTGATGAAACTCCACCCCAAAGCCACAGATGATCTCACCCAGCGGCTTCACATAAATGTTGGAACAGCCAGGACGAGAGCACAGACCCCTGGGATACCCCGTAAGTCAGGGGCCTCAGGGCCGATCTCTGCCCCCCTGCCAACACAAATTGCGAACGGTCGGAGAGGAAGGAGGAGAACCACCATAATACGGTGCCTCCCACCCCCAGCCCCCCCAGCCGCCGCAATAAGATACTGTGGTTGACAGTATCAAAAGCCGCCAGGACCAGGATAGAGGAACAACCCCTGTCAGGGGCCCTCCAGAGATCATCCACCAACGCCGTCTTCGTGCTATACCCAGGCCTGAAGCCCAGGTAAAGTTTATTGTCAATGTGTAAGGTATTGTAGAGGAGATTCCTGGCACTAAGTGCTGTATAAATTCAGTTCAGAATTTGATTGATTGATTGATTGATTATATTCTATCAAGCCATTATTGCTGTAACTACATCAATTGATGTTCTCCTTAACAGTTTGTCCCCAAATCTGGATCTTCAGATATTCCAATGGTGCATGCATTGCTGCTTGAAACTGAAACAGTCTACCTTGCTGATCATCATCATCTTTTCTTTCCCTCCATCTTTCACAGCATTATAGCCAGGGGTAGGATTGTACCGGTTTGGCCCGGTTTGGCCGAACTCCTTGCTCCAAAAATCAACTGGCAGTGAACCGGTTTGCTGCAATTATCATGTGGGCCTGCCCACCTGCCCCTGCGCTTTACCTACCTATATCGTCTCAGCTGATTAGTGCGGCACAGCGGGTTGCTGCTTCTCAGCTGTGTTACTCAAGTGCTGCGCACGTGATTACCGAACTGGTTGTTAAACCTGGAGAATCCCACCCCTGATTATAGCCTTTTTTTTAGAGAGTTGCATCTTTTCATCGAATGTCTAGAGTAGGACAATTTGAGCCTAATCTTTTTTTGTTTTGCTTTTAGTGAGAAATCTGGGTTGGTTGGTTTGGTGTTCCCATTATTATTTTTCTTGGCTGTCCATGGTTTTTTTTTTTTCTCAGAAGTTTTCTCCAACACCATAGTTAAAAAATATCAATATTCTTTCTATCCTGCTTCTTCAAAGCCCAACTTTCAGTTCCATGGAATAATATTAGTATGGTTATTATTATTGCTACTTAATAAATAATTTTTATGCCTTCTTATTCCCAGCAACACTGGGCTGTAGGCAGATTAAAAACATTACAGAACAACGAAATGATACTGCAATACAACAAAAGAATAAAAGATGGCAAAAACCGTGCAACAAGCAAGCACACCCACATTACCTTCTAAAGCCCTCGGCAAAGAGCCAGGTCTTCAAGACTCCTTAAAATATGAGCAGTGTGGAGGTCATTCGTCTCTCAGGAAGAATCTCTTTCTAGAGATCAGGTGCTGCTATAGAAAAGTCCACTTCCAGAGCCCTGATAGATGACATTGTTGAACCAAAGGGACCTAGAGGGCCCCAACCAGAGATGGGCTGCTGGAGGTGCGCCGGGGTTCGGGAGAGCCCCTAGCTAAGATTCTGTGAAGTTCAGAGAACCCCCAAATCCCACTCCTGGATGGCCCCGCCCACCCTGCCCCTCCCCACCCAGGAGTATCCATGCAGCCTGTTTTGAATGCAGGTAAGTGCAGGGTGCGTGCAGAGACTTGGGAGGGTGAAAAATGGACTCCCAGAAGTTCAGGAAGGCCGGAAATGAGTCTCCGGAGCCCAGGGAGGGCAAAACCCTGCCATAGTCCAGGAGGCCGACTAGGCCACGCCCACCCAGCAATTGAGCAGAGAACCCTTTGCTAAAATTTTTGAAGCTCACTCCTGGCCCCCAACCCTACCTGGCAGAAGCTGTGGAAGATGGGTGATCCCACAAGTAATCAATCTCTATGCTCTAAGTAATGGTCAATAACTTACATTGCACTTAGAAGCAAACCTGTCAGTAATGTGTGACATAAATATGTAAAGCAAATGGTTTGACCGGTTGAAGCTTCGGAATAGGTTTTCAAGGACAGACCACATAGCGGTAGCTGAGAGAAGAGGTGACCAGGAGCCATGAATGATTGTCTGAAGAAGATCCGTTGGTTACACTATTCTGATCTTTATAGGTAGATTGTGGAATCCGAATATATTAGAATTTAAGCTTCAATTAAATAAAAAGTCTTTTTGGGCACCGAGATGGGTGGCATATTAATTTAATAAATAAATAGGTTTGCTGTTCAGAATTAGAGCAACACGCCTCAAGATAAATGGATTCATGTCCTACTTGTAAGATTCCAGAGGTACAGGATTGGTTGCTCTGAGAAACAAGATGCTGGATTTCATAAGCTCTTGATCTCTGTTATTTTTCTAATATGTATGTTACTACTTTCCCAGTGCTTTTTTTTTTTTTTGCATTAATGTGTTACTAGCATACAGGTGTACTTGAGCAGCGGTCGCCAATTGGTGGGCCATGGCCCACTGGTGGGCCTCAAGAAAATTTTGGTGGGCCACAGAGAAATCTCACCCCCAGAGCACCCCTCCAAATCAATTAATCCAGGCTGCGCAGAAACACAAGGCTGCACCGTCCACATGGCCCACGGCAACCCTCCCCACCCACTCACTCCTTATCCAGCAAACTTACCTGTTAAATTGCTATTTTTCCTTTTTCTGACCATCAGCTGTTATGCTATGCTGGGAGATCTAGATTAGCTAGGAAGCAGGAAATGGTTGGATTTCTTGCTTTCTAGCTAGTCTTTAGATCTTCGGCTCTGCTTTTAAGCACAGCCGAACCTCCCTTAGGACTGAAGGTTCAGTGCAGACTCATGACAAGCAAATTGTATGTGATACACTGAGCTAGCCGATGGCAGATAGATAGATCACTGAATGATTCTGTGAGCAACTCAATCTGCCTGTCTGCTTTGCCTGATCTTGGGTAAAAATGGCTCTTTTTTAATAAAAAAAATCAATATTTACATACACGGTGTGTTGTGAATTAATTTTGTGAGTTTGCTTGCTAGCAAATTTTATGAGTTTGCTTGTAAGCAAATTTTATGTGACAGACTGAGCTAGCCAATGGCAGATAGATAGATCTCTGAATGAACCTGTGATTCTGTGAGCAACTCAATCTGCCTGCCTGCTTTGCCTGATTTTGGGTAAAAAATGTTCTTTTTTATAAAAAAATCAATATTTATATAAATATTTATAATATTTACATACAAGCCATATAAGCCATGCCCAGCCAGTCACATGACCACCAAACCACACCCACAAATTAGGCCACACCCACAGAACTGGTTAGTGGTCCTTGGGATTTAAAGTTATGAGTTTGGTAGTCCAAAAGGTTGGTGACCCCTGTACTAGAGTATAGGTGGCAGTCATCCCAGAATAGCCTTGAGAGAGGCCTACAAGTACTTTAGCATGGATACATCAATCACCTTCTTTCTTAAACAAGTTGAAATTCAGATTGGAGATTGACCTTGAAAGAGAAATTATAGCTCCTTTTTCGGTGTGTCTTGCTGTGCGAGCCTCTCTCATCACACTAAATCCACCCATCCTTTGCTCTCTGGATTGCACCATCCAGCTGATAAAGAGGTATCTCCTCAAAATGTGGTAGGATTCAGTTACAATAAAGTCTTTCTTGCACCACTTTTTTTTTTCCCATTTACTTGTTAGGTGTGATTCCTCTGCTTGTTCACAGTTATCACTTTGACCATCTTCAGCTGTCATTTTCTGGGGAAATAGTATGCCTTCTGATCTGTTTACAAAGTAAGCATTGAACAAGGAAAGAAAACAAGCAGAAGGTTGCTTGGTGAGGACCTCACAACTATTTTTAGTTAGTGTCTGCCATGACATGAGGTTTTGTGGCTAAGTGTATATCTCTCCAGATGCCACTCATGATAGTTATAAAAAACTCACCGATTAAAAGGAACCCCTCCTCTCCCTCCAAATAGCTATTGGTGTTTCAGGACGACAATTTTCCTTACACTTACTGTGTTTGTTTTTTCAATCTGACATGTTTCACATCTCTGAACTCCTGCTGAGTTTTTCTAGGTTAGGTGGAGAGTATCTTATATCCTGGCTTCATCTCCCAGAGTTTTATTACTGAATCCTCAGAGACTCCTTGTTAAGCGTTCAGTCAGTGGTTTGGTTTTGTGGATAAAATCCATTTATATTTGTGTTGACCTTGATATAGAGCCAAATACGTTACCTAGTTACTCATTTTGTATGGTTAAACTGGAACAATTTCAATTCATGATATTGGAAGTGGGGAGCTCCTTGCTATAGTATATTTCACCATTGTCTTCTGGATAATTCTCTTATTTGGCTTGTAACTTTAGCTGGGTAGTTAAAGTAAAGTAAAGTAGAATATTTGTAGCTCAGCGTTAAAATGAGACATCCTTGTTATTATTTTTTTTTTTGTAGACAGTTTATTACCTAAACTAGGTGCATTGATGATGTTACCTTGTTTGGGTAATGAAATGTCTGTAAGAAAAACAACCAAGCTCAGAGAGCACCAAGGGCCCCTCGGGTTATGTAAACTTACTTAATTTCATGAATGCCTCTCTGAAACATTTATTAGATAGAGAAAAGCATTATAGGCAGCTCTAACTTAAAATGGTTGGTTAAAATATTCGGGGAGAGAGTAATAGCTTGTCAACATCAGGCAATCCCTGAGGAACCAAATGATCTTTACCATTTCAAATTGGCTTCAGGGTGGGCTGTGTAGGATTGAAACTGCCTTGGTTGGCCTGAGGAATAAGCTTCAGGGATTGGCAAAGGAAGTGTGACTCCGATAGTACTTCTTGAGATCTTAGTGGATTTGAAACCACAAAGTGTGGAATCCTTCTGGATTGCCTGAAAAGAATTAGAATAGGAGGCACGACTTTGAAGTGACTCTCTTCCTGTCTCTCAGACACATTTCAAATGGTCTGAGAGAAGACGCATGTTTCTCAGAAAGGGAAATATATTACATTGGGTCTCTCAGGGTGCCATTTCTGCCTCCAGTGCTTTTAAGTATCTACATCAAACTGCTACTAGAGTCTGTTGCAATGCTGATGTCATTCAGATCTACCAATCAAATCTTCCAAAAAATAGTGTGGCTACTCTAAACCTCTGCCCGCATTCAGCAAATGGTTGGATAAGGGATATGAAATTGAAACTGAATCCAGACAAGATAAAGGTGTTTCTGAAGAGGGGCTATAATTTCAGAAATATCCTGTAATATGACACTCTTTCAAACAGAGGTAGTATATAATTCAGGATCGTTTCTGGATATAAATCTTTGTTTTCCCACAATAAGGAAATGGTCAGAGGTATCATTCCAAGTGGATTTACCAGCCTTGGTTGATCAGCTGCCTGTCTTAAACAAGAATGGTCTCAAGATTGTGATTCATCTGCTGGTAACCTCCAGCTTTGATTATAGTAATTTGCTGTATTTGTGCTGCCTTTAAGTCTTGTCCAAATACTTTAGTTGGTTCAGATCTCAGCAGCTGGCTGCAGCCCACCTGTGTTTAAAGTATTGAATTGGCTACCCAGTTTGTTTCCAGGCAAAACACACAGAGCTAATCATTACCCTTAGCCCTGCTTAATTAGACTCAAATAGTTTCAGAGAGTGCCTCCTTTGATAAGAACCTCTATGTGGTTCTAGTCGCGAAACAAATCATTCTTGACTTAACAGCCATTCATTTAGTAAGGGCTGTTGAAGCATTCCCACAATCACATGATCAAAATTAGGAGGCTTGGCAATCAGTATCCCAAAGTCACATGATCACCACACATTTGCCACTTTCCCAGACAGCTTCCCACAAATGAAGTCAATGGCGGAAGCCAGATTTGCATCACGATCCTAGGATATACTGATCAGCTGCAATGATTCGCTTAAAAATCATGGCGAAAGAGGATATTAAATTGGTCATGGTTCACTTGGCAACTCCCTTGTCGATGACGATTTTCAATCATCCAGATAGTGGATCTATGACAATTCGCCACCGCCAACTTGCCGTGGTCAGCTCGCTGCAGGAGAGTTCACCACATCCAACTCACCATAGGACAACTCTCTGCGGGGCAAGAGTTATACTAATATCAAAGAAATAATGGAATGGAATCATTAAAGAAAGGATGCGAAAGAAGGGACAGAATGAAATGCGAATAGCAAAAAATCAAAATATATTTTATTTTATTTTAAATAATTAAATAGTATTGTTAAATTGTCTGGCAGTGAGTTGTCCCATGGCGAGTTGGCCATGGTGAGTTGGCTGTGGCAAGATGTCCCACTCTGAGATAGAGTCGTCTGGAAATTGAGTCATGGCAACTGACCTTTTCTTATTAGTTTGAAACATTTCACTACTTATCCAAGTAGCTTCTGTAGTCTTCTTCAGACTGAAAAAGCTACTTGTATAAGCAACAAAATGTTTCATACCAATTAACAACTGCCGTGCTTAGCAATGGAAATTCCAGTCCCAATTGTAGTTGTAAATTGAGGACTACCTATAGTTGCTACAATCTCGTCTGGCAGCAGTGCGGGATTAAATCATCTATGTTGCCATCACAGCTCTTTGGTATACATTTCCTGCAGAACTGAATAGTGTGCCTTCTTTATTAGTTTTCTAAAAGCCCTTAAAATAATCTTTGTGTACATGTTTTTAAGTGTTAATCTTAACTGCTAATATTAGTTATTAAATATAGTTGTTTGTTTTAATTGCCACTATAACTGTCTTTAATGTCTGGATTTTAAATTTGATCTTTATTATAAAACAAGGCAAATAAATCTGGGGCAGAGGTACAACACTACCCAGTTATTTCGAACTATTCTCTGGGGAGTAAATGAGAGAGAGAAAAATGTAGCAATGATAGTAGCTGTACTTTTAGCCATAAATAATCGCTTGATAGTCTTTCTCCTATGCAGTTAGTGTGGCTGTCTCTCTGGCTTTTTTTTAACCTCTTATCTTCCAAGGAACAAGTTATTGCATTTGATATGTGGGTAGAATAGCAATGGCCATTGTAGAAATTTATTGTATAATGCAGTGCCTACAAGGTAACGCAAAAGAAAATTTGGAGAGAGTAAATCATGGGCCTCCTAAATAAGAAAGGCTTGATTTAAGCTAGATTCAGTCTAGAATTAGATTTTGTTCTTCAGCACCTTGGATAGAGCACTGGCTCTGCTGCTCATGTGCAGAAGAGAAGCAGTTGTTCTAGTACAGTTTCTTTTTTTTTCCCCCAGATATTTTTATTGTACATTTTCCTTCATTATACATCGCATGTCCAGTTTTGCAACATCATTGTACTGATTATATCAAGTCCTTTTTAGACATACAGCATATTAAACACCCTTCTCGTAGTTATACAGTGCACTGTATCATCATTCTCATAGTCATACAGTGACTGTCAGAGTCATAGTCATACAGTGACTCTCTTTTAAGAGACTACACCATCATTCTCATAGTCATACAGTGCACTCTCTTTTAAGTATATAGTATTGTACATCATAATTATAACTGTTGTTTTCATAGTTGAACCATAACACTTTATATATTTATAACTCTATATAATAACAATAACAATTATTATTATTATTATTATTAATATACCGCTCCTCTCCCGAAGGACTCGGAGCGGTGCACAGCCATACAATTAAAACATTAAATATATAAAAGTTAAAACTAAATTAAATTAAAGGCCCTGGCTGAAAACAATTAAAATCCCTCCCTTAAACCCTAAAATTTGATATAAAAATTAAAATACCCAAATCTAAAATCAGCCCAAGCTGGCCTGGTCAAAGAGCCAGGTTTTCAAGGCACGCCTGAAGGTCCCCAGGTCCGTGGCTGTACGTAACTCCGGAGGCAATCCATTCCAGAGGGCAGACGCCCTCTAAGTCATGTACAGTCCGATAGTGATAATGCTTACAATATACTGTATATTCTTACATATATTTATATACCTGTATTTGTTTCTGCTTTATTAATCTTCTTTTGTTATTAAGTTACTAATCTCTGCACCTGTTATTTAACCATTTATACAATATGTCCCATGTTGAGTAATATTCTGTTTCCTCCTTATTTTTAAGTTCCATCGTTAACCTGTCCAATTCGAGTTCTAGTACAGTGTTTCTGATGGCTGAGGAATTCTGGGAGTTGGAGTTAACATACCTTAAAGTTGTTCGGATTGAGGCACACTGTTCTAACAGGTGCAAATTCCTTTTGAACATTTGGCCACATTGGTAGTGCTACTAAAGCCATGTCGCACCATAAAATCTTACTGTGGTATAAAGTGTCATTGTGTTTTAGACCTGGAGATATAATGTTCTTTTTGGAAACAGCCCTGAACCTGAGGTGTAAATGATTCTGATGGTTTGGAAAGTCTACTATGAGTAAGGAGTGACAATTTCTTACCCAAGTCTATCTCTCAGCTTGTGAGAATTTTGAGGCCATTCCTTATGACTGATTCCCATATCTTTTATGGACTATTGCCTGAGAAATATTACGTGTAATCAAAAATTGCAATGTAGCAGAAAGATCCTAGGCAGACTCAACGAAACTATAGAAAATTCCCCAAAACATAGGAGGTGAAAGATGTGTTGGATATATTTGCCATCTTGACTTATTTGTAAAAATAATAAAAGCAGGGGTCAAATAAGTAAATAAATGTGATACAGTTGCTCAGTGTCATGAGCATACTATTTTTCCATTGATCTTTTTTTTCTGTAGATATTTCTTTTCCAGTCTTTTGAATTGTGGTTTAAAAACAAAACTGTCATCCTAAAATAACTTCAAATAATCCAAAAGGTGGCTATTTCCTGTCATCACTCAAAATGAGTTAACGCACAACAATAGGGAATTTGGAATATAGCGACATCGAGCCAAGTCAGAGTGAAGACTCTCTTTGCTATATATAGAAAACTTGAATAATGACCCATAGCTCAAAAACTTCTGGGTTCATGTTCCTTTTGAAAAACAAGAAGGGGAAAAAAAAACCTTTTCAAGAGCGATGGAGATTTTTTTTTCTTCAAATGGAGAAAGAATCATGTAAATCTAAAACTCCTGTTTTAGCTCAGTAGGTCAATTATACAGGCATGAAAAATTAATTGAGTTTTATGTTTTCCCAAGTTATTGAAATGAAAGAGTGCTGAAGGATTCATATTATAAATGATTGTACTACATATTCATCCCACACCCTCTTTAATTTCTCATGTAATGCCTAGCACTCCTGCCAGCTTATCTTTTTTTCTCTTTTGTCAAGGCCTTTTGAAACCTTCAAATGAAAGTCAGGGCCATAGCCGTCTGCTGTTTCTTTCACCAAGGTAAATAAAAAGGTCTCCAAAAGACATTTTTGGAAAGATACTAATGGAAATCAAAATGGGAGCTGGGGCATTGTCTTCAGGGCCTTTTTTTAAAAAAAAGTATTTTGTAAAATTAAAAACTTGTGAAGCAGGAAGAATTTGGAGGCACTGTAGAAAGGTTATCATGAATATAGTGGTACCCTTTATTCATCACAATGGAGATTCTTATCAAACATACCAATAGCACTTAGACTTCTATACTGCTTCACAGTGCTTTACAGCCTTCTCTAAGCCGTTTACAGAGTCAGCATATTGCTCCCAACAATCTGGGTTCTCATTTTATTAACCTCAGAAGGATGGAAGGCTGAGTCAACCTGGAGCCTGGTGAGATTTGAACTGCCAAACTGCTGGCAGCCAGCAATCAGCAGAAGTAGCCTGCAGTTCTACAATCTGACCACTTCACCACCTCGTCTCTGGGTTGTAAATATACTTGCAGAATTGAATAATAATATGAGCAATTAATAAAACAGTCCATTTCTAATGCACTCTGTTTCTCTTTACTCAGAGTTAAGACTATTTGTCTTTATAGGCCTTATTCCCAAGTTAATGAGGATTGTAATCACATATGCTGCTTTTAACAATGTATACAGTTCTGTTAACATACAAGTAGGAACAATATCGGTTCTTAAAATATTTTCAGTATGGTTTTGCAATACACAAAACCTGTCCTTTTTTAAAAAAAACCATAGCGGTGCTATTAAATGTTAAGGACATTGTGTTTTGTTTGTGGTAGAAGACATAATGTTTTCCATTTTTTTGAGAAAGAACATTGCATTCTTGCACCAGATGTAGGAAGGAAAAGGAATAGTTATGTTGCAAATTGGGAGAAAAATATGCTGAAAGTAGCAACTCTGGTATTGTGGTGGAATTTAGTCTGGATTCCCAGGAGGGAAGGGCTGCATTCCAGAGGATTGAAAGTTAAGAGGGCTCCTCCCTAGAAGTTTTCAGACTTTATTTTTGATGATTCAAGTTGTTTGCTTTAGTTTGACAAGATTCTTTCAACAGGTAAGGAGCAGTAAAGGAAACTGCTTAAAAGAAACTCATGTTTTTCTTGGATTGTTTTTTTTTTTTGATCCTGTAAGATATCCCTCAGACTAAAAAGAAGGAATTCAGAGTTTCCTATAATCATTATCTTCTATTAAAATCTTAATAGCTTGCTACTTATTGTTTATGTTATAGAAACCACCAGTAAGCACCAGTGCCTAAAGACCGACCAGAATCTAGAATTATTATAAGGTATTTGTCCAGGGCAATGTCCCATCAAGGCATCACTGTTAAATTCCTTCCTATTGCTTCCTCTTCTTTTATGTTCCAAACTTAGTAGAAAGGAGTAAAGGAAGAAGGAATGGCCCCTGTCCTGAGGTGGAGGGAAAGCAAAAGAGAAATAGCAATAATTGGTAGCCAAAAGGTACATAAGAGGAGCTTGCTTATTTTGATATGTTTTATTAGCTAAGCATTGCCTGCCATTGGAGCAAATTATATAGTGGAAACTTTCCAAAAGTAACATCATTCATTTTGGATGCTTTTCTCTTCCAGATAGGGGGGAGGGTGTTGTAATTTAAACTTCAACCCAGCTTCCTTTTTTAAAAGGAGAACCTCCTTCCCATTGTTGACAGATTTGCTTGGCTGTGTTCCTGGCTGGAGGGGGGTGGTGGTTGTGGTTTGTGCAAAACCTAATTGTGTGCAGTGATTGAAGTTAACAGCAGCCTTTGTGTTGTCTAAAGTGTGAATGAAACCGAAGGGGAGCATCATTTCTTCTTTAAGACCGATGTGACTTGCACATCAAGCATTGTGGCTGCGGGCGCAGTGGGTAGCAGCAGGGAGGGTCAAAAGCGGGAAAAGGGGGGGTAGGCATCCAGTTCATTAGCACTATTTTGTAAAATGAATTAAATGTTTGTAGCAACAACCAGATTAATAGTGCTGGGAATGGAAGTCCTTTCCATTCATTCCGGCTGACTAAAAACTACAAAAGGCTGCAGAAATGCATAGTCCTTTGCCAAGTACTTCAGGTTTCTATGCCCTGTGCTCTCTACCTCCACAGAAAAAGGCCTGAGAGTGTTAGGCATGTATGTGTCACTAGAATAAAGGGAAGAAGGAAATTAGGTCTGCCTATGGCTCCCCCAGGCTGCTGGAACAAATACCTTGAATGGGGCAAGGGGCGAATTACTTGGCTGAGTAAGAGGAGAGGAGAGCCAGAGCCCTCTCAACTCTGGATCAAATATGGGTTGACTTTCCTGGAGTCAGTGGAAACAAAAGAGCAAATACTTAGCAACAATTCTTGAGTTTAAAAAAAATGGGTGTAAATGTCTGGAAGGAAATAAAGACATCAGTTTAAGATGAATGTTCGGATGATGGGAATGCATTTGCTTGAGAAATGCCTCACATTCAGCGAGGGGGAAATAAGAACAAGGCCGCATGGCAGTCTCTGCGATAGGGAAGATTTGTTACTCCTAAGATCCCTGAGGAATCGTGAGTACTTCCCTTTTCCCATAAATAATAAGTTCCGTGATTTTAATATTCGGTAAGATTCTTGGATTCCCTGTAAGACCTAGCACATAAACTGTCTGGCATAGCCTGCCAGAAAAATGCACTCATCCTATCAAGAAATTGTCCTGCTGCTCTTGCCTTCTTCTCAGTAGCACAGGGCTGTCGAACTCACAGCCCGCAGGCCGGATGCCTAACGCACTGGCCACGCCCATATCCGGTTTAGCAAAGGTGGGGGAGAAAATCCCGATATGTGACGACACAGGTTTGACACTCCTGCAATGACACAAAGAAGTTCAAAGCCTCTTTCTGTGGCTTTAAAATTGTCACTCCCTTCTGATTTTTTCTGCGCTCCCAAGCACATTGCTTGTAAAGATTTTTGGTTTTTTGGGGGGAGGGGTGTTAAAAAGGTCTTGGATGGTCATTTTCTATCTTAAAGGTAAAGGTTCCCCTCGCACATACATGCTAGTCATTTCCGGCTCTAGGGGATGGTGCTCATCTCCATTACAAAGCCAAAGAGCCAGCGCCGTCCGAAGATGTCTCCGTGGTCATGTGGCCAGCATGACTAAACGCCGAAGGTGCATGGAATGCTGATTTTCTATTTTAGTTCTGTGCTAATTTTTGTTTTTTAACTTTCTTGCCTAATCTTGCCTTTCTTTTCCATATGCTGCTTCACTCAAATTTCTGATATGCTTCTCTTGAGCCCCATTCTCCCACCTGGTCATTGGCATCGTCTACCATTTTTTTTTAAAACAAGGATGCCAGCTTCTCTGCCATTGTATAGAATGAAATGGTCCATATCTTCCAACAGATGGCAGCGAATATCTACTTAATGGCTGCCTTCCTTTCCAGAGATGCGGTGGCTGATAGTCACCCAGTGCATATCTTTAATGTCAAGGCAGCTACTGTAACTAACACTGTCTTTCTTTGCTGAGTTTTACAGGCCAATCTCTGTCCTTTAAGACTAGTGCTGTTGGCAGCAACGTATTAGGTAGAATTAACTCCGAGCCAGCCTGTAACGGTAAAAACTGCCTTCGATTTAGTTGGCATAAAATGGATACAGTACATTCAGGTTCCTACTGATGGATTCTTCAGCACTATCTAGTTTGGTGAAAAAAGTCTTCTCACTTTTTAAAGTTTTCTGAAAGTCCACATGTCTTTGCCACTGAATGTTAGCCAAGCTTCCTGGGGATGATACTGATATAGAAAGGGAATCTGAGTGAGCAAATAGCACTAATGTTTTGTACTCATTTCATTTATTTCATGAACAGAGACATCCAACTTGTGACATGGCAGTGTAAAAAAAAAGTGATCAACCCCATAATTTAATTAAATACATTAGGACCAGTTATGTGAGTGTTTTAGTAAATAATCATATGTGCGTTAGCCCTCAGCCCTACCCTAATTATTTCACAAATTTTGGCTTTCTTTATCATAGATCTTATCTTCTAGAGGTGTATCTACAATCCAGTGAAAATAAATTTATGAGAACTTCTATTAAAAAAACCCATCACTGATGACTTATCAGCTTGGGCGACAGTGAATCTTCGTAAGTGAGGCCATCCTGATCCTACACTCCCAAGAACTTAAACACAGAATTGTTTAAAAAACAAAAACCACAAAAGGGCCATGTGTCTTATGGGAGGTTTCTCTAATCTTGGTTGAACTCAAGTGTTCATAATTCTATCATCTGAAATGGATTGGGCAAAATGGAATTTGTGGGAGAGGAACAAGATGAAATTTATACATCACTAAGGAGAACATTGATGGTTGCCAACAAAAAAAAACCCCACCTGGATAACCTCAAGATTTACAATGGAATGTTTTATTGACAAATGATCTACAGTGGAAATTTATGGTCTACATGAGTATTTTTCCATCTAGCAGAAATCAGAGATTCTACAATAAGAATCTCCTACCAAGTTCATACTGTCATAGTTTGGGTACCTGGACAACTTGCGATTTGCCACCTGGCAACAATGGCAAATTTTATATCAGAGAATTTTGCAGAAGATTATGACATCATCTGTCCATCAGCTGAAGTCTATGTAGGAAGGTAGCACGACTTTGATTCCTGCAAGTCTATGAAAGAATACATAGAGAGGAATAAATTCAGTGATTTTGAATGGCCCTATCAAGGTTCAGTTTTTAGTTCCATATACTTATTGCGGTGGGATATGAACTAATTAGTTCATACTGGAAAACCTTAAAATGTTACAATTTGGAAGTGTAGAATGGATCAAAACTCCTATGAAGCAGTGTAAGAGGTTTGATCATCAGCTGTGGGGTGCATTTGGTTGCAATTATTGTGAATAAAAGTGGTACAGTGAAACTAATGGATGTTCTTTCATACTTGCACATCATATATGGATTATTTTATTCATGGAATGGATGAATCAAGCATCACACGTTGTTCCTTCAGACTTCTTTTATTTATTGGTAGAACCAGATAAAATTCTTTCTAAAGGAAAGAAAAATTCAGAAAAAAATTACACAAAAAAGGAATGTATTTTACAGAGCTAGGTACTTTGGTGAATTGATTTCCTATACAAATTTAAAGTGATTGCTAGGTAATGATCTAGATACAGTTTGTGGCTTTATAACCAGCTTTTTCTCAAAGCATTAGTGAATAGAGTATGTGTTCTACCTCTGTATCAGACACAAACTCATTGTCTTTCTATTCTTTTTATTAGAGTCATGTGCAAACTGTTGTGCTGTAGACATTGCAACTACCTAGCCCAGCCCAATGTTATGACAGTGACTCCAAAGATTAGGCTTCTTTCTCCTGTAGAGTACAATCTGCAATAATACAATTATTTATTTTCCTCCCAGAGAAAGAGTAGCAGTTCAGAACAATGCCTCAGTGATATGAAATGGGTATCAGTTAGTCTCTACTGATTATCCTTGGTACAATTACAATTGGTAATTACTGATTATTAGAGAAGTCAAATGGCCTGAGTTTAGATATTTCATGCCAGACCAGTATGTTGTTGTTGAACAACTCTATCCTTGCTTTTCTTTTCAACACAAGGAAACAATTCCAAGTTCACTGCCTCCATTTATATTGGACTGGGTGAGAGCCAACAAGTGGAAACTCAATCTGAGCAAGAGAGAGAGAGAGAGACCCTTAGTTACTGGGAAGGCAGATCAGAGAATTCAAGACGTTTTTAGGAATTGGGCTGCAGTCTCTTTTCTCCTTCAGATTGATCTATAAAGGAAGTGACCTATCCATTATTATTGTGCATAAAGCTAAAAAGAAAGAGGAAAATCCTACTAATTTGTTGTCTGACACTAGCTGATGCCAAGGCAGGTGACATATTCTAAATGCTAATTAGCACAGAGTAAGTTTGAGAACGGCACACCTTCATTGCCAAAAATGCAAAAAGCAGCAGACATTAAATATTTCTTAAATTTCCAAATGGTGAAAGAATGTTCGAGTCTCAAGACTGCCATATTTATCACTTTGTTTCTGTCACTGGAATTGTTCCCAGTTTCAGTCTGAACTTTTAGGGCTGCAAAATATTTAAGTTCTCTTTTGCTTGCCTTATTCAGACGTTTGACTCCAGTCTGAATGCCAGAATGCAAAAGCACAATAATGTGACATGAAAAATCTCTCTCTCTCTCTCTCTCTCACACACACAAACACACTCCCATTCCCTTCCTTCTCTCCTTACCCCCACCCCTCTTTTTTGTAGTGGCTCGTGTTACATTTATTAGACCTACTAATATCAATGTTAATTCTGTCTTAACTTTTCCAGCAGTAAAAAAACCTAACAATATTAATGAAGTTCTTAAACAGGAGAACAAAGTTTTATTGGCATAAACATGATTTGCTTAATTTGGCTTAAAGATATTATAAAACTTGGCCATTGTGGTTTCATGATTTATGACAACAGTCTCAGCAATCTTGAAAACACATTATGGTTTCTCAAAAAATAAACTGCTTTGGTGGGAATGTCAAAACGTATCACCAAAATGCAGTCTCTTATCATCACTCTTGAGGCTCCTGTCTGGGATGAATTCAGGATCTGGACACATTCTTAAGATTGCCTTTCTGGTGCTTGGCAACCAACTCACATTTATGTCTGGTAGCAGCATCCTGCTGGGGTCTTGTGATTGTGGTTAATTAAGTGTTTTGCCATTTTTCTGCCAAAAAAAGGGAGGGCATTGGATAAACTGGATTTGGATTTATAACCATGTAATTTGCTTTAACAAGTGAATGACCCATTTAACAATCATCATAAAAATAGTTGAATCCAGTCACGTGTTGACTCAGTTTAATGACTGCAGTGAGATACAACCAAATTTCTAGACTCAACTGTGGGTCCAGAAGGACCACCTATATGTGGCTCTCCATCTTGTAAAAACACAAGTATCAATGGGTCACAACAATAGTAAAACCACAGACTATAAAAACAAAAAATCCATCCAGTTATATATAATTTGGGGTTATCACAAGATGAGCGCAAAGAGATTTTTAAAAGCATGTTGTTTAGTATTCAGGTTTTCTGTCTTTTTGCTACCATCTTCCATCACAATTTTTTGCCCTACTTACTGCGTTCTATCATCAAATGTCAGCAATCACTGGAACCTTCATTTGCTTTTTGAAACGTTCTTTAGTTGTGTAATTTAGTTGCTTGCTGAGTGCATTGTGCTTGCTGAAATCTTTGAGAGAATTTTGTACCTTTAGAGGTGGCAGGAATTATTATTTTTTAAAATAAATCTCTATTTCTCTTCCACTCATTAAATATTTTTCAGTATGTATGAACAAAGGTTAACAGAAGGCTGCTTGTGCTAAGGAGTTTGCCTCTGCCTGCGTGC
This sequence comes from Bungarus multicinctus, assembly GCA_023653725.1. Classification (NCBI taxonomy): domain Eukaryota; kingdom Metazoa; phylum Chordata; class Lepidosauria; order Squamata; family Elapidae; genus Bungarus; species Bungarus multicinctus. The sequence continues at coordinate 38,219,719 of CM042834.1, forward strand.
ATTATTAGCTTTGTAGATTAAGTGAAGTGAAGCACAATTTTTGCAATGCAGAGAAAGTTAAAAAGTGAAGCCACAGAAAATCCCATTAAGGTCACATTATTTTCTTTCTAGAAGTTGACAAGCAATGCCATGTGCCACAGTGCTTAATTACAGCAGGGTGAACTCGGGACAATAGGAATTAAAAACATCTTTGCCTGGGAACAATATTTGTTACATTTTAAAGTTGCATGTGTGGGAAGGTGGAGAGTATGGAATCTGATCCTTTTGATAAAGTCCCTAATTTATTTTACTTGTTTGTATTTTGCTTTTGGGTAGAGGAACATCTTGTTATTGTTGTTGCTTTGTTCTTCCCCAATTTAACAGATTAACAGGGTTGGAAGGGACCTTGTAGGTCATTCTAGTCTCACCTCCTGCTCAAACAGAAGACCCTACACCATTTCTGACAAGTGGGAGTCCATTCTCTTCCTGAAAGCCTCAAGTGATGGCGCTCCCACAACTTCTGAGAACAAGCTGTTCCATTGGTTGATTGTTCTCACTGTCAGAAAGTTTCTTCTTATTTCCAGGTTAAATCTCTCCTTGTTCAGTTTCCATCCATTTTATTCCTTGTCTGGCCTATAGGCGCTTTAGAAAATAGCTTGACTCCCTTCCTCTCTGTGGCAGCCCCTCAAGTATTGGAAGACTGCTGTCATGTCTTTCCTGGTCCTTCTCTTCACTAGACTAGCTAAGCCCATTTCCTGAAACCGTTCTTCATAGGTTTTAGTCTCCAGTCCCCGAATCATCCTGGTTGCTCTTCTCTGTACTTTTACTAGAGCCTCAACATCTTTTTTATAATGTGGTGAAAGAAGAGAGAGAAAGCTTCTTCCCTCTAAGGAGACTTCATCAGGTTGTGGGTGAGATACCAATACTATGATGGTACTCAGCTGTATATTTCAAGACTGAGATGGAGATGCCATAGATGTCTGGAACAGAGGCTAGGAATCTATTGGTCTAGAACAGGGGTGTAAAACTTGATTTCATTGAGGGCCACATCGGGTTTGTGTTTGAATTTGGGGGGGCTGGGGTGTGGCCAGCACAATGTCACTTGTATTGGGGCACATGTAGTGGCCCAAGCGGTCTGCCAGAGAAAACGGGCTTCCAAGCTCCATTTTGGGCTGTGACAGCCTCCTGTAACCCTCTGCCAACAAAAATTGGGGCTTGGCAGGGCTGCCATTTTCTGCTGCAATGGTCTCCTACAACTCTCAGGAGGGCCTCCTGAGGTCCTCTGGAGGTCCATTTTTGTTGGCAGAGGCACTGCAGGCCAATCCTTTGCTGTTTCCAGAGCAGCCTCGCGGGCCAGATCTAAGCACCCTGCAGGCTGAATCCGGCCCCCGGGCCTTGAGTTTGACATCCCTGGTCTAGAAGGAATGAAATAGGCCAGGAAGGGACAGAAGATGGAATTTGTGTAGATGGGATCTCTGTCCTGATGATAACTCTGTGTGGGATTAGAAGAGTTAAGCCTGCAATTAGATGGCCTTCTGGACTTACAAGTACAGGTAGTCCTTGACTTACAACCACAATCGAGCTTCAAACTTCCATTGCTAAGCAAGACAGTTTTTAAGTGAGTTTTGCCTCATTTTACAACCTTCCTTGCCATATTTGTTAAATGAATCACTGCAGTTGTTAAGATAGTAACACAATTGTTAAGTGAATCGGGTTTCCTCATTGATTTTGCTTGTCAAAAGGTCACAACAGAGTGATCATATTATTCTGGGCAGTGGTGGGATTCAAATTTTTTACTACCGGTTCTGTAGACGTGGCTTGGAGGGCATGGCGTGGCTTGATGGACGTGGCAGGGGAAGGATACTGTAAAATCCCCATTCCCTCCCCACCCCACTAACCTGCTTTCCAGCTCTATTCTCCTGTGCAAGGCAAGAAAAGAAGACCCAGCCAATCAGCTGGGACTCAGGAGGCAGAGAATAGATGGGGGCGGGGCCAGTCAGAGGTGGTATTTGCCGGTTCTCCGAACTACTCAAAATTTCTGCTACCGCCACAATTTTCACCCTCTTCTGTGGAGTGACCTCCTCCCTCTTCATGAATTGGAATGTACAGGAATTCTCAGTGTGGCGTTCTTAGTTTTCAAGCCCATGGTATGCTCTACTGATCTTCCACAATTTATGCTTTAAATTCAGTAATGAATATGGATAGAATAAGAAAGGCGGTTTTATTTCTGGAGACGTTTTGTAGCCCTGATTCTAACATCTTTTTTGAACCAAGTGATGCTTTAATTTTCTAGGCTTCTTAGTGTTTATTTTCAGGCTTTTAGTCTGTCTTTTTATAAAACATGCCTTGGAATTTGCTTGATTGCATTTAATGAAGTTTGGTACAGAGTAGGCACACACAACTGTATTTTCAAACATTGCTCACTTTTTAAAGAATTAGCTTTTATTGGTTGCTGATTTGCTCTGTTTCTTATTTTGTAAAAAAAAAAAAAAGTGGGTTAGGATTATAATGTGTAGTGTTTTAAGTTTCCTTTTTCTTACTGGTTCTTCCAAAACTGAACAAACGGATATTGTTTTAAAATAGAAATAAAATATATTTACCCAGAACATCATACTGATTTTGTTGTACTACATGGTATTCTATGCTTTACCTCTGTTCACCAACATTTTGAAAAAAGGTTCACATCAGAGAACAAATTGCAAGGAGAAACCATTAGCTGAAATGATGCCATCAAATTCAGGATTGCATTATCCTGAATTTCTGGGTACATGCATAGCGTCTCTGCACAATACCACAAGTAGTTCATCAGCCCTGATGATACAGTCTTTTCCCAATCCTATCTTCCCAACCCAAGGAGAGGGGAGGCAGGAAATACTACAGGACCTCTCTCATAAAGAGATTCATCTAGCAGGATCCAGAAACAGGATTTTCTTTTTCCCTCTCACCAAGACAGTGATGGTGATCTGATTGTTGTCACCAGGGGGATGGGGGTTGTTGATTTATTACTTGTAATAAATTTATTAGATTTATTACTTCGTAAGCCACCTGTAGTCACTGAGAGTAAGCTGAGTGGCCATATAAAATTCAGAAAGCAAGCAAGCAAGAGAAAGAAAGAAGGAAGGAAGGAAGGAAGGAAGGAAGGAAGGAAGGAAGGAAGGAAGGAAGGAAGGAAGGAAGGAAGGAAGGTGGAGATAAAATTCAGAAAGCAAGCAAGAGAAAGAAAGAAGGAAGGAAAGAAAGAAAGAAAGAAAGAAAGAAAGAAAGAAAGAAAGAGAAAGAAAGAAAGAAAGAAAGAAAGAAAGAAAGAAAGAAAGAAAGAAAGAAAGAAAGAAAGAAAGAAAGAAAGAAAGAAAGAAAGAAAGATGGAGATAGATAGATGGATAGATGCAGTGGCCTAGATGTGGAGCTCTTGTCTCACAATCAAGAGACTGTGAGTTCAATACTAGGTAGAGGTAGATATTTCTCTCTTTGGGCACACTGAGAATATATCTGCTGAACAAAACTCCTCATTGTCAATAGGAATGGCATCCGGCCAGTAAACACTCAGCTCCATTCAGTTGCCCAGACTCTACCCCGCAAGGGATTATGGGGTCTTTAAAAGAGGATGATGCTAGATATATTGATTGATTGATTCTATACCTTCCCTATCTGGAGAGCCCTCTACATGTTTCAAAACATTAGTTTCCTAAATTTTTAATTATAGTGGAACCTCGGATCACGACCGTAATCCATTTCAGGACTTCAGTTGCAACCTGATTTGGTCGTGACTGGAAATAAGACTGACTGCGCATGCGCAGACAAAAAAAAATAGTGTGGAAGGGAAAATCGCCACGGCCGTATTTGATTGCCACCTGAGGATCTCTCCACGACCAGAAGCAACAATTTTCCAAAATTTTTGGTCATCACCTAATTTGGTCATGAACAGAAGCGTTTGTGACACGAGGTTCCATTGTAATAGCACACCTGCTGATGAACATATTGGAAAAGGAAAAGGCTGTATACAGAGTGGAAACTGTCCTTCCTGAATCCGCTCATTAATAAATAGCCTTTGGAATCTAATCTGTATATTAGGGCACCTTTGGTTAGCACTAAAACATTGTGTTCTGTGGATTAAATAGCAAGAATGAAATTTCTGTCTGGCACGACGTGCTGTCTGGGCTACTTTACCTAGCTTTGGTGCCAATTCCTCTGGCGATGCCAGGTCCCAAATCCTCACAGGTCCCAAATATCATTATCCATGCAATATCGAATGAACTAGGTATGGTGCAACAGCTAATTGCCTAGAGGCATCTCCAAGTGAGCCTGGCAGTCTCTTCCATTCATGTCTTCCAAACTTTCTTTTTAATAAGCTGTTTAAAAAACGGGCTCATTGCAATAACTGTAGTAGGTCTGGATGGTTCATTAATAAGTCCCTTGTGCCTTGTTTCAAATCTAGAGTTTGTTCCCTCTCTGGTCTTAAACTGATTTGGATTAGAATTTCTGATTTGGCTTGAAGTATCAAGTGTTCCCTTCCCAGCACAATTATAGACACGATGGGGAAGTAATTCTCATATTTACAGAGGGGTACTTTTTTTTTTTCTTTTTGGGAAAATCATAACTCAGTCAGAGTAGGCAACTTTGAAAACGAATTGGGGATTGTGCTGAATTTGAATTGATTTAATTTTTCAGGTTCACAGCGAAGCTTTCTTGTAGAAGTTCATTTATGCATTGGATGGACTTTAAATATGTACTTAGAAAATAAGCATTACATGCGTAAAGCAGATACTATAGGGTGAATACTTTGTTCGTAGGAGCACAGCTGTGTTATTATTAAGGTGCTTGGGGTGAGAATCCATTCCCAGTCTAATAGAAAAGGCTGAATGTTCTTTTATTAAAGATAGTGAGATTTCATTGTAAAACTGAAGATATAGGAGACAATATCTTAATTAATGGCTGGCTTAATAAATCTAGGAACTTTTTAAGGTATAAAATACGGTTACAGGAACTGGTCTTGACTTGTCTGGTAAAGTCTAGTAAAGAAAAGAGCCAGGAGAGACATAGCAGTCTTCCAACATTTGAGGGGCTGCCACATAGAGGAAGAGAAGAGCCTGTAGGCCAGACAAGGAACAATGGATGGAAACTGAACAAGGAGAGATTTAACCTGGAAATAAGGAGAAACTTTCTGACAGTGAAAACAATCAACCAATGGAACAGCTTTTATTTATTTATTTGATTTGTCAATCGCTTACAAGATACAGGTATAAGAATAAACATAGTCTTGAATACATGAGATAGATACTTATAAGAAAAATTAAAAAAAGAAACAATAAGACCCTCGGAAGTTGTGGGAACATCATCACTTGAAGCTTTCAAGAAGAGATTGGACTGCCATTTGTCAGAAATGGTGTAAGGTCTCCTGCTTGGATGGGGGGGTTGGACTAGATGACCTATAAGGTTCCTTCCAACTCTGATTATCTGTTATCTGTTAACCTTCTGACAAGCAAAGTCAATGGGGAAACCAGATTCATGACTCCTTATCACCCATCCCCTCCCACTTGTGACTGTATGACTGTAACTTTGTCTCTTGTATCCTAACGATTTATATTGACTGTTTCCTAGTATGATTCGATTGCTTATTGTACCCTATGACTATCATTAAGTGTTGTACCTTATGATTCTTGACTCTTGACAAATCTATCTTGTCTTTTATGTACACTGAAAGCATTTGTATCAAGACAAATTCCTTGAGTGTCCAACTACACTTGGCCAATAAAGAATTCTATTCTAAAGCAAAGTCAATGAGGAAACCAGATTCATTTAACAACTGTGTTACTAATTTAAGAACTGCAGTGATTCACTTAACAAATGTGGCAAGAAAAAGTCATAAAATGGAGCAAAGCTCACTTAACACATTTCTCACTTAACAACATAAATTTTGAGCTCAGTTGTGATGGTAAGTTGAGGACTACCAGTGTTAGGTAAGATTACTATGATTGTAACTCATTTTTTGTACTAGCACTGATTATAATGCGATTAGAGTAGCAGAACTTGTCCCTACAGCTCTCAAAATAGGCTTTTTATGTTTACTAGAGCAGGTGGATTGTTGTGTTTGAAAAACGCAGCAATCTTTTGTTTTGTAATGTCCTGACATGTTATTAGATTTGTGGGTAAGAGTTTACACTCCAGTATCTGGGTATCTGCAGGTCCATCAATCAAACTTGAAATAGTCTGGCCTACTGAATCATCTACAGTCAAACTCCACGCTGGATGTTGTGGGTATTTTGAACTTCCGGGAAAAGATGGCGGACGGCTGCTTTCGCCGGAGTTCTCTCCGGCCCGGGTGCTCTTCGGTGCGGGTCCCCATGCCCCCTGGCCCCCCTCGCCGGTGGCAGAGGTGGGGGAGGGCCCGGGGAGACCAGCGGTTTCCAACGAGAGCTGGTTGGGGGCTCGCCGGAGCTAAGGGAGCCGATGGGAGCGACGGCGTTGGCGCGGCGGCCCTGGCGGCCCCGGAGTGGCCTCGGGACGGTCTTGCTGGCCTTGGCGGCCTCGGAGCGGCCTCGGAGGGGCTTCGGAGGCCCCGTTCTGGATGTAGCAGTCCCGGAGTGGTTTTCCAGCTCGCCGGAGCCGCGGCGCCGAGAGAAGAGACAGCGTTGCCGCGGCAGTCCTGGCGGCCTCGAAGCGGCCTCGGGGTGGCCTCGTTGGCCTTGGAGTGGCCTCGGAGTGGCGTCGGAGGCCGCGCCCCAGGTGCGGCGGCCCCGGAGCGGTTTTTGAGCGGCCTCGGAGGCCTTGGGAGTGGTGTGGAGCGGCCTCGGTGGATTTGTGGCGATGGATCCGGTGCGTGCGCTGCGGAGCTCCGCCGCGGCCCTCTCCGGCCTGGACGGCCTCAGCGGTGGCCCCCCCTGTCCCCTGGGCCCCCCCGCCGGTGGCAGAGGCGGGGGAGGATCGAGGGAGACCAGCCGAGACACCTGGAAGCTGGTCGGGGGTCGGCTGGAGCCGCGGGACCGATGTGGAGGGCGGCGTGGTCACGGCGGCCCCGACGGCCTTGGGTCGATTGCGGAGGCCTCCTCCAGCGGTCGGCGGAGCGGGGCGGCTGCGGACGGGCAGCGAGCGGACCTGGGGCATTTTCGATAGCCCCGAAGATGACGCGGCGGCTGGGAGATCCACGGAAGGGCTCGGCGGGGGAGCGATGGTGCCGATGCCCCCGTGGGCCGCTTAGGTGGAGCTGTGGTGTCCCTTCTTTCCCTGGGGCCCCCACCGGTGGCAGAGGTGGTGGGCCTAGGGGGGGGACTGGCTCTGCCTGTGACTCTTTCCCCCCCGGGGGTCTCACCGGTGGCAGAGGTGGGACGACCGGGGGGAGGCGGAATATACCCCAGCTGGACTGGATTCCATTTTCTATGGCCGGAGGACGGCAGACGTTGCGGACACTCTGGGAATGCCGAGATAGGGCGGCCGGGTCCACGGAAGTACCTACGGACAGAGCTTTGGGCCTTGAGGGATGCCCCCCTCTCCCTTAGGTGGCCTTCGAAGCTCTCTAAGACCTTCCGCAATGAGGGATCCTGGGATCCGGAGCGATGGTGGGGTCGGGGAAACCGGGGAGGGCGTGGTAAATCCGGGCTTGAAAAATTTTTAAGGGGATTTTTTAAAGGGGAAAAGTCCAGGGCGGGCGGGGGAGACAGCCCGCATGGAATTGGGGGCAGCCGGGCCGGCGTGCGCGCCTGTGGGGCCTCGGGGGTTCCTGTGTCGGGGTGGCAGACAGGGGGTGGGCAGCCGGGGGCCAGTTTTATCGGCACGGTAACTGGGAGAGGTAGGTATGCTAGGGGTGGAGGGCCATATCCGGTTAGGGGATCGCGCTCCCGATGTTTACAAGCGGTAGCGCGCTCCGACCCTCCCTACCCATCCTGTAGTCCTGGTTGTCCGGAATCTCAGGCCCTGAATACCCGGCTGCTGTTGTGCAATGCCAGGTCCGTGGTTAATAAGGCTCCCCTGATCTGGGAGTTGGCTCAGGAGGAGGCCGCGGACCTGGTGGGTGTCACCGAAACCTGGTTGGGCCCAGAGGGAGGTGTCCCTCTGGTTGAGATGTGCCCACCAGGTTTCCTTGCATTTCACCAGCCTAGGGCTCAGGGAAGGGGCGGTGGGGTGGCGGTGCTTATAAAGGAAGTCCTTTGTCCTAGGGAGGCCACTGTCCCTCAGACGGCTGGCTGTGAATCTCTTTTTGTGAAGTGGGGGCAAGGGGTTCAGATGGGCCTTTTGTTGACGTACCTGGCTCCCTGCCACGTCTCATCGGCCCTACCCGGACTCCTAGAGGTAATAGCCGGGCTGGCGGTTGAGACCCCAAGGCTCTTAGTCATGGGGGATTTCAACCTGCCATCGCTCGGTGAAACCTCGGGGTTGGTCCGGGAGTTCTTGGCTTCCATGACGGCCATGGACCTGACCCAGTTAGTTTCTGCCCCCACTCACATGGGAGGTCACATGCTGGACCTGATTTTTGTCTCTGGGCAGTGGTTGAATGACTGTAATTGGGGGGATTTAGTTATTACACCCTTGTCATGGACAGATCATTCCCTCCTGAGGCTGGATTTCTGTTCCGCTACCCCCCACCGCAGGGAGGCGGAGCCACTTAGATGGTTCCGCCCCAGGCGCCTAATGGATCCGGATCGGTTCCAGAGGGAGCTTGGGCCATTTCCTGAATCTCTGGCTCTCAGCTCGCCTGGAGACCTGGTGGCCACCTGGGAGGGGTCGGCCGCCGGGGCCCTAGAGCGAGTTGTGCCTATGCGACCTCTGACTCGGCACAGATCCCATTTGGCTCCGTGGTATACGGAGGAGCTACGGGAGATGAAGTGCCGAAAAAGACGTCTTGAGGGCATTTGGAGGGCGAGCCGTTCTGAGTCTGACCGAACACAGGTGAGATCTCATATTAAGACTTACCTTGTGGCGATAGGGGCGGCGAAATCTTCGTATTTCTCCGCCCTTATTGCATCAGCTGAAAATCGGCCTGCCGCCCTGTTTAGAGTGACCCGCTCTCTACTTGAACCGAGAGCGCGGGATGACCTCTTGCAGGGTAGAGCAGAGGAGTTTTCCCGATTTCTGCATGATAAAATCGCTCAGATTCGGGAAGGGCTCGACTCCAATTGGGTGGTCCCGGGGGAGGTGTCCGGGGCAGGTCTTGAGAGTGTTATCTGGGGGGAGTTCGATCCTGTGACCGCTGAGGGTGTGGACAGGTTGCTGGGGGGTCTGAATGCCACCACCTGTTTATTGGACCCGTGTCCTTCCTGGTTGGTTTCGGCCGCCAGGGAGACGACACGAGGCTGGCTCCAGGGGATTGTCAACGCTTCTTTGAGAGAGGGGGTGCTCCCTACCGCCTTGAAGGCGGCGGTGGTGCGCCCCCTCCTCAAGAAGCCTTCCCTGGACCCAGCTATTTTAAACAACTATCGTCCAGTCTCCAACCTTCCCTTCGTGGCGAAGGTTGTTGAGAGTGTGGTGGCACGTCAGCTCCCCCAGTACCTGGAGGAAGCAACTTACCTCGATCCGTTCCAATCGGGCTTCAGGCCTGGACATAGCACTGAGACGGCATTGGTCGCGTTGGTTGATGATCTCTGGAGGGCTCGTGACAGAGGGTTCTCCTCTGTCCTGGTCCTATTAGATCTCTCGGCGGCTTTCGATACTATCGACCATAGTATCCTATTGCGACGGTTGGAGGGGTTGGGGATTGGTGGAACCGTCTTCCGATGGTTCTCCTCCTTCCTCTCTGACCGTTCGCAATTCGTGTTGGCGGGGGGGGAGAGGTCCACCTCTAGGCCCCTGGTTTGTGGGGTGCCTCAGGGGTCGGTCCTTTCTCCCCTCCTGTTCAACATTTACATGAAGCCGCTGGGCGAGATCATCCGTGGTCTTGGAGTGAGGTGTCATCTGTATGCAGATGACACCCAGCTGTATATCTCCACTCCGGACCACCCCAACGATGCTGTGGGGACTATGTCTAGGTGCCTGGAGGCCGTGCGGGACTGGATGGGCGGGAACAGGCTTCGGCTCAACCCATCCAAGACCGAGTGGCTGTGGTTTCCGGCGCCCCGATATAGCCAGCTGACACCTTCGCTGGCTATTGGGGGGGAAGTTCTGCCCCCCACAGAGAGGGCTCGCAATCTGGGAGTCCTCCTGGATGTACGGCTGTCGCTCGAACATCACATCGCGGCCGTCTCCAGGGGGGCGTTTCATCAGATCCGTCGGATCTACCGGTTGCGGCCCTTCCTGGATCGGGACGCCTTGCGCACGGTCACTCAGGCCCTTGTCACCTCTCGCCTGGACTATTGTAATGCCCTCTACATGGGGCTCCCTGCGGGGAGCATCCGGAGACTCCAGTTGGTGCAAAATGCAGCCGCGAGGGTGATTATGGGGGCGTCGCGTAGCGCCCATGTGACGCCTCTCCTGCGCGAGCTGCATTGGTTGCCGATGGCTCTCCGGGTTCGCTTTAAGGTTCTAGTTTTGACCTTTAGGGCGACTCATGGCATGGGACCAGGTTACCTTCAGGACCGCATTCTACCAACGTTCTCCAACAGGCCGGTGCGTTCCCACAGGGAGGGTCTGCTCCGGGTGCCGTCGGCCGCTATGTGTCGTCTGGCGGCGCCAAGGGGTAGGGCCTTCTCTGTGGGTGCCCCCGCCCTCTGGAATACTCTGCCACCGGAACTTCGTACCGGCACGGACCTGAGGGCCTTCAGGCGCGCGTTAAAGACCTGGCTCTTTGAGCAGGCCGGCCTGGGCTGAGATAATGATTTTAAATTTGATCTCCTTTTTAATTTTAAATTGGGTTTTAAGGGTGGGGGGGGGTTTCTTAATTTTAGTCTGCAGCTAATTCTAATATTTAATTACTTTTTAACTTTTGTATTTGTGGGGTTTTTAGACGAGCTGTTCACCGCCCTGAGTCCCTTGGGAGAAGGGCGGTATATAAATGTAATTAATAAATAAATAATAAATAAATAAAATAAATATTTTGTACGTGTGTTCATATTGTATTCTGTGGAATAGCCTCCCAACTGAAATCAAACTCTTCCCCAATGGTGTTTGGGATGTTAAAAAGCTATTTTGGAGAGCATTCTGTGAAGTTTATATGCCTCATTGTTGCAAAAAAATAATAATAAAAAAATGGGTTGCAAAAATTATAAACTACCAGAAAAAGGACAATAGATAATCAGTAACCCTGGTGATATGTGAATTCTTTCTCTGTAATAAACTTAGTATATTATTTATTTTTTTAATCAAAAGTGGCTTGCTTTGCACAGTTTTGACCTTGATAATTTACATGGATGTGTGCCTCACAACCTTTTTAATTTTTCTGCTGTCAGAAAGTCTGCCAGAGGCAGTGTTTTCCTCATATTACCGTAAAAAGCATTTGCAAAAGTCTATTTTTAGCAAGGGCTAGACTGTAATTTACTAAATACCTTTTCATTTTAGCTTCGTTTGTTCTGCCTCTTGTTAGTTTTTGTAGTACCATTTTGGGTGAATGGATAGTGGCATCGACATATGCTTATTAGAGGCGAAACGGGGATATCACATTCTACATACTGGGATATATGGAGAAGGTAAAATATAGGAATCTTTACCTCAAGAGGAAAAGAAGCACCTGTTTTACTGCACTGAAAGATTGTGTCAGGTAGGCCTTGACTTACAACCATTTCTTCAGTGACTATTCAAAGTTACGATAGCACTGAAAAAAGTGATTTACGACCGATTCTGACGCTTACCGCCCTGCTGGTCACACGATCAAAATTCAGTGTAGTCACATGACCCCGGGACATCATAACCATCATAAATATGAGTCAGTTGCCAAGTGTTTGAATTTTGAACACATGACCATGGGCATGCTGCAGAGGTCACAAGTGTGAAAAACGATCATAAGTCACTTTTTTTTAGTGCCGTTGTAATTTCAAACGGTCACTAAATGAATTGTTGTATAAGTCACGGACTACCGATCTAGCACAGGAGTCTTGGAGACTGATCAAATTTCAGCCAGCCATTTCATAAAACTTTTAATGTTGGTTTCTGTTTAATGAGAAACAACTGTTCCTGCATAGGTAAAGGTTCCCCTCGCACATACGTGTTAGTCGTTTCTGACTCTAGGTGGCGCTGCTCATCTCCATTACAAAGCCAAAGAGCCAGCACTGTCCAAAGATGTCTCTGTGGTCATGTGGCCGACATGACTAAAGTCCGAAGGTGCACGGAACCTTCCCACCAAGTGGCCCCTATTTTTCTACTTGCATTTTGACATGCTTTTGAACTGCTAGGTTGGCAGAAGTTGGGACAAGTAACGGGAGCTCACTCCGTTATGTGGTGCTAGGGATTCGAACCGCCAAAATGCCGACCTTTCTGATCAACAAGCTCAGTGTTTTTAACCATCGAGCCACCGTGTCCCCTGTTCCCGCATAGAAATATCAATGTTACCAAAACAATTCCAGAAATCTGTAGGAGGGTTTTCTTTGCTTTCTCCGTGTCCTGCCTTTGAGCTCTTCCTTCTTGTTTCAAAAGATAGAAAGTGGGACCAATTCAAAATAGGTGATGCTTGTTGTGTTGAAAAAGCTCTTTTTAATATGTGGCTTTATAACTTTTCTTGTTTAGATCACTTTTGCTTTTCTTCTTCACCTTGAATGCTGGGCCATTAGATCAGTAGATTGCTTGGATCTGAGAGATGCTGAATGAATTTGCTCTTCTTTTTGATACATCTCTTAAATCATCCGACATGTTTAGAGAATGCACCTTTTATGTATCACCCTATAGATGGAGAGAATGAACTAATTCCACCCCCGTCTTGCTGATTAGGTGCTCTTCCAAGCTTCTTAGCTTCTTGCAAAGGTTATATTTCCTGAAAATGCTGCTATTTTTGCTGATTGATTGCAGCATCAGTGTTACTCAACTACGTAACGGAATAAACCTTTCCTTGATGCCCTGTAAATTGAGTCTGGATAGATAAGCTTATTTTCACCAGTATTAAGGTCTCGTTTATCAGCTAGGACATTTTCTTGCCTGCTCCTTCCCTTATTTGAAAGTGGCATGAGATCAGACGAAATGCAACGAAAAGGAGGCATAATCTTGTTAGCTCTGATGTTTGTTACATCTCCATTAGGTGGTTAAAAAGAATGATATACAAGAAACAAAACTAATAGTATTTCCCTGTCATTAACAGAATTTTGACCATTACAGTCCCAGTCGACGACATGCTTAATGATCCTCCCATCTCTGGCTCTTGATGTGGTCGTTAAGCGGAGCACAGAGTATCTTGGGTGGGGGAGGCCCCGAGAGTCCTAGCACAGCAGCAGGACTGCCTGCCCTGGCCCTCCCAAGGCCTCTCAAGATCTCCTGAGATATCCCAGTGTTCTGCTTCCTGCCCCCTGAGTCTCCATAGCGCTTGGGCGTATTTTTCCCTAGATCCCCAACAGGCTGTTCCTGTCAAGGAAACCAAAATGTGGTTTATTGCTGGGATCGTGCTGCAATTTCACAAGTAGCTATCATTTTCTCAGTAACCACTTCTGGGATCACACAGCAGGAAGGCACTTCATCACTGGGATATGCAGTTCAATCCCAAAAATGAGGAGTAGCATTAGTGAAGGATAAACAAGGATATCCATTGCTGGGCCACATTGCGCACCCCAAAAAGCAGCTAGGTAAGCTACATGGATAGCAAGTGTCATTTTCCAAGTGGGTCGTAATTAGCTTTGGAGGCGCCTACCATAACCTCCAATGGTCATTGAGTAGTCATTAAGCATTAATGGTCATTAAGTAAGGACTGCCTATAGTTTCACACTTAATACAGAAGTTATTTTAATAACACTTTAGTAGCACTTAGATTTCTATACTGCTTCATAGTGCTTTACAGCCCCCTCTAAACAGTTTACACAATCAGCATATTGCTCCCAACAATCTGGGTCATTTTACGGACCTCGGAAGGATGGAAGGCCGAGTCAACCTTGAGAATGGTGAGATTTGAACTCCTGGAATGAGCAGTGAGATAGCCCTGCAGTATTGCATTCTAACCACTGCTCCACCACGGCTTTTATACGCCACTATGGCGCTTATATCTAATATCTTTGCATTAAGTAGAAGTTAAAACAAGGTCTACTTCCCATCCATCATTCCAAAATCACATTATTCACCAAGTCTGATCCTTGCTGTTGTTCATTCATATCAATGGCCATGAAACATTGCAACACATTATGGAATACTTTCCCATAGACCAGATAAACACAGATGTGTGTCTATATGATTTTGAACAAAAGTTGATCCTTTTTACATTAGGATATAATTTTAACGGTTCATTTGTAATAACTTTATTTCAAAAGTAATTTGGTTCAAAGGGAAAAGTTTATTAGTTTATTGGAAATATGTTAATAGAATAGAATAGAATACTTTATTGGCCAAGTGTGATTGGACACACAAGGAATTTGTCTTGGTGTAAATACTCTCAGTATACATAAAGAAAAGGTACATTCGTTAAGAATCAAGAATCATAACATACAACACTTAATGATAGTCATAGGGTACAGTCAACAATCAAATCATACTAGGAAACAGTCAATATAAATCGTAAGGATGCAAGCAACAAAGTTACAGTCCTACAATCACAAGTGGGAGGGGATGGGTGATAAGAAGTGATGAGAAGATTAACAGTAATAGTAGTGTATACTTTGTAAATAGTTGAACAGTGTTGAGGGAATTATTTGTTTAGCAGAGTGATGGCTTTCGGGGAAAAAACTGTTCTTGTATCTGGTTGTTCTGGTGTGCAGTGCTTTATAGCGTCGTTTTGAGGGAAGGAGTTGAAACAGTTTATGTCCAGGATGTGAGGGGTCTGTAAATATTTTCACAGCTCATTGTTATATATGCATGGAAAGGAAAATAATATATAAACAATGATAGAAAAGAGAGAACATTAAATTAGGCTTGCAATAAATTGCATCATATTTCAATTACATGTAATTTACTACATTTTAATTTATTTCACCAAAATTACTGTAGGAATTGCTCATAACCTTCTCAAACAGAAATTTACTTGGATATATTTGATTTATTTATTATCAGCATTTATTTGAATATTAATTGATGATTTATTTGTTAAATCGATTATCATCAACTGTAGATCTGGTGGGTTTTTTTTTTTATAAAGGTAACTTGTTTAATTTAGTGTTTACATTTTCCCAGTTTGGCCAAGCAACTACCTTAAATGCATTAATAACAATACTTTTCAGGAACTATATGCTAAATTATATTTCAGAAGTACACACAGGGGTTTGTTGGGTGGGGCCACAGTTGCTTGTTATTAGATTTTATTTATTTATTTATTTTATCATATTTTTATACCGCTCCCTCTCCCAATATTTATTTATTTTATCATATTTTTATATGGGTGGATTAACAAAGCATCATGTATAAAACAACAACATGACAACTATGGAAGGTGTGGTATAAAGCAACAACAATATAGCAACCATGGAGGGTGATGAGAAAATGTGGAAAGGAGTTCCAAGGAGGGATCATAGCTTAATCAAGATCAGAGGATGAAGTTAGAAAGACAGGAGCTGTAAGGAATATGCTCAGGGGAAGTTGGGAAGAAAAGTTTGTAAGGAAGATCAGATCCTGCTCCCTTGTAGCATTAATCCTTCTCATCTTTCTGGACTAATTTGTTTCAAGTAGAAAAGAGAAGCAGGATGTTTTTGTTTTTCTGGATCATAAATTTAAGATTTCGGGGCCACCCACCTCCCATCTGTGAGTAGTGAGATGCTTGCTGACAATGGGCAACCCACCCCTGCCCTGTATAATAATACTTGAGCATCTGAGAACAGCCTCTTGTTATGCTGATAAAACATTTCAGTTCTGCATGCCTGAACATCTATTCATAGCCAAGGCATCTGATCTCATATGAGTATATAAAGCTGCTTACTTATTTTCAAAAGTGTGTGTGTGTGTGTGTATATCGCACACACACAAACACACACACACTGATCTGCTGGATATGTTTTCTTATTTCAAAAATCAAGTTGTTAATAATAGTAATAAAAATATATGCCAAACCAAGGGGAAGTTATTTAAAAGCAGAATAAAAATATAACATTAAATATCTTAAAACCACATACATATTAAAAACACAGACATATAATTACATCTTTGGATGTATTTTTCAATTCTGAATTATAAGAAGAACTCTATGTTGAATTAGCAGGCTAGTATTTTCAACTTGAAAGCCTTAAAAATACTATGAATGTGCAACCAGAAGAAATATCTTATTGTGATGCTCTAAGAAATTTCCATTTCTTGTCTATCCTTACGGAAGATAATTTTGACTATCTGTCTTACATTAATGTCTTTTAGTACTACTCTTCAGGCAGAATCTTTTACAAAAAAATGTTTTTCGCTATTTTTTTTTTCTATACATGTTTAGGTTTTAAGCAGTGCAAAAACAACTGGAACCCATAGATCCTCTGATGGGAGGATCGTATTGTGTATTCTGTCCCTACAGAATGATTTCTGTAGAATAAATGGGAAAGATAATGTCATCTAACTATTGGTCATTTTGTGGAATTTCTATTCAGCTTAGAAGCCCCTCCTTCCCCATTTGCTCTCTTCTATCATGCATCATTCCTGCTTATTTCTTAAATCTATTCTGAATAGTCTCTCAACCCTCCAGAGCAATTGGAGACATGCAGAGGGGAAGGAATGCAAACCCATCACTATTGTCTCATTTTCTGACTGGTAATGCAATTCAGCACTGCCTTTTCTTTTTGTTAACATAAACCAAGCTCTTCATTATGACTAAATCAAGGGAGCTGGGCTCTCCTAATGAAAAGTCAGATTGGTGTTTTTGTTCCAGATAATTCTGTAGGTTTAATACTAGAGATGTTGCGTTTGTGGGGAAGACACAATCCATGTTGAAGTAGATTAAATATTGAATGCAAAGCCCTAAAAATTCTTCTTCCAAGTAAGGCCCTTTGAGTTCCATAATCCTTAGTCTTAATGAACTGTGTGCAGGACTGCAGCTGAAATGTCAGGCTTTGTATCATAAAGACCTTAGTCTTTCTATTTATGTTCTCCTTAGTTTCATCACTGCATTTTCTAGTTTTGGCAAATAATTCAGGTGAACACTGAAATAAGGGAAGGATTTCCACTTACTTATGGTCTGTTGCAATGGTCGCCAACCGGTAGGCCACGGACCACTGCTGGGCCGCAAGAAAATGTTGGTGGTCTGCAGAGAAATGTCCCCCCCAAAACATTCCCCCAAAGCAATTAATCCAGGCTGCACAGGAACACAAGGCTACACCACCCACATGGCCCACCCACCCGCTGCCCCCACCCTTCAGCCAAGCGCAAACCTTACCTTGAGTAGAGCCATGCGAGCTGTAACTGGAAGGTGAGACCCACGGCGGGGGAGGGAAATCCGTCCCGGGATGGCTTGCTGACATTGGTGGGAAAGTCGGTCCCATATTCCAGAGCTGCAGTAGTCACATGACTGGCTCTTTGGTCATCCCAGAGTAGCTGCTCCTCCACCCGGGTGCACCGGCCTGCCATGGATGAGCTGCTCCAGGATGACCAAAGGGCCAGTCTTGTGACTACTGCAGCTCTGGAATATGGGACCGACTTTCCCACCAATGTCAACAAGCCTCCGTCAGTCAAAATTCATATTAGTGGTCCGCGGGATTTAAAATTATGAGTTTGGTGGTCCCTGAGGTCCAAAAGGTTGGTGACCCCTGGTCTGTTGTACCCCAGAAGATTGACATCCAGTAATATCTGTATTATAAGGCTGGTGGATCCTTAGGTAATGTAGAGAAAGTGGAAATCTTAATTAAGAGTGTTTTTAAGGCATTTTGAGTTGTAGTACACTGAGGGGCATAATCAATAGAATCCTAGGATAAGATTCTATTGATTCTTAGAATTACTAGGATTCTATTCTAGGATCACAGCTGTATCCAACCAGTGAATGCAGTCCAGAAATAAAATGTTGAATTATATATTGGATCGTACAGCAATGAAGAACATGAAACGAGTAGGGAAAAGCCAAGGGCACTAGCTTGGGAAATAAATGCAGATTAATCTGTGCCGTGGTGTTTCCCACAGCTATCTGGGCCATGAAAGAATTAGACAGGAGGAAAATTGAATCATTCAAGTCGTGATGTTGGAGAAGGCTCCTGCGCATCCTTTGACAGCAAATATGACAACAAGCAAGTACCAGAGCATATAAAAGCAGACATCTTGCTGCAAGGCGAAAAGTAGGAAATTCTTCTTTAGTTTATTTTGGCCATGACATGTGATCAGATTCCCTGGAGAAGGCAATTAAGCTCAGATTGGCCAGCGGTAAAAGGAAACGAGGTCACCCAAAAAATATGGTGGCTGGACACCGTCAAAGCCAATACCAGCCAGAGCATAAAACAACTGAAAGAAGCTGTACAAGATTGGGAAATGGGGAGAGAGCTGGTCCTATAGAGCCACTGATAATAGGGCAGAATTGAATGGATGGCATTATGATGATCAAGCAGCATATCACATTATCTTTGATCAATGCATGTACTGGAAGCAAACGAGTAGAAGCACAATATCTTCAACAGAATTCCTCGTTTAAAACAAAGCAACATCATAACAACAGTTTGATATCCTATCCATCATCGTAGTGGTAGTCCTCGACTTATGACCCCAATTGAGCCCAAAATTTCTGTTGCTAAGTGAGGCATCTGTTAAGTGAGTTTTAGTCCTATGTTACGATTTTACTTGCCATGGTGTATCACTGCAGTTCTTAACTTAGTAACACAGTTACTAAACCTGGTTTCCTCATTAATTTTGCTCGTCAGCAGGTCGCAAAAGGTGATCACATGATCCCGGGACACTGCAACTGTCATAAATACGAGTCAGTTGTCAAGCATCTGAACTTTGATCACATGACCATGGGAATGCTACAATGGTCATAAGTGCGAAAAACAATCATAAGTTACTTTTTTCAGTGCCATTGTATCTCTTAATGGTCACTAAATGAACTGTTGTAAGTTGAGGATCACCTGCACTGAATCAGAATCAGAATAGATCTGGATGGAACCTTGGAGGTCTTCTAGTCCAGCCTCCTGTTCAAGCAGGAGATGCAATACTATTTCAGACAAGTGACTGTCCAATCTCTTCTTAAAAGCCTCCAGTGATGAAACTCCCACAACTTCTGAAGGCAAGCCATTCCACTGGTCAGTTGTCTTGTCTGTTAGGAAGTTCCTCCTTATTTCCAGGTTAAATCTCTCCTTGTTCAGTTTCCATCCATTATTCCTTGTCTGGCCTTCAGGTGCTTTAGAAAATAGCTTGACCCCTTCCTCTCTATGGCAGCCAGTCAATATGATAAGAGTGTGACTATTCATTCAAACATCTTCAAAGTTGTCTGAATAAACTAGGGTTTCAACCAGTTCTTAAATATTGAGAGTAGCGTTTTCACTTTGACAACTTCAAGATATGTGGGCTTCAGTGTATTAGCTGGGGAATTCTCAGAATTGAAGTCCATACATTTTAAACTTGTCAAGTTTGAGAAATACTGGTCTAGGTCAAGGATGTCAAACTCAAGGCCTGCGGCCCGCATATGGCCCGCAGGGTGCTTGGTCCATGGAGCCGGGCTGGAAATAGCAAAGTATTGGCCCACGGTGGCTTTGCTACTGAAAACAAGCCATGGGGGGCCATACCCCATTTTTGGCCTGGACAGCCTCCTGCAGCCTCCTGCCAGCCAAAACAGGACGTGGGGGGATGCGAGTGCCACCCTGCACCCCATTTTGTCTGGCAAGATGCTGCAGGAGGCCATCCAGGCTGAAAACGGGGCACAGGGGCACGGGTAGCCCACCACAGCCTGTTTTGGCCGGCAGGATGCCGCAGGAGCCTGTCTGTCCCATCTTCCCCCCCCCCCCAAGGCGGCCTGCAGAGGACAGCTACAATGCTGATCCAGCCCTCCAAGAAATCCAGTTTGACACCCCTTATCTAGAGCAATTGTTCCAGTCTTATTTCTGGTGGGATGTTTTTCCACAAGAGGGGAGCTCCTACAGAAAATTATCTCTGAGTGCATTTTTGTTGTACCTCACATCGAGTGGGACTCCCGGGAAAATGGCACACCATTTTCTTTTCAGCAAATATTTTTTGGGTGAAATAGACCTTTCTACCAGGATTTCATCTTTTAAAACTTCACCATCCATTTGCCCATCTCTGGCAAACATTTTTTTTCCAAGACACAAATTCATCTCCTTTCTCTAATTTCTCTAATATATAACTCTCAAGTGTTCCTGATATTTTCCATGACAAATGCTAGGGCCACATTGTATGTTGCATCATGCAGTCCATCTTACACTGCAGATAATTCAGATAAGGGCATCATGCATGCAAACTTTCACGTGTATTCATGTCTTCAACCCATGCACTTCCAGTGTCACCATTCTTTGGATGTCCCAAAGGTGCTTTTTCAAAAAACTGGACTTTGTTTTTCCTTGAAGACATTTTGCTTCTCATTCAAGAAACTTCTGTTCTGATTGAATGGCGGAGGATGGAAGGATTTATATTCTTTGCAGCTTGTATCCTCCACCATTCAGTCAGAACTGAAGAAGCTTCTTGGATGAGAAGTGAAATGTCTTCAAGGAAAAACAAAGAAAGTCCAGTTGGGACTTTGGGACAACCATGACCTGGATGACTGAGAATCTCCATAGAGATCATATGGGTTTATGTGCATAAATACATTCAACAATCAAAAGTACCTCAGATATCCTTGGATTTCTCCCTGCTCAATATTAAACCATTGAATAACAATTTCATTTATTCTCATGTATGCTGTACTTCTATCCTAAAACACTGTAATGGCCTTAGGCAACCAACCATCAACACCGTTTTTGCACAAAGCATTCTATAATTCAGATTTTCTTCAAACCAACCAACATATAATGAACATTTTTCCTATACTCATTCATTTCTCAGTGATCTGCTGATGATTAGTAATACAATATGCACATTCCTACCCATTATAATGACTCACTGCAATTCCTAGATTTTGCTCACTGTCATTTCTTACATCTTCCCAGGAACACACTATCCCTATTAATTTTTGCTATGTTGTCCTTTATATAGGAGAAAAATGTCAATTTTCCAATTGCTAAGCACATTTTAAATAATTTGCAGATCACTTCATAATAAACCATGACAACATTTGAACATTATTCTAGTTATACCATCCATACTATATCTTTACCATTTTTTCCAAGGTTCTTACACCATGCATTTTCATCATATTTTTTTCTTCAACACTATTTATACCACTCCAGTTCTGGTCTTCAGTTTATCACTAACATTCCATACAAACCTCTAAAATACTTCTTTCAGTTTTCTCTCACTTCAGTTTCATCCCAAATCATTTGATCATTTCTATTTTTATCTCTATAATTCACTTTGCTGGAAGATTCCTACAGAGACCTTCTTTCATGTCTTTAATTAAAAAAAAAAAATCTGTGAAAGTGCATTGCATGAGCTGCAGCGGTGCAGTGGTTAGAGTGCAGTACTGCGGGCTGCTTCTGCTGACTGCCTGCTACCTGCAGTTTGGCAGTTCAATTCTCACTGGTTCTAGGTTGACTCAGCCTGGTTCCAGCCTTCCAAGGTCGGTAAAATGAGGACCCAAATTGTTGGTGGGCAATGGGCTGACTCTGTAAACCGTTTAGAGAGAGGGCTGTAAAGCACTTTGAGGTGGTATATAAGTCTAAGTGTTATTGCGGATTGCATTTTATCTGCTTGTTTTAATCTTTTCCATTTCTTTCTTTTATGAATTCTTTGCACTGTACCAGGGGTCTCCAATCCCTGAGCCATGGCCCAACACTATGGCTGAGGCCTGTTCAGAACTAGACTGTGGAAGCAGCTGGTGTGCGCACGTGCTCATCCATTGCTTTCGTGGAAGCATCCCTTCTTCTTCCTCACTGTTGACACCAGCCTGAAAAGCTGGAAAAGTTGGGGGGACGGCTGCATTATACTCTAAATTTGCCTCATGTTCAGAATAATGGTACTCTTAAATGTATTTTTTTTTCATCAATAGACTCTATCTTTTCCACAGTTTTATTTCTATTGGGTTTTTTCCCCCTTTTTTAATTCCATGTTGATTTTGTCCCCAAGATTCACTCTTTAAGCTATAAATAATGGCCTGCCCCATAGTCAAAATGTCTTATCATCTTAATTTTCTTCTGTTTTGCTTAATTTTTCACCAGAAACATTCGCAGCGACAACCGTTTTAGACGTGTATTTCTTTTCTATGTATACTCACGAATAGACCATTATTAGACAATTTTTATTTTTTTGTAAGCAGACGTTCACCAATTCTCCGGTGGCTGAATCACTATTTCTCATTCTCTCATCCTGTTTACAGACATCAATTTATGTCATTTAACAAAACAAATTCTTTCTCCTGGATAGCGTTCATTCAAAAAGTGAATGGCTTTTCCATTTTCACCATTCACTGAAGCGTAAGATTCAACTATCATTTTTATATCTGTATGTTTAGATATATTTGATGCATTAGGATTATTTTGAGAAAAAATATATACCCAGCTAGTTTACAGAATCTATCTAAATTTTAAATCCCAAATTCCTTCCAGTCTATGCATGTTCTAAGTCCCAAAGGTACCAAACTAGAGATTTTCCAATTCATCATACTGTAAATTATATTGGATTCCTTCTTTTAAATGCATGTAAAGCAAGCTGAATAATACTTCCTTATTCTTTCTGACATAAAATTTCATCCTCTCATCCTTAATAAAGATTTATTGTTCAAGTTTTGTTAGTCTGGACTGCCTGTTATATGGGCTGCAAACGGTTTTTTTTATTTGATATTTGGATTTTGTAACCAATCCAGAGTTTTCAAGACTGAGTGGCCATAATAAATCTAATCAATTAAACTAAATATATATTCCTGCATATACTGTATTTATCTATTCCATCCTACCAATGCAGAGCATCCTCATTTAGATTAGGGCTGTCAAACTCGTGGCCCTCAGGCTGGATGCATCATGCGCTTAATTGCATGGTAATACATGAACATTCCATGGACTTTCAATTGAAGGAAGACAGAGAGCATATAATGTACCCTACACCATTTCTGACAAATGGCAGTCCAATCTCTTCTTGAAAGTCTCAAGTGATGGCGCTCTCACAACTTCCGAGGGCAAGCTCCGTCTGGAACCATTCAGGATCCATCAGGCGCCTGGGGCGGAACCATCTCCTCGGTTCCACCTCCCTGCGGTGGGGGGTGGCGGCACAGAAGTCAAGCCTAAGAAGAGAATGATCGGACCATGACAAGGGTTTTATAACTATATCCCCAAAGCTACAATCATTCAATCACTGAGCAGAGACAAAATATGATATAGTTGGAATAACAGAAACTTGGTAGGATGAAACCCATGACTGGAACATACTGGTAGAAGGATACAAACTATTAAAAAAAATCAGACCCCATAAAAGAGGAGGTGGAATTGCACTGTATGGAAAGGACCACTACATTGCTACAGAAATGCATGAAACCAAAGATGAAAACCTCCTAGAATGCATATGGGTCAATATAAAAGAAAAAAGAATGACA
This sequence comes from Bungarus multicinctus, assembly GCA_023653725.1. Taxonomy (NCBI): domain Eukaryota; kingdom Metazoa; phylum Chordata; class Lepidosauria; order Squamata; family Elapidae; genus Bungarus; species Bungarus multicinctus. The sequence goes on from CM042834.1 coordinate 38,243,258, forward strand.
TGGCCATTTTCGCTCACAGCTCAGCTGAAGACGTAGTGGCCACCTGGGATAGGTTGGCCGCTGAGACTCTGGACCGAGTTGTGCCTTTGCAACTTCTGACTCAGCACAGATACCATCCAGCTCCGTGGTTTACGGAGGAGCTGAGGGAGATGAAGTGCCGGAAAAGACGTCTGGAGGCGTCTGGAGAGCCAGTCGCCCCGAATCTGACCGGACACAGGTGAGGTCCTATATTAGGACCTACCTAGTGGCAATGGAGGCGGCAAAGCATTCGCACTTCTCCGCCCTTATTGCATCAGCAGAAAATTGGCCTGCCATCCTGTTTAGAGTGACCCACTCCCTGCTTGAGCCGAGAACGTGGGAAGACCTCTTGCAGGGCAGGGCAGAGGAGTTTTCCCAATTTCTGCATGATAAAATCCCTCAGATTCGGGGCGAGCTGGACTCCAGCTGGGTGGTCCCGGGGGAGATGGCCGGGGCAAGTCTTGAGATGGTTATCTGGGAGGAGTTCGATCCTGTGACCACCGAGGGTGTGGACAGGTTGCTGGGGTGGCTGAACACCACCACATGTTTGTTGGATCCGTGTCCCTCTTGGTTGGTTTGTACCTCCAGTGAGGTGACATGAAGCTGGCTCCAGGGGATTGTCAACGCTTCGTTGAGGGAGGGGTCATTCCCTACCACCCTGAAAACGGCGGTGGTGCGGCCTCTCCTCAAGAAGCCTGCCCTGGACCCAGCGCTTTTGAATAGCTATCGTCCAGTCTCCAACCTCCCCTTTGCGGCGAAGGTTGTGGAGAGTGTGGTGGCGTTTCAGCTCCCTCAGTACATGGAGGAAATGACGTATTTAGATCCCTTCCAATCGGGCTTCAGGCCCGGGCACAGTACTGAAACAGCATTGGTCGCGTTGGTTGATGATCTCTGGAGGGCCCGTGACAGAGGTTATTCCTCTGTCCTGGTCCTATTAGATCTCTCGGCGGCTTTTGATACTATCGACCATAGTATCCTGTTGCAGCGGCTGGAGAGGTTGGGAATTGGAGGTACCGTCTTGCGGTGGTTCTCCTCCTTCCTCTCTGACTGCTTGCAATTTGTGTTGACGGAGGGGGGAGAAGTCCACCCCTAGGCCCCTTCATTTGTGGGGTGCCTCAGGGGTCGGTCCTCTCCCCTCTCTTGTTCAACATTTATGTGAAGCCACTGGGGGAGAACATCCGTGGTTTTGGAGTAAAGTGTCATCTTTATGCGGATGACACTCAGCTTTACATCTCTACTCCAAACCACCCCAACGATGCTGTGGAGGTTATGTCCCGGTGCCTGGAGGCCCTTTGGAATTGGATGGGTGAGAACAGGCTTCGACTCAACCCTTCCAAGACTGAGTGGCTGTGGTTTCCAGCGTCCTGATATAGTCAGCTGACTCCATTGCTGACTATTGGGGGTGAGATCTTAGCCCTCACAGAGAGGGCTCGCAATCTAGGCATCCTCCTGGATGTACGGCTGTCATTAGAAGATCATATTACAGCCGTCTCCAGGGGGGCTTTTCATCAGGTTCGCCTGATGCGCCAGTTGCAGCCCTTTCTTGATCGGGACGCCTTACGCACGGTCACTCATGCCCTGGTCACCTTCCGCCTGGATTACTGTAATGCTCTCTACATGGGGCTCCCCTTGGGGAGCACCCGGAGGTTGCAACTGGTACAAAATGCGGCCGCGCGGGTGGTTATGGGGGCGTCTAAAAGCTCTCATGTGACGCCTTTCCTGCGCAAGCTGCATTGGTTGCTGGTGGCCTTCCGGGTGCGCTTTAAGGTTCTGGTTTTGACCTTTAAAGCGCTCCATGGCATCGGACCAGGCTATCTGCAAGACTGAGTTCTGCCGGTAGTCTCCCACCAATCTGTGCGCTCCCACAGGGAGGGCCTCCTTCGGGTCCCGACGGCTCTCTGTGCCGCCTGGCGACCCCGAGGGACAGGGCCTTCTCTGTGGGGGCACCCGCTCTCTGGAATGGGTTCCCCCCTCAGTTGAGAAGGACCACCGATCTGCGGGTGTTCAGGCATGATTTGAAGACCTGGCTCTTTGAGCAGGCCAGCCTGGGCTAATCCTAAATTGATTTTAATGGGGTTTAAGTAATGAATTTTAAGGTTGGGATTTTAGATTTGGTTACAGCCCTTATTTAATTCTATTTTAACTTTTATATATATGTTGTTTTTGTAGGCTGTGCACCGCCCTGAGTCCTTCGGGAGAAGGGCGGTATATAAATTGAATAAATAAAATAAATAAATAAATCATATATACTGATATAGTATTCATGTATTCGTAGTTCGAGTTCACCCTGTTTGTTCCCCAGACTTTGTGCATTTGTATATAGGCACTTGAGATCTTTATGTCTGACACTGTGTTTACTGTCTACATCACCTGTGTTGTGCCTGCCTGTCTTGCCACCTGTTTGATTAGTGCACATGCTATGGCACTCACAATTAAATGCTTGGTTTTGGTTGGCATTAAGGTTGATAATCTTACCTGCACAAACATCTATTTTGCATGCACTGGTATCCTTATTAGTTTTAGGTTGCTGGTGACATAAATGTTCTGAATCCATTAATTCTCTGTCCCCGTTGTTCAGTTTAAAGGTTTATCCAGGAAATCTGTGAATTTAATGCCAAGTAACTCAGTCCATTTCTTTGATGGATGCAAACCATCTCTTTTGTAGTTTTTCATTGGACCAGCTGCAGACAACGTGACTAATAAAACCAAAGCCTTCCCTTTTACACCACTCCTTTAGCCACACATGCTACACTCTGCCCTTTCCCTTTTTGTTCCTTGCATACTGGTAGAACCTCTGATACAGCCCATATTATTAAGTTCATATCCCAAGCTCTGGAAGTCTTTCTGAACAGAAAATACATCCTTCTGGGACAGATCATTTGTATCAAGATGTATAATAGCATCAACATCACAGTCCTTGCTGGCATTCTTGACTATCTTAAGAATACGCTTCTTGTCTCTGCTGGCAGTAACACCTGGTAGAAACCTGACCTCTTTCAAAACCTTAATATTATTTCCTAAATTTATCCTTTACAATTGAGTCCCCAACCAGAAGGTGGCTTCTCTTTTTGGATGCCTTGCTTTTCTTGTGTGATTAGTGTGTAATACCTGATTCACATTTTCTCCTTTTCAAAGTAAGTTCTTCTTCTAGGATCATGATCCCCAGCTTACTTGAGTTATCGTGGATAAATATCCTGGATATGCGTCATTATTTTCTGTTGTTTTTTAAAAGGTTTATTATACTAATCGATAAAGAGTTATTGTTGTTATTGTTATCTATATTTATATCTGTTGAGAATATGGATAACATGACTGAGCAGAAACCTGCTATGTTATAGAAAAAAATTAGTAAATGCCTTTGATTTTGGCTTCTAATAATAAAAGGTTTTTTTGCCAGTTTGTACTAGCAGGCATTCTTGGAGGTGCTATGTCGATGCACTTAGCAATTGGAGATCAAAAATAAATTTTCTACCTAACATTTGTTGGAGTAACACTATAAAACCAAATAGAGATGAGAAGCATCACACAACATTAAACTTTAATCATTGGTAACTTGGTGATTAGTATTTGAAGCATATCTTTGTAAATATATTTATTTATTCATTTAAACAATGTATATGGCTACTCATCTTAGCCAGGGCAGGTTATGAAACAATAAAAAGAACATGTTAAACTGTAAGGCAACATCAAATTAAAATTAATTGAGTTCCCTCATATATTTGTTCAACAGCATAAAAATAAAAGGCACATTCTGGACCCTCTGTTGTATGTTGTGTGTGTGTTTATAAGTTTGTATGTTATGTATTATATATGCTTATCAGATTGTATATGCTTGTAGGTTTGTGTATTCAATATGCATTTAAGCTTGTATGCTGTGTATATTCAGTTAAAATGTAGGAAATATGGTGAGTCGGAAATCATAACTACATCATAAAAATAATTGCAGACCTCAGAATGAAATACTATAGAAAAAATATGCCAATGCGACATATACCCATGTGCCAACCACAAATAGCTTGTAAACTGAGTTAACCTTAGGCATGTCTAACTCATAAGGGCGTAACCGTTAAGATGTATGTCTGTGCGTCTCTGTGCGCAATAAACTCTCATTATTTTAAGTTAGGTAAATTCATATTTTATGGTTCTGAGCTGGGTTAAGAATCTGTTTAATAATCAATAACATGATTTCAATAGGCAAGATTTCAGTTTGGTAAGAAACATAGCCAGAGATTTAAAACAAGTAGTGAAAACTATGTAGTATTATAGGCTGAATAGTTAGCTTTAATATTATGGTTTTCCTTTGCACTAGTATCTCAGACCCGTTTTAATAGTAACATAGACAGGATGTGATTCATTCAGAAAATGGTGTGCAAAGTAAACCAATTTCTGTGCTCGACTTTTGTTTTGCGATATATCTCTAACTTAACCTCCAAAAGTTGTGAAAGATATTCAGGGAGGATTTGTTTTACTATACCTCTGAGGGCACTTATCAAGTGCATTTGATTGAAAATTTTAATATGAGACAGAGCAAATGGGAAGCTGATTAGAATGTTAAATAAACAATGTGAGTTTTCATTGCTTCAGCTAACAGTGGCTGTGTGACATAAAGAGAGAGTTATTTTACTCAGTGTGTTGGATCTGACATTTAATGTTGATTAAAATAGAAGGAAATTAGGCATGATAAGAATACTTTACTCCATGAACTGTGAGGGAAACTATTGTTCCACATAAGCAACCATTAATATTGCAGGAGCTTTGTCAGTAATGGGGTTGTACAGGTGTGCATTCAGAAGCAGCTGAAAGAGGAGATAATAGGACGTTCATCTGGGAGCAGGAATTGTTTACAGCTCGGGAAGTATGTGTTGCAAAGAAATCACACTCCCTTGATGCTTGCTTGTTTGCCTCTCCACATAGACTGAGGACTGGTCAAGTCTCTGAAGAATCTGTGAAAATTACATTGGGTTCCAACATTCTGTTAAACCGGTGGTTTTTTTTTTTTTTTGCAAACATGGCAACTTTAAAGAAGTATGGACTTCAACTGCCAGAATTCATAACATCATGATGTTGTTTAGTTTGGGTAATGAAACATCTGCAAGCAAGCAACCAAGCTCAGAGACCACCAAAGACTCCACGGTTGAAGCAGTAGTGGAATTCAGCCAGTGTAACAACCGGTTCGGCAATTGCCAGAACCAGTCGGAACTGGCTGAATCCTACCCCTGAGTTGAACCATGATTTCTACAAACATTATTTCCTGTTGGTGAATGAATTATAGTTTTCTTAAAATTATAATTAAGCAGGCCATGATTTAGCACAGCGTTGTTGTTTTTTTTAAATTTGGCAAGTTGGCTGGGGAATTATGGGAGTTGAAGTCCAGGCATCTTAAAGTTGCCACATTGGAAGAACACTGATTTAGCAGAAAGTTGGAACCCAGTCCAGGTTTCACAAGTTCTTCAGAGGCATCACAACTTCATGATGTTAACTGGTTGAGTAATGAAATATTTGCAAGAAAGCAGCCAAGCTCCGAGATGCCCAAGGACCCCACTGTTTATTCACCGTTGGTAATTGAGGGTGATTTAGAAGTATCAACTGCTGTTAAGTAAAAAAAAAAATCATTTGATTTAGTATGATGCTTTAATCCAGCCATAGAGCCATAGATTCTATGGATTATTTCTGAAATACATATATAATAGCTTTAGATTCTATTTGTCTTATCTTTAAAATAAAGTCACCCTTGGTCACATCCGTGTAGCTCTATAGCAACAATATGGCCAGTCATTTCCTCTTTTTTGATATTTTTTAAACTCCCCAAATCCCTTGGAATTGCCTGAAAGTCTCCCATCTGAGAACTAACCAGGCCTTATCCTGTTTAGCGTCTGAGTACAGTAAAGGCTGTTCTGTTCCCAGGCCTTTTATTTTTCCTCACAAATTGCTAAATTTAGCAAAAGTAGAGGCCTTTAAATACCATTTCCATTTTCCTGACTGCTGCTTCTGTTGCATTCCAATTATTCTTGAGGTTGCATTGTGGCATCAGTCTCGACTGCCATTCTTGTATCATAGGGGATCTATGCTCCAGTAATCTTAATTGTGCCTTAAAACAGGAGAAATGCTCTCAGATTTTCTCCTACAAATAATTGAACTGAACAACAAAACCCAGAATCCTCCTCCTTGTCTCTTCCATGAATGATTTTATCATGATACATTAGTTAGGAAATTCCACTTCTCTTTGCTTAGGCAGAATAGTACTAATCTACAACAACTGTTTGTGGATGCATGGCTAATTTACTTTTCCTGCTGTTTTTCATAAAAAAAAAACCCCTGGCAGCCAGCCCCAACTCTTTTAATCTTGCCTCAGGGTCCCATGAAGCATGAAGCTGTTTTAAAAGAATGCCGTTTTATTCTGCTCTTTTCTTTTCTAATTTTTTGCCTTTCATTCTGTCAAGCCATTAGGAATTGCATTATAGATTTAAAAAAAAAATCTTACCCCAAATTAGGGTGAGTTGCGTTACATTTCTACAAACCTTTTGGTCCTAGGCTCTAGAATCTCTTAGATTTAAAAGTTTCAAAATGGAAATTTTATAAGGCTTGGTATTTGTCTATTTTAGAGTTGCTGATAGATACATATGAGAAAATTTGGGTATGTATGTATGTATGTATGTGCATGTATGTATGTATATCTGTATGTATGTATGTATATATATATATATATGTATGTATGTATATGTATGTATGTATGTGTCTGTGTGTATGTATATGTATACGATATGTATGTGTGTGTACACACACACACCACACACACACACGCATATATATATATATGTATGTGTGTATATGAGTATGTGTGCACACGCACATACGTGTGTGTGTACACATATGAAACTGTTTTCCATAGTGGCTATATAACATAGATGAAATGTCTTGGAGATGCTATGTTTTATTTTCTGAACAAAACTCAGTACCAGTGGTGGTATGCTACCGGTTTGGACTGGTTCAGCCGCGCTGGTAGTAAAGCCTCCCATGATCAGCTGAGAGGAGGGGAAAAAAGTCTCCAATCAGCTGAGAGGAGAACGAAGAGAAAAGTGCAGAATCCGGCCTCCTACTCACCCCTGCACTTTTCTCCTCTTTCTCCTCTCAGCTGATTGGCGCTGCAGGCCTCAGTTGGTGTGGGGAAAGCTGCGGGTGGGTGTGTTGGGCAACGCATGCCCTCCAAGCCATGCCCACCGAACCGGTGGTAAAACAATTTGAATCCCACCACTGCTCAGTACTTAAGTAACTCAGAATCTTTTTCTAAAAATCCCTAACTACAAATAACTTCCCTATAATTATAGATTATAGAGTTCCCTGGGTAGAGCCTGGCATGGTGAATCTATAATAATTCCTATGGTTGGAAAGGCACTGAATATGTTCCGTTGATTGATTGATTACAGCAGCAAACACCCTTCCCAGTGTGAATCTAGCATGCTAAAACAGAATTCCTTTGCAGACTATGGATTTTTAGTGTAGTCGGAAGGTCACCATACTACATACTGAGGGAGGTTATGAAAGGCTTGCCGAAAAGTATCCTTTCACTCAATGTAGAAATGAGATGAACCCAAAGTGTTTCACTGAGAGGAAATGTTAGGCAGATAAAGAGAAAAGAATGAAAGTATGAAAGAAGTGACTATTTGGGGGGTAGGGAGGCAATAAAGAATTATATGCTACAGTTGAAATTGTGTTTAGAATGCTTTTTAAGAGGTTCTATTTGTGTCTGCTTACAGCAAGGCTCTTCAAACTTGGCAAGTTTAAGACTTATGGACTTCAACTCCCAGAATTCCTGAGCTAACATGACTGGAGGAGGAATTCTGGGAGTTGAAGTCCACAAGTCTTAAAGCTTTCAAGTTTGAAGATCCCTGGCTTACAGTAAAAATTCTCATTATATTCATGTTAAATATATGCACTACTCTTTCTCTCTCAATCTTAGGATGATGGCAATGGCAAGCAACTTCAGGAGTCAAGATTGACCAAAAGACACTAACACACCCAAAATGAGAAACAAAACATGTAACTAGTTTTGAGTGAAGATAAAAATCAGTGAAAATGGGCTGAGGTTACAATGTGCTGAGGTCATTTAAAATAGAGCTAAGGAAGGATCTCTTTAATATATGTGTGCCGGCATGTGTGTATATTTAAAGAAAAATACTTTTATAATACACTTACACTTTTGCTGTTTTTACTTTAAAAAAGGTCCATTTAAGGAAGTATGTATGTTTGCACTTACACATGCAAACATACACACACATATACAAATATACATACATATTAAAAGTCCAGGGATTTTAATAAATGAAAATGAAGTAGTCATTTGTACCCCTTTTAATATCTCCTCCATATGTTGCACCTTACTAGAAATAGATCAGGTGTTCATTGAAGTTTCCAGCCTGTACTACTATTTTTTTTGTTGTTTCTTTAACAGATGAACACCTTATGTGTTACAAGTGCTTTCAGCTTCTTGCCCATTACAAAGTTAGATTTATCATCATTTTGGGAACCTACCACGAGATAACTGAAAGTTGGACATTTTAAGAGGTGCATCAGATGTTTAATTGAATAAATAAGATGCTGACTTAAGCAAGTGCTCAATTTTACACCACTATAGTAAAGAATTCATAAAGGCCTGGATTTGCATAATTTAATTTTCTGCACAGAAGATACTTGAAATCAATAGCATGATTCATAGCCATACCATAGAAGAACCACGCTGCCATTCTTGGAACTCAGATTCCAAGTACAAAAGATTTTACAATTGATTAAATTTTGAGTGCTGACAGAGTGTTTTCTCCTCAGAATCTATAAACTCTTTAAATCTGTTCTCTTTACCCTTGTGCCTTTGGAAAGTCTAGCGGAGACATGGAACTAAGAAATTAAGACTTTTCTTTTTACAGAGCAATTGTACCCGTGTTAGATACCCTGTTGAACCTTTAGTTATTACTTTAAATTTATTTTTTTCTCTTCTAGCCAATATTTGAAGTGAATAGGATGGGAGAAGTATAGAAGGCGAAGTGGATTTATGTACTTCTAATTTATGGAGTAATTGAAATAGCAATGGATTGATCAGAGATGAAGTCCCTTAGGCACAATATTTGGCAGTTTTCAGAATTCTTCTGAGCCTTACTGATATAGTTAATCCTCGACTAACAGACATAATTGAGCCCCAAATTTCTGTTACTAAGCAAGGTAGTTGTTAAGTGGGTTTGGCCCCATTTTACAATCTTTCTTGCCATGTTTGTTAAGTGAATCACTGCAGTTAATCAGTTGTTAAGTGAATCTGGTTTCCCATTGAGTTTGCTTGTCACTTGACCCTGGGACACTGCAACGGTCCTAAATAGGAGTCAGTTTGCCAAGCCTCTGAATTTTGATCATACGACCACGGGGATGATACAACAGTTGTAAGTGTGAAAAACAGCCATAAGTCACTTTTTTCAGTGCTATTGTAACTTTGAATAGTCACTAAATGAATTGCTGTAAGTTGAGATCCGTCTGTAGTGCCACTGAATCTGGGAATTTCTTGATGTAAACGTTGTGCCCCAGTTTGACAGTAGATCATTCTGCAAGTTTAGCTAGAATTTCCTCAGTCTGAGGAGCAGACCAGAATGAGGAATCTGACATAAAAATAGCTTTCCTCAACCAGATTTTTTTTAAAGAAACCTTGATTGACAGTCTCCATCATCCAACACGTGGTGGAAAAATACATGAAAGTAATTGTTCAACAAATCTGTCAGATTGGCAAAAACTGTGTTATAGGACTGTTATGACATTTTTGTCCATATTTATACTGAGCTGATAATTACAATGAAAGACCTCCTCCAGGTTTGCACAGAAATGCATCAGAGAGTGAATGTCTAATCTTTCTATTCTGGCAGGATGCAAGTAAGGCATCTTTTGGCCAAAATTCTGCTTTTCAAATTCCTGATGCCTTACATTGGTCTCTTTGCGTGCATGCCTCTCACACTGGGGCATGACCGTATGAGAACTTCCAACTCTCCCTGGGAAGCTAATAAATGGATCTTAAGGATGGAATTTAAATGTAATCCAGCGGTTCTTGTGTTTGTGCTCGTTGTTTCCAATGAGACAAACAAGGTTGATGATATTGACGCAAATATTTCCATACAGGTAGTCAGAGGTGGTATTCAGTAGGTTCTGACCAGTTCTGGAGAACTGGTAGCAGAAATTTTGAGTAGTTTGGAGAACCGGCAAATACCACCTCTGACTGGCTTTGCCCGCATCTATTCTCTGCCTCCCGAGTCCCAGCTGATCTTCTTTGGTTGCCCTGCACAGGAGAACGGAGCTGGAAAGCAGGTTAGTGGGGTGGGGAGGGAATGGGATTTCCTTCCCCTGCCATGCCCACCAAGCCACACCCACAGAACTGGTAGTAAAAAAAATATGAATCCCTCCACTGCAGGTAGTCCTCATTTCATGACCACAATTGAGCTCAGAATTTTGCATTTGTAGAATGGTACCAATAAAGGAGAATTTGACATGAAATCAAATTGGTACTCTCTGAGCTTGCTTGTTTTCTTACAAACATTTCATTACCAAAACTAGGAAACACCATCAGGGCTAGTCTTGTTTGGATAACAAAATGTCTGCAAGAAAATAACCGAGCTCAGAGAGCACCAAGGACCCCTCATTGTTAACTGGGTTACCACATGACCTGTCTCAGTTTCATAACTGTTTTGACAATGGTCATAAAACAAGTTGCCATCAGTCATGAAGCAAATCATGTGGTTGTTAAAGTGAATCACAGTCATGTGACCATAGGACACTGCTACTGGTCATAAATGCAAGCCAGTTGCCATCTAAAATGCAATCACGTGGTCATGGGGAAGCAGTCATAACTTTGAGGTTAGTCATAAATAACTGGGGGAGGGGAATTGGTTGTAACTTTGAATGGTAGTTGAGAGATCAATTGTTAAGCAAGGATTACTTGCAGAGTTTCTATCAGAGAACTGTTGTTATGGTATCAGTATTTTTTTCTGGTATTTTCTGTATACTAGTGACAATGAATTTTGTTTGGCTTTACAGTGAATTTTGTTTGGTATGCTCTGAATCAGTTTATTTGAAGTCAACTGATCTTCTACACGGTCCAGCTATATGTTTCTGGTTTTCTGGATTTATCTATTCCATTTCAGTATTAACTGTATTTCTTTTAGCAACGCACATGAAGAAAATAGTTTAATTAGTGCAACTGACTGTAGAAGACAATTCATTGAGGAGCTGTCTCTTCTCTGTAATTAAAGATAATCCTTTAAATATCTATCTTCAGCTTGTTGCTTTTATCTTTAGTATTGGGTAGGAATTGATTTAAACTTATTTAATGAACTCATTTTTTTTCCCCAGATACATTTTAACAGTATAATATCGGGGTTATTCTCATCAATAAGCCATGTTAGGTAGTTGACACTTAACATTTCATAAAAATCATAGATAATATTCCCAGGTATGCATATAATGCTATTGAATATATCTTTTACACAACTATAAATTATTTTCAAAAGTTCTTGTCCACTTCCAATTGATTACCACCTTATTAGGTCTCAAGATAGAAAAGGTATTTTTTCTCTCTCTCCAGGATATAGGTTGCATAGAAAATTGATGGAGCCCAAGAAGGTTGGTCCTATACAGTATGTATTTTTTGAACATCTCTTATTATCTGTTCCAAAGGTACTTTGGGGACTGCCTTTCTTGTTCCAAAGGTATTTTTTCAAGAGGCAACTGGACTTTTATGGTTTTTCTTTGAAGACGTTTCGCTTTTCATCCAAGAAGCTTCTTCAGCTTCTTGGATGAGAAACATGAAGAAGCTGAAGAAGCTTCTTGGATGAGAAGCAAAACATCTTCAGAGAAAGACAAGAAGGTCCAGTTGCCTCTTGAAAGAAGCACCTTTGGGACAATAATGACCTGGATGACTGAGAATTTCCATAGACATTTAGCTATGCAATACCTTTCTTGGCTATTTTGTTATGGTAGGAACTCCAACCATAGACCTGCTCCAACCTTTTGGAAAGTTTTGTCACTCTATTTGTTTATACTCAAATGTCCCATTTAACAGATTGAGCTTCTGATTGCTTTTGTGTCAGTCATGCTCAGGCTAGCACATTTATTTGTTTTTCATTGTAAAAACGCATTCAGCTTTTGTATGCATTTAATGTAGGCAATGTGTCAAGCTTCCCATTTGGGAAATCACAACTCTCCAAACACGGAACTCCTTATTTGCAAATTAGCTTACTTGAGAAGCTCCTGGACATCACTTAGTCCCCTCCAAAAGTGGATGACTACAATGCATTCTACATGGGGCTGTCCTTGAAGAGGTTGCATCCTAGAGCTGCAACCGGTCCAGGGTGGGTGATGATGGTGTTGGAAGTTTCAATTTCCCCCTGCTCTCCTAGGAAAACAGCCCCCACCTTTGTCAAGTAGGGCTATTAAAATAGCTGGTGCCAGCTTACTTTTCACAACAAAAGAAAGGACAAAATTACAGACATGAGATACAGAGGAAAAACCTCACAAACTAGCTCAGATCCTTTCCCATAGAAATCAAATAGATAGCAAGCAATAAAAGCAAACCAAAAGGCATAACAGGAAACTCAGGAACAAACGGCTACTATAAAACAATTACTCTTATCAAGATCCCAGGAAGAAATCCCAATATCAAGAGACAGGAACTCATCACACACACACAAATCAAAGACTTCAAGAGTTCACATTTACAAAATCAAAGGATCTGAAATGTATAAAAGAGAGGGTTTCTTACTCACTTATTAGATTAATCCTAGGAACGCTGTGAGATTTCTTACCTGCCTTCCTATTAATAAACTGTTTCTGACTTTCAATGCAGCTGACCAAATCATTTTGCATTCCTCCCAGCCAGGAAATTTGAATCCACAAAGGAAAGAACTTTGCTATCACAAAAGGGCAAGGCTTCTTTTTTCCTTTCATCAATGGTACAGTCACATTATAACTTTGTTTTGTGAGCTGCATTGGTTTCCAAAATGTGATTTAAGATGCCTGTTGTCACTTGTTAGATAGCAATGGTTTATTTGTAGGATAGCTTCTCTTCAATTGTTTTAGTCTATCCCATAAATTCAAATGAAAGGCTACGGGCCCTGTGGATAAAAGATTATCACTAGGTAGGTCCCAGGTAGGCTGTTCTTTTTATTTGCAGTACTAACCTCTGGAACACCTCGTCCTTGCCAGCTTTTCAGAAAACTTACAAAACTTGGTTGTGTTCCTTTGCGTGGGGGTGAGATTATTTTGAGGTTTTGAGATAGCATGGTTTTTATTGTTGCTCTGGGTATTGCCTACAGGGGACACTTAGATGTATCTGCAGTGGATTTGGGACTAAACATGTTGTTGCTTATTTTATGACTTTAATGTGTTGTTAGACACCCAGAGATGCTGTGGGAGATGAGGGGGAGGAATCATACAAAAAGGAAAGGAAAGGAAAGGAAAGGAAAGGAAAGGAAAGGAAAGGAAAGGAAAGGAAAGGAAAGGAAGGGTCTCTTTATTGCAGACACAATTGAAGCCATGAATGCACACATTTATCTCTTGCTATTTGCATGAACCAAAGCTCTTATTTATCTATTTCTTAGAAATGTGAGTATTCAGGCAAATATCTAGTATATGTGTGAGAAGATGGTGACTCACAGCTTTGGATTTGTTTTACCCTGTCCAGCTGAACAAACAACTATACAGATTTCTGCTCCAGCATTTAAATCATATTGCTTCCCCCCTCCTGAATTGATGATCCAGTGGGAGACTGCTATTGCTGAGATGCTTGTATAAAACAGGAGTCTTTGTGCATTTGTGTGTCTGTGGGTAACAACCTTATCTGAGCTCAAGAAAGGGAGTAATTGGGTAAGACAGTTTAAAAACCATTGCTTTTAGACTTTTGTTAACTTGATGGTTCTTGCTAACTAGGAAGTCAATGGTTTCTGCTTCACCAGCTTCATTCCTTGCACCTTCTCTCTCTCTGCTTCCTTATTTCTCTCCCCTTCTGATCTGGAGGTGCCATGAGTGTTTCCTCCCTTCCCTTCTTTTAATAGGGTCCAGTTGCAGGATATTTTCTGACCCCTTCCCATTTTTTTTATTGTCTGGAACTGCAGAAATCTCCACCCTTTCAATTCTCTTTATCCTTCTTTTTTCCCAACGTGAAACAGAGAGGAATTTTAATTTCTTCTCTTCGTTTATCAGGAACTTCTGCCATTTTGGATCTCTCACTTAGGTGAGAGATCTCTCACTAACCTTAGGTAAGAAATTTGTCTTGAACAAAGTTTCTCTCCCCTTGTTCTCTTCAAACCAGTATCCCTTCCTCTCAGAATATGAATTCCTGGCAGGAACTGAACATTGATAGATCAGTTTGTAGATGGAAGACAAAGGAGATGTAGCCCGTGCAATTGTTTGCTAAGAATCAACATTGTCTGAATAGCTCTTCTAATGAAGCCACTATTCCTACATGACCCTCCTCTACTGAGAATCTAAAATGTATTCTAACTCAGATTCTTCCATCCCCACTTCAGATGCAGCTAATGGTGTGCAATTGTGCTTTCCAAGACCAAAAGGGGAACATAGAAAATGATTTTTAAAAGACAGCTGGAAACCACGGGTCCACAGGCCAGAGGGCTGATTTGTACAATTACGAAAATTGTCCCATGCTCTTGAAATCTCTATCTCCCTAGATAGAAATGCATAAGGGAGTCATCTGAAGAAGGACAGATAGGATAGTAAATGGGAGTCCTTCCCAAGATGAAGTTCAATAGAATGCTTATAGTAGGAAGCTGTGGTATTGATATAAAGGCAAAGCTAAGCAGAAATTAGGCCACTGGAACAGCAGAGGTATTTGGAAGCAGAGATGTGTGGTAGTAAATTATATCCTGAGACAAAGGGCACCTGAGTGGAAGCATGACCTGAGTTAATATAAACAAACCAAGTCATAGCTAAAAAATAAAAATAAAAAATCAGGCCAGTTCTCATGGTAATGTCAGCATTCCAACTAAACAACTTCAAACCCATTAACTCCAAGACATACAGTCCTTCAAAGTCCCATTTTATTAGAGTTGTCATATTGGCACATCTGGGAAAACCCGAATCTGAGAGTTCTGGGTTTTCCCTTCTCAAAAGAGAAATCAAAGATCCATCCCCTGCACCCACAGGTCCATCACATGGCCCAATCAAAACGTCCTAACTGGAGACATTCCTCCAGACACTCCTCTCCAGGTGCAGGGCAACTTGTCCTTGACTTTCTGAGAAAGAACGTTGTTGAGTCTAATCTTCTACCTTTCTATGAAAACCCCCCTCCCAAATTTCCAGGCACTAAAAGTGTGGAAGCCTTGAAACTTCCAAGTAAAATATGGCTTCCAAGGCTGACAGATGAGAATTTACAGCACATAGCAACAAAGGGTACTTGCTTGCTTTCTTGCTTATTATATAACCAACTTCTTAACCATCCATCTCTTTCATAGAGGAGCTCTGGGTGGTATACAGTTTAATCAGTATAATAAAGCATTAGAATCCAAATCATTTGAGGTTTTTATTATTTTTTTTATTTATTATTTTTATTAATTAAACTTTTATACCGCTCCCTCTCCCAAAAAGGGACTCGGGGCGGTGTACAGCCTACTAAAAACACATAATACTCAATAAATACAATTTAAAATAAATTAAACCAAATTGATCCGGCTGTCTAACCCAAAGATAGAGTTAAAAATTAAAAACTAATAAAACCCCGATTAAAATTAAGTTAAAAAACTAAAAATACAGTTACTGGGCCAGGCCAGCCTGTTGAAAAAATAGGGTTTTCACTGCGCGCCGGAAGGTCAGAATATCCGTCATAGCCCGTATCTCCGGGGGGAGATCATTCCAAAGGGAGGGGGCTCCCACAGAGAAAGCCCGAACCCTCGGGGCCGTCAACCAACAACGGCCGGGCGGCGGTACCCCGAGGAGGGCAACCCTGTGGGAGCGTACTGGGCGGCGGGAGGTTGATGATGGCAGCAGGCGGTCCCGTAAGTACCCAGGTCCCGAGCTCCAAACAGTCCAGACAGTGGTGTTTTGCTTTTTTTTTGCCAGATCTTAAAAGGTGCAGCCATTTTCTCTCTTCTGCATTATTTTGAATTCTTTGATGATCAGATGAATCTTCTTGTTGCCCTTTCCAGACAGAAGCCCTTTCTGGAGACAAAAGTTTATTAAGAACTGTATAAATTAGGTTCTTAGAGCACAGGAGCACAAGAAGCAATAAGGACTGTTTTGTGCTGAAGGAACAACAGGAAGCAAAGAGAAAGCAAAATAAAACTAATAGTATTCTTATTAAGAGAACACTATATACCAGCTGAAGATTTACAAAATAATGAGCAAACTTTGGAGTTCAAAAACCAAGTGTGTGTATTTGCATGTGTGTGTGGAGAGAGAGAAAGGAGAGAGAGAGGAGAGAGAGAGCGGGTGGAGAGAGGGGGGGTGAAGGAGGGAAGGAGGGACAGAGAGAGAGAGAGAGAGAGCAAGAGCGCAAACTACATCGACAGAAGATAACATATCTGTGAGAATAATCTCCAGATGATACCATAGTTCATTCTTCCAGTTTCTGGAAACAGAATATAAATACTATGGTAGGCTACAATTTGCTTCCAGGTCTAATTCAAAATGGTGGTTGTCGTTTTTAAAACCCTACATGGCTTGGGCCTGGGTCATTTGAAGGACCGTTTTTTCCAGTCATATTTACTTGGCCCACCAGTCATATCTACTCGGCAGGGAATGTTACGTGTCCCCTCTCTTTAAGGAAGTCCATCTAGTGAGACCAAGAAGAAGGATCTTGTCCATGGTGGTTCCCTTCCTGTTGTGACATCATCCCTGCATAGATAAGATTGAACCCAACTTTGACACTCTCTCGAAAGGACCTGAAGTTCTGACAGCATTCTTGGGGACTCAAAGTGATATGAAGCCCATCAAATGGTTGGCCTGATTGTTGTTGCCAAGTTGTGGTGGAGGCAGGGGTGGGACTCTACCACTTTGGGCAAACCGGTAGTTCTGGTGATCATTTGGCCCCGCCCACCTGCCGCTTCCCTTTGTTTTATTTCCTTGTTTTTGAGCACAGCTGATTCGCGCGGCAGAGCAGTTTGCCGCACATCAGCTGATTTACTCACTGGAGCTGCAACAGAAGGTAAGTATTATAGCTAAAAATGGTATTTTCCAAATGCTGTGCATGCATGCAAAGCATACGCTCACCAAACCGGTTGTTACACCGGTTGAATCATACCACTGGGTGGACGTTTATTGGCTTCTGTATGGAGGTTTTCTGCAGGGAGTTACTATAAATAAGTTGGGCAGCCTTATAAATTTTCTCATAAATAAACCAATACCCATGTCGGAAACATGTAGCACCTCTCTTCTGATTTCCAAAGGAACTGCTCATAACATCTTGAAAATTTGTGGCTTAGAGGACAATTTGGTTCTGTAGTTATCACATTCTCAAATCTGTTCGATAGGCTGAGCATAATTGATGGCTTTACTCCACATCATCCCGCAACCCCTTTGATTGAATGTTGGTTCCTCTGTCCAGGTGGCAGTGGCCAGGTGAATTCTCCTTACCTTTATTGGAGCAATAGTTGCTGATTTATTTACCTGCATCAGCCTGATTTGGGGAAGGTGTGATCTCACCAGTAAACAAGGAAGCAGAGGACAAAAGTTGGGGGAAGCAGTTCTATCATACAGATGATGGATTCCTCAGTAAAATTATTGTGTATAAAAATACCCTGGGTATTTTTCAGCTGCACAGAGGCTGATGATCAAATCATTTTTAATAATATGTCTATGAAGATTCTTAGTCATCCAGATCATGGTTGTCCCAAAGGTGCTTTTTCAAGAGGCAGCTGGACTTCCTTGTTTTTCTTTTCTTTTCTTTGAAGATGTTTTGCTTCTCATTCAGTTCTTCAGCTCTGATTGGATGGTGGAGAATGGAAACATGGTATACCATGTTTAATAATAGCTAAACAATTTAATTTTCTATCAGGGATTGTCACTTGTCTAATTTCCTCTGCTTTTTCCTCTTCTTCTCCTTCCCAGCTTTGACTGAAGGTTATGATGGCCCCCTGCATGAAAGTCGACATGGCAGTTTGGTGCAGATCCGGAGGCGGAAGGCATCTGGGGATCTTTACTGGGCATATTCAGGTGAGTTGGGCTGGACCAGAAAAATATGGCAGATGAAAAGAACCGGGGGAGCTTTGCAGGTAGCTCATTAACTGTGAAATATTTGCTTGATAAAAAAAAACACTTGCAATCTTGTGGGCCAACGTTGCTATTAGTTGGTGCAAAACATTATCTTAGGTAGCAGGTTTTGAATAACTGAAAGGGCAGCCAGTGATTAACTTAGTCTATTATTGTTGTTGTTATTGCATTGGCGCTGTTTGGGAAACAAAGACTTGTGAGATTTTCAGTCTCAGGCACAAACTCAACTTGGTTAGCCTTAGATACCATGGACCTTCACTGGGGGAATGTGCACACAGATAATATTTGATTATCTGGGGCACAGTGGCAAGATTTTATTTATTTGTTTGTTTGTTTTTATTTGTTCGTCAAACATGTACAAGATAACAAGTATAGGTATGAACATAAACATGAACAAAGAAAGTAAATACAGATAAATGGGGACAGTAAGACAGGAACAGTAGGCACGCTGGTGCGCTTAGCATGCCCCCTTTAAGGGACCTCTTAAGAATGGGGTGAGGTCCACGGTAGACAGTTTGAGGTTGAAGCTGCAAGGGTTTGGGTCTGTAACAACAGTCAGGTAAACCATTCCAGGCATTGACCATTCTCTTGCTGAAGTCATATTTTCTGCAATCGAGTTAGAAGCAGTTTACCTTGAGTTTGTATCGATTGTTTGCCTGTGTATTATTGTGGTTGAAGCTGAAAAAGTCGTTGACAGGCAAGATGTTATAGCAGACAATTTTGTGTACTATGTTGAGATCGGACTGCAGGTGGCACAGTTCCAGGTTGTCCAGGAAAGATGACGGACACAATTGCATGGTCAAAATTTTCTTCCCTTTATTATATGTAGTGCATATGCAGCACACGTACGAAGGGAGCAGAGCTTCAATCCTGCAATTGCAGCCACCATCTCTGGATGGCGGTGCCCAAGCAACAAAATGTCCTGGACTGTGTAGTTTTCATGTTGATTTGGTGGCTGCCATTTCTGGGGCCACAGAGAAGAGTGACACCTGCCTTGGAATTTGAACAAATGAAATTCAGCTGCCTAGAACATTGTATTTCAATAGTATTGCTGAAAGTCTTACCGGGAACGGCTCATTTTCGGTATTGCTTCTCAGATTATTTTCCCACTTCTGCTGATTTATATAATAGTTTAAAAATGTGAGCAAAGTATTTTGACATTTGCTGTTCATTTTTTTTGTCAGCATGGTGTATCTTGATTGTGCTTTTGAAGGTCCTTGCCCTTTACTTTCCATGGTTTATACTTAAGACGATTATACTCTGTGAAAAGAGAATATTCTTTGTCTCTAACGGATTTCAAGTTCAGAGTGCCTTAGTCTGAGCTTTATTATCAGCCAGTCTCTTTTTTCCCATCATGCTTATTATATTGCTGTCATTCTTATCCCCAACTATGGCCCTTTCAAGCCATTATCCTTATGATGGGCTTGTGGTTGTGATTATTTGTAATGAAAAACAGACTGAACGATTTAGAAACAAATGAATGAAACCAATAGGCCTTTGCTTCCATTTATTTTAGTCCCGTATAATTTCTGTATTCTTTATCCTTCCAGGTTCCAGGCATTAAATGTATTATTATGTATTAACTATTTTGTTTTGGTTCTGCCAGAAACTATATTGGAAATAAATGTCTAGTCTCACTCCTCCAGATCATAGTTGTTTCCAAAGTGCTCTATTTTTTTTTAAAGGCAAACTGGACTGTTTTTTGAGAAAGTAGAAGACATCTCACTTCTAATCTAAGAAACTTCATCGTACAAAGTCCTCACCACAAATTAACCAGCTGAGCTCTGCGATCTTAATTAGTTGACTAGAACCCTCCTGCCATGGAGACTGACCAGACCTTAAGCAGTTTCATACTGAGGGCTTTTATAATCATAAATGCCACATTGTTCCGAAAATGAATTTTTTAATTATCATTTGTTAGTCATTGTAGAAACATAGATAACTGATGGCAGAAATGGTCTCGTGATCCATCAGGTTTGTTCTTTGAATTTATTTGCTTTTTTGTTTTGTTTATTTCTTTACTTGTTATTTTTAATTATCATTTTTATATTCTATTAATTTGTTTAGGTTTAATTTTTGTCAGATGATAAACATACATTAATTCCAAGCAAGTTTAAACTCATTTATTGTACTGTTATCTGAGGTAGTTGCTGAACAAGCGCCACCTAGGCACGAGGAGTGGAATTGCAGTCAAAACATCTTGGCGGTTCACTTTAGGGATGAGATCATTAAAAGCCTTCCACC